>VZTH01014521.1:27392-153537 GCA_013397815.1 Aleadryas rufinucha | reverse complement strand
GTATCAGCAGATTAAAGAGGGCGTAAATCCAGAGAGGAGAAATGGGTTGACCAATGCAGACTGTGAGAGGCTCTGTTGTGTTCTCCCTGAGACCCCTGGCTTCCACAGAAAAGAAATGGGAGCAGGGAGGACAACTCAGCCTGTAGTGGGATGGTGCTTCCACATGAGTTATGGATGCATTGCTTTAACATATTTAGCCCTGCTATCACTGCTTGTACTACTCACTTTGCCTTTACTGTGGCACACATCTCGTACTGCTATGTAAGGTTGTTTGTGCTGCTCTGAGGATTCCTATTCCTCTGTGGAAGGAAGCAAATTAGAGATTAAATGATTGTTGAAATGTAAAACAAAGCCATGTGGCCGGAATGAGTGTGAGATGCTCCATCCCTGGAAGTGTTCAGGGCCAGGTGGGATGGGGCTTTTAGCAACCTGGTCTAGCAGAAGGTGTCCCTGCCCATGGCAGAGGGTCTGGAAGTAGATGATGTAAATTTAAGGTCCCTTCCAACCCAATCTGTTCTATGATTCTATGGTTGTATCTGGGCCTTGACACTGTACATCCTCTGCACACCATGGAAAATATTTTTTTTAATTCAAAAGCGGAAATTGCCAAAAAATTACAAGCACCCAAACCCAGGGCTTTAAGTTTTAGACAGGTTAGCTGCTGTGAATCATTAGCAGCTGCTGCTGATTTTTCATTCCTGGACTATTATATTCTAAAGTCAATGACTGAGACGGACAATAGAATAATTTTTTCTTCCTTATTAGAAAATGTTTAAGTTTAGAAGCTTATGCGGTGTTTGGCTACTTGGAAAGTTGCATCTGTGTGATGCTTTTGGCATCATCATTTTTTACTTGTGGTGGATGATGACGGTTGCTCCAGTGGAAAAATGTCATGTGATACTTGTCTATGCCTTCTGCACAGTAGGGATCTTGTCTTTTTTTGCTTGACCACAGATGAACAGATATATGGTTGGAGCTATCTACTGAGTTTTGTATGCATGTATGCATACTTTGAAATAAATCAAGTGAACAAGGAACAATAGCTCTCTGAATCTCTGTTTTCCTTGGCTATGCAGTCAGTGCCTGGAATGCAGTTTAAGCCAAATATCTGTAGGGTTGTCCCTGAGTGCAAAATATGGGCTACCCAGACATGGACCCTTGTTGCTGTGTCTGTTCACAAGGGTGTGGACAAGCCATATGAATGCTTTTGGCACACTGATGTCTAGTGGGCTTGCAGAATTGTGTTTTATTAACAAGTGTGCCATTACATGGTTTTTGAGACTGTTGAGTCTTAAGATGCAAGTGTGCCTTGCCCAGCAGATGTTGGAGCCTCACTAGATTCTGAAATGGAATCTGTAACACCAAAAAAATGTTATAGAGGCAATAAATAAGAAAGAGCCCTATACACTGAAGGGTCTCTCTTGGACTTGATGGACCTGGTATGCTCTCTAGCAGTCCCTGCCATGCTAGGTGAGACTCCTTAGAAAAGTTCTTCTCTCCCTGTCTGTTAAAATGGATGTAGCACTTAAGGTGTTTGTCAGTTATCAGCAGGCAGAGAGGGCAGGGAGACAGATGGCATCATTGCACACATTCTGGGAGATCTCCTGTCTTCAGGATACTGGTGTAGCAAGATAACAGTGAGCACCTGAGTCACTGTAACTATTCACATGCATTCTAGAATCTCANTCTAGGTGAGACTCCTTAGAAAAGTTCTTCTCTCCCTGTCTGTTAAAATGGATGTAGCACTTAAGGTGTTTGTCAGTTATCAGCAGGCAGAGAGGGCAGGGAGACAGATGGCATCATTGCACACATTCTGGGAGATCTCCTGTCTTCAGGATACTGGTGTAGCAAGATAACAGTGAGCACCTGAGTCACTGTAACTATTCACATGCATTCTAGAATCTCATGGCAAACATAAGGGAATACAGTGTACCTAATGAAAGAGTTTTTAAATATAACTTGCATGACCTTCTTCAGAACTCCAGAAAATCCCTGGTTGGGCAATAATGCAAATTGTGTGTCTCAAGTGTGTTCTTTTATTGGGGGGAAAAAATAGAAAAAGAAGGTAAGGTATGAAAGAAAAGCACGTGCTCAGTACTGCTGGCACAGACCAGAATAGCAGCACTGAGGAGAGCATCCCAAGTGGGCAGGAATTGCCAGCTGTAATTCTTGCTGCCACAGATGGCATCTTTACAGCACTGACTTCAGTGGGACTTTTGCTAATTGCAACACATCAAGATTTCACTGTTTGTTCTTGCTCTGGCCCACACCCACTTGAAAGTTAAATATATAAATACTTAAATAAAGCCACTAATTTCAACAGTTCTATCCATGTGTGAAACCTTAGGTGTGTGCTGAGCTGGAATTGCCTCTCCCACAGCACCCACTGTGCTGCACTGTTTGCTACTGAACTGCATAAAATAATCTTGTTCACAGGCTTCTGGGATGTCAGTGCAGTTGTTCAGATGAGATAATTTCATCTAAAGCCATAAAGAGATATTACTGACAATAATATGAATGATCCCAGGATTCACTCTTTGGGGATGAATTTTATTGGGACGGACTCTGAAGACCATCTTATCTTCATGAAAGAGTTGTTAGAGTTTAAATTTATTGAGAAAGTTGATTTAGTCAAACGAATCCTATCCACTGTGTGGATGCTGCAAATAGAATGAAGGGCTACCCCTGCAGATTTTGGAGTATAATTAAACCAGTTTTTGAACTCAAGGAAACAAGACAGGCTGACCAGATGGAGCTACCCTGAGACCTGAAAGGAAGTTATTCAACGGATATTAGACTTAACTCCTCGCTCTATTCTCTGGCTTCCTATTTGGGAATTTGAGGTATGCTTCAAACCTGACTATTTCACTTTTACCCAAGATGGGAATTGCAAGGCTGTGACTCCTCTGGAACCAGAAACAATCTCCATTTACCCTCGGCATTGTTGGTGCCTATGCCTATTTTTTCAGAATGGGGATAACTTTCTCCTCTCAGGGATCATTTTAGGAGACATAGATTACCATCAGCACGTAGCCCAGATACAGCAAAACCAATTGCCATACAAGTTTTGAAGACAGTTAAGTTTGTGCATTTTGTGCGTTTAGCTCAGATGGGTGAAACCACTGTGTGACAAGAAGAGCTCTGAGTTAATGAGAAGGCCTGATGGATAGCCTTTACCTCTCAGCTTACTCTTTCAGGTGAAAAAATGTCTTTTGTTTGTCTGTCAGCAGTTTTGCTTTTCTCCCGTACTCTTGTGAGCTCTTGCATTCCCGTTTGTCTGTCCACGCCCGATTCAGGCCATGATGGATGAATTGTTTGAGATGATGGTGGAGTTGAGGAAAGTCAAGACTCAGGCCAAAGTCCAAGGGAGTTTTTATTTGCAAACCTTTTGGGCATATTTCTGTAAGAAAGAGCAGAAACTCTACCAACTTGTTTTGGTTAATGGACTATATAAAATCCAAATTACCCTAGGAAATACGAAGAAGAGGAAAAAATAAGGAGAGAAATGATTAAATGTGGGCAAATTAAAGGAGCCAGGATATTGTTCATTTTCATAAGAGGGAAGTTTCATTTTTTTCCGGCTTACTTATGAGACTTTTTGTGATGTTATTATCATGTGCATTCAGTACCTCTAAAGAAAAAGGGATTGGGGGTTCAACAGAGTTTCCCCATAGTCATTGCTGCTAGCTCTAATTTGTTTGGCTCCAGAAAAGGAGTCAGGCATTGTTTAACCAAAGGACAGAAATCCAGATTTATCTTAAATCCTTCATATTGTTCGTATTGTCTCACTCTGTGCATGCTGCCAATAGGAAGGGAGGCTGTGTTAGCTGCAGAATAAAGAGATGTTGTATTTGTTGGCAAAGCAAATTCCTAATTATTTTCTTTGTTCTGCTTTGGGATTCTGTTTCTGAGGTAAGCTCCAGAGAGATTTCTTGGAATTTTATGGACTCTCGGCCTAGAGTAAACTGATATCTTGAGATTTCCAGCCCACCACTTGGATGAGAACGTATAGATCTGCATGTCAAAAGAAAGACCTGTCTCTTATCTGCTATCCTGAAGAGGATTTATTGCCTTGGAAAATGCGGCAGTTCTATGCAGTTCTCTTGGAATAGTGGCATTCCTAAGCTTGCTTGTTGGCACCAACCAAGCAAATGCCAGGAAACTCATAGTATTCTTAGCGGCACAAAGCTTTTGCTTTGAATTTCCTGTAGAAATTCTTTAAAGTAACACCCTCTCTGTGATTTACTGCTCTGAATATTTAACTTTGTCTAGCAGGCTGGATAGCTTCAAATAAATGATTAAAGAAAATATTTTGCTGTTTCTAAGGTGAAGTTTACTGGTTTGGTTTTGGTTTTTTTTTTCAGTAGTATTTCTATTAAACTAGGACTTCACTATACCTATGAATGTTATAAAAAGCGTATAATTTCCAAACAGCATTTTTCAGCTCTTTTTTTTACTCTAAATTATGGTTCTCCTACATCTTTAAGACCTGTGTCCAGCTTGTGAAAATATGTGAATTTTGATAAACCATATCTGTAGTTTTTCCATACACTGTACTTTAAAAATCTTGGAATTGGATAAAGCCAAGGATGTGGTCCCAAGTTATACAATAAGCTGCAATTTTTTTTTTGTATAACATATAAATACCTTTTTCTCCAAGTCTCACAGTCACGTGATTCTTTGAGCTTTTCAGAACATTATATTTAATGCAAATGGTCAAGAAATGTTGGAGTGATGGGGATTTTTTTTTAATGTACATTTTTCTTTAAGGACTAAACATCCTTTCCAAAGAGGCTTTTAGCACTTCATCTTTCCCACACTTATTCTTTGCTTTTGCTTCTGGAATGCTGTCAGAAAAAAACCCTTGAAGTACAAAATGCATTTTCACTTCCTGAATTTCATTGTTTGGTGGACTTACAGTGGAACACTTGCTATGTGTTCCAGTTTTGGAAGCTTTTTATGTCTGCACCTAATTCTAAGCATATATGTGCCCTCATACTGCTGCGTTGCAATGGTTTTAGCTGTCTTGCTGAATTTCAGACAGAATGCTCAGAAATAAATCCTTGAATATATGTAACTCACCCCAACACCTTCTTCCCCCCTCAAAATTGGACCCCTTCTCTTGCTGAATATTTTGAGTAATCTTGAGCAAATTGCAAAAATAATATGAGAAAAGCACACAGTAAATTCAAATCTACAAGTATTCAATGTTTTGGTGTCACTAAAGAGACACAAGTTCATGAACTACCTAATATTTAAAGGAATTCTTCAACAACAAGAACAGAATACTGATGATGGGATCAACAGAAGTTAAATAGGTCTACACTGCTGCCTGGATTCACTTGCTTCCCTGCAAACCAAAAAACTTTCATAAAATTAAGTAGTTTTCTTCTGCTAGTGTAGTATCTGACTGTGCTTGGAAAGAAGGAGTCAAAAAAAGGTACAAACTGTGATGCTTGCATTTAAGTTTTCTGCAGAAGCATCTTGAGCACAAATGTATGACAGCATCTGTCTCCCCATCTATGAGCGTAAATGAAGGGGTGTATCACTAACATGAGATCAAAGCTCAACATCCTCTACTTTTGCTGCTTGGTGAACTGGGCTAAACAGTGTGTTAACTTTTCAAAACATGTGAAGAATATCTAGCATGTTAAACAATGAAAAATGCAAGCAGAGAACATTCAGGATTCTTCCCCAAAGGCTGTGAGGCTTTGGCTGGGCACCATTAAAGGGCTGGGCAGAGATGAGAGATGAGCAGCTCCCCCCTCTGCCACTGCAGCTGCCTTTGTGCTGGGACTAACAGCCTCATCCTCACCTGAGCTGCCCCACAGGCATGTTCATGTCACCCATGTTCCCATCTGGACTCCTGGATTTCCTGGGCTGACCATGGATGGCCCCATAGCTAGGGATCAGCCTGTGGCAGCAGTGTCTTGGCTGAGCCCACTGCAGCCCCATCCTGCCCCCGCAGGGTTGTAGCGGATCTGCTCTTGGCCTTCCTTGTAGAGATGTGACCTACAGCTTCTTTCTTGAGGGATCTGTCTTGTGCCACCCCGATAAGGAACTCTTCAACACGTGGTTAATTCTGCTGTAAGAGGTTGCAACTGCTCATAGCAACTTTTCCTTTTGAAATTGAAGGATTATTTAACAATTGACATTTGTTCACAGTTTAACTGAGATTCTGTTACAAAAGGCCAACATGTGCATGTGAGTGTGTTCTCCAGTGCTCATGACAAAATCCTTGGTGGTAAGGTGTGCGAGTTACTAACTTGTGGCTACATCACTGAGTCACCTTAGGAGCCCTCCAAAACAAGGAGCCCAGGAACTGACAGGCCTATGTTGTTCCCCTACAGAGATCAAAATGGGAAATATTGTGGCACCCTCAGAACACTGATTTGATTTTTGGTTTTAATTATTGGTAAAGCTGGATTTACAGAGTAGGTTACTACTCCATCTCCCCAGGAAAGATATCATGACATTTCAATTGGTTGTAATATGTGATTTAGTGAGATTCCAGGCATAATTAGGACCAGAGATGATCTGAGTTTTAATAGTAAAAACCCCTCTTTTCTGAAGGCATCAGCTGTGGGCTGCCCTGCAGTCACCAGGGAGAGAAAAGCTTTCTTAGGACACAGAAAGGGAAGAGACAGCCAGCAAGAGGAGAAGGAAAAAAGAGAGACCTTGCAGTCCAAATTTCTCTCCCCTCCACAATACCAGGCTGTTGTTAATTAATTATTTGTTGGGAAATACTGCATTCCCATAGGCCCCGTGTCAGTGTCATCCTTGTCCCTTGTTGTTTTCTAGTAGCTGCTTTCTAGGTTTCTCCAGACAGTTGTTGCTTGCCCATTGATATTACAGATGAGAGAGCTGCAACCTGAAACAGTAGATATTTTCCTCTTCACTCCTGTTGCTCTGCTTTATGGAACTCTGTTCCTCCTGATGTATATCATACTGGGAAGGGGCCTCCTTGCAGGTATTGAAGGCCTTGCCAATGACATTTGTCATTCCAGAGGAAGTGCTGCCCAGCCCTGTGCATCCTAACAGATTTTGGGGAGAAAACATACTTCAAGCAAAAGGTCAAGAAGGACCAGCTGCAGTGGGCTGATAGCCAGCTGTGATAAGAGATCAAGCACAGCTGAACAAATGCAAACATCCAAACAATGTGGAAGCAGCAGTTCATGGTAAGTCACGTAAAGTAGCAGGGAATTCCTTCTGTCCTGAAAGTTCACTTGATCTTGACACTAGTCTTTAATTGTTTTTCCAAAATTGTCAAGTTTCAGGTCTGTCATTTTCTATAACAAACATGCTCTTCAGAGCTAGTTCCAAGGAACAGAAAGGTAAAATTACTGTGTCAGGAGGGAACTTGAGAATCATATGAAAGAAAAATCAAACCAACAACTAAGGAGCCTCCAAGCTGATCGTTCCAGTGCAAAAGCAGCTCTAAGTTGTGCCAGAGTTTAGCGTAGAGTTGTAAATTTCAAATATACCTTGAAATCTGCTTGCTTCCTCTGCTTGGAACATGGCCACTACATTTGCTTTGAAAGCTTTCCTTTCCTTTAAAACTGTTTGCAAAAAGTCACCATATGGAATGACAGCTTTTATAAAGTGCTATGGAAATGGAAACTCCAGTGCTGTTTTGTCTTCACAATGCTTGTCTTTCCTTTTTATCCCCCCAGAAATACTCAAAGCTAAAAATTCAAAACAGAACTTATTGTTATAAGATAATGTATATAATTTCTAGCAGTCTGCTATCTGTGTTTTTCCTCAAATATCTCAAACAGCTGATTAAAGACTCTGGCTAGCAAGCTTAGAGTTGTGGATGTAACCACACTGTTCCTGGCTGTACAGTTCCTTGGAAGCAGGAGCCCAGCCTTAATCTTAATGTCCCCAAGGGGTCTTTTGGCCAAGTGCATGTTTTTGATGTTATTCTTCTTTACAGGGTATATGATAATGGATTAGTATTTTATTTATTGTAATTTTAAAGGTGTGAGCACACTGCTTGGTTTTAATAATCTCATTCCACATTAAACCAGCTTCAGAATGCATGAACTGGTGCCTCAATCCAAAGCTGAGGTGAAACTGGAAGCCTCCTGAAGAGCAGACGGCAGTACAGGTTTAACACCAAATGGTGACAAGTAAGGAGTACTTGGTTTCACAAGGTTTTTTCTCCATTTTTTCCTACTTATGTCTATATGAGCAGGTAAGGGGAGGGCTAGGGTAGAGATTAGAGCATTGTCCTTTGATTATTCAATTGGCAGCATGCTCTCAGGCATGATTTTGGTCACTGTAACCAACATGTGTCTCGGTAGCGCTCTGACATGATCCAGGCACAGCCTGGCCCAGAATTATTCCTGATGAACAATTTGGACATGTATACTCTTTTGTGTGAGAAAAGAGAGGCAGATGGGGTATGGGAGAGGGATACAAACTGTGATATAAAATCTGAGTCGGAAAATGCAACTTTGTTGTAGCCTTTGATTACCAGGTTTATGTAAAACCATCTTGTTGGCTTCAGCGAGGGACAGGTCTGACTCTTTGTTGCACCTTTGCTTAAAGTGACTTCATCAAGCAACTCTATTATTTGCAGCTGCTTCCCTTTACTGTCTTTTCAGCCTTTTTAGAGCTGTAGTTTCTTTCCATGACCTCCTTTCCTTGAATTGCTGTGCAGTGTTTGCTTCCATGTCCTTGACTGTAACTGCATCACTAAACATCAATAAGCTGGTTTACAAAATTTGTAGGGACCTGCAGTGAGCACTGGTCCCCTTCTCAGCAGCTGTGGCAAGCTGTTAGCATCAGCAAGAGTTTATTAGTCAAGACTTACCAAAAAGGAAAGTGGACTCTTTCTTAAAACCAATGTAGCCACAGAGACCAAGAAGTTTTACCATCTCTCTCTCAGGGTGTGATGGTCAACTTCTGTTGACATCAGTGGAAAGATTCTTCTTTTTGAAAGAACCACTGAATTGGACCATTACTCAGAAGGAAAAGTCACAGTTATTAAGTCACCCACGCCTTTTCTTATGTTTTGCTTGGAAATCTGAACTGTCAGACCTTCTGAGAGCAGATCACATCTTAGGCTGATGGACGGACACAGTGTCTGGTTGTTTGGTACACCCCTGGTCTGCTGCTCTTGTTGCTTATTTCTAGACTGTGTTGATGCATTCATGACAGAGTGCTAGCAATGAAGTTGCACAGTTTTATATGGCAGGTCCAGAATGCAGTGTTGTTTGCACTTGGGACAGATGCAGATGTAATTTGGAGATAGTTATAAAATTACTAATTCTCTTCCAAAGATGAAGTTTCTTCTGAGGTGGCAACTGTGGTCTGCTATCCACCTACATCTCTAGCAACTAGTTTTAAAGTGCTAATCTGTTTTGCTGGATGCTATCCAAGCGTGACAGTTGTGGCAAGAACTGAGTCAGAATCTCTGGTGGCTCTGAATTGTCATCAGATGTGTCAGAGCTTATACCACATTATCCCTCACTTCTCAGAATAAGCTTCTGATGGTCTTTATCAGGGTCATATCCCTGTTTGAATCTCAGCAGTCAGGCCTCCACTCAACATTTATGTAACTTTTGATCTCATGCTAGATTTCCATTATTTTCCCACAAGTAGAGCAGCAGGAAAGAATGAGATACTAAGATATTGTTGAAATGTTTTGTGTCTTAGTTGTGTGAATTTCCACCAGCTTTACTGAGATGTAGCAGAGGTAATTGGTGAAAGCTGTTAAAATGCAAAGATAAGATGAGCCATAACCCGCTCTGAGTCACTGAGCAGCAGGGTCAGCAGCAGAGCTCTGTTTTTCCAGCCAGTTTAATTAAAAAACATAAACTATCTTGGCTCACTTACTTCATCCCAAAGCCTTTGCCGTAAAATCAGACAGCCTATGCTTCCCAGAAGCAGGATTTTCCTCTCTACTATAGCACTCTGTTAGGTAAAAGACCATAACAGAACAGATTTTTACTGAAAGAAGAAAGCAGAAATGCTACGGTGCAATTTGGAAAGCCTGCCTAACCTGTGCACTACCCTTTTCTACTCCGCTAGAATGCGCTGGCCTCCTCTAAGGGCTGTGAGGTCCTGCTTGAGGAGTCAGTTTTTACTCTCCATTCCCAAATGAGTCCCACTTGGAGTATGTGGGCTCCAGAGGATTACGATGTGTAAGAAGGGATAAGAACTTCTGGAGCCTCTACAGCTCCCTTTGGAAAAGAGTCAGTATTCTCCACAGGGGAAAAAGGACCTTCTGAGTTACTGTTGAATTGTAGTCACATAGGAAGAGATTTGCTTGCACAGCTCTGTTCACTGGGCTGTGCTGCTCAGCTTGCAGTGTATTTAGTGGGTTTCAACTCCTTGGATGAAGTGGAATAACAAATGGGATTTGCTGTCATGGAAAGGATGCTTCCTAAACAGCTCTTTTCTTCCCTTAGGAAATAAAAAAAAAAGCTTCTTTTTCACAATTTTGATTGAACTGGCAACTACCCTTTGGACATTCAGTGTATTTGGGTTTCCAGCAGTTGCATTTATATTTTTATTAATTTCACAGCTCCCTCCTTTCCTTTAAGTTTCAAGCAACCAGGTTCTCCTCCTAAGGCAGTGACTGCAGGGGATTTTGAACTTGAAAAGGCAAAGATCTGTGATGAATCACTACAGTCTTTAGAAAATGAGACATCAGTGGGAGCTTTTGATTTTGGCAAGTTTTTAAAATTAGACACTTTTTTCATCAGTAACCCAGCTGCTACCCTTAATCTAACTGCTCTGGGATGTTCTGTACAGTAGTCCCTGCTGTCTGAGAACGAGGACTGAGGATTTTTTGTAGCAAAATCTCTCCCAAGGGCCTATGTCATGGGACAATTTTGCAATTGCAGTTGAATTTCGTGTAACAGCAGAATTTCTACCGAGCATGTTTTTACATTAGATTGAGGGTATCCTCACTGTATTGCCTTGGTTCAGTTTCCCAGTGACAATCAAAGTCAGGCATACCTCTTTATTTTAAAATATATATCTGAATTTTTTTAGAGAGTGTTCAGCTACTTTGATAGTACCTTCACCAGCTTTTAAAACTAGGTAAGTATTTCTGTACAGTGACAAATTATGGCAGTGTAATAGTAATTTAAGGACCTACAAGGTGGTGAAAAATCCTAGGAGATTGCTGCTGGCATGTATTTGGAATGAGATGGAATCCATTTTATTGCCAGACTTGTGTTTAGCAGTAACAGGTAAAATCAGAAGAATACAGATGTGGCTGTTGAAGGTGTCCCAGTGGAAGCTGAGTGGTTGGATAGGTGCTTGATGTGATGGACATGGGAAAGATCATGGCAACTAATTTGCTACTCATGATCTGAGTAGCCTTTTCCTACATATCATGGCAGGACTGTTGACAACATCAATAAGTCAAAGAGTTCCTTGTTCTTTTTTTTATTAGTGATAGTAATAATAAGAAACAATTATATGCAGGACACATATGAACTATAGAATATGTGCGTGTGCACCAACATATATGCACAAGGTGACAGATTAGTTAGCAACTCTACGGCAAATGTAGGTCAGTGTCCAGAAACCTTGGTCTGTGAGTCCTTCTGAGAGAATATTCTGTTCTGAATCACCTTTTGCTTCAGCAGGGTTTGTCAGCTCTCATCTGGTGCTCCATGTCAGGTCTTGATCATCTGTTTGCCATAACAGGGGCGGAAACGCCAGAAGGCACAGATGAACTCCTCAGAAGCAAGCATTCTATTTCTGTATAAATATCCCTTGCAATGAAGGGAAAGGAAGAGAAAATACAGCAAATCTGTTATACAGTATCAGCAAAACTGTTGCTAAATAGAATGTTTTTATGAGCAGTCGGCAGATGTTGAGGTTCAGATATTAGCTTAGTGACTGTGTAACAAATTACAGTCATAAGACTCAGTTCACTTTCACCATCTTGTGCTTGTTTTAATGATGAATAAAGATCTAGTTTTCAGGGGTTTTTTTTTTAGGGTTTTTTTGTTTGTTTTGAGGTAATTTTTTTCAGTGAAAATTCATATTCCCTTCTGGCATTCAGCAGACTGCAACTTAAGTCAACAACAGAGAGCTTTGCAAAGACCTCATTATCTTTTTCTGATTTACTGGTGTGACTTTGCCCTCTCTCTATACAGATAAGTTCCTTAAATCTCTTTGGAAGCTTTTGTCTTTAGACTCTCCCAAGGGCAACAACTTAGAGGATGTAATATGTAGCTAGTCTAAATTTTAAAATAAATATGTTTTTAGGATTCTTTTCTTATTGCCCAGTGTAATTTTGGGTCTCTGTGGATATGTGTAATAGTCTTAACTAATCAATTCAAAAAGTTGAATTGAAATGAAGTTACAGAGAACTTGCAGGCACTGACAGAGAACATTAACAGCATTGTGCTTGAACAGATAGAAATGGATACATGTTTCGATGTGNGGTGAAAAATCCTAGGAGATTGCTGCTGGCATGTATTTGGAATGAGATGGAATCCATTTTATTGCCAGACTTGTGTTTAGCAGTAACAGGTAAAATCAGAAGAATACAGATGTGGCTGTTGAAGGTGTCCCAGTGGAAGCTGAGTGGTTGGATAGGTGCTTGATGTGATGGACATGGGAAAGATCATGGCAACTAATTTGCTACTCATGATCTGAGTAGCCTTTTCCTACATATCATGGCAGGACTGTTGACAACATCAATAAGTCAAAGAGTTCCTTGTTCTTTTTTTTATTAGTGATAGTAATAATAAGAAACAATTATATGCAGGACACATATGAACTATAGAATATGTGCGTGTGCACCAACATATATGCACAAGGTGACAGATTAGTTAGCAACTCTACGGCAAATGTAGGTCAGTGTCCAGAAACCTTGGTCTGTGAGTCCTTCTGAGAGAATATTCTGTTCTGAATCACCTTTTGCTTCAGCAGGGTTTGTCAGCTCTCATCTGGTGCTCCATGTCAGGTCTTGATCATCTGTTTGCCATAACAGGGGCGGAAACGCCAGAAGGCACAGATGAACTCCTCAGAAGCAAGCATTCTATTTCTGTATAAATATCCCTTGCAATGAAGGGAAAGGAAGAGAAAATACAGCAAATCTGTTATACAGTATCAGCAAAACTGTTGCTAAATAGAATGTTTTTATGAGCAGTCGGCAGATGTTGAGGTTCAGATATTAGCTTAGTGACTGTGTAACAAATTACAGTCATAAGACTCAGTTCACTTTCACCATCTTGTGCTTGTTTTAATGATGAATAAAGATCTAGTTTTCAGGGGTTTTTTTTTTAGGGTTTTTTTGTTTGTTTTGAGGTAATTTTTTTCAGTGAAAATTCATATTCCCTTCTGGCATTCAGCAGACTGCAACTTAAGTCAACAACAGAGAGCTTTGCAAAGACCTCATTATCTTTTTCTGATTTACTGGTGTGACTTTGCCCTCTCTCTATACAGATAAGTTCCTTAAATCTCTTTGGAAGCTTTTGTCTTTAGACTCTCCCAAGGGCAACAACTTAGAGGATGTAATATGTAGCTAGTCTAAATTTTAAAATAAATATGTTTTTAGGATTCTTTTCTTATTGCCCAGTGTAATTTTGGGTCTCTGTGGATATGTGTAATAGTCTTAACTAATCAATTCAAAAAGTTGAATTNAGCATCTCTCCTGTCTCACCCTTCAATAAAATGAGACTGATTCAGCAATAAACCATCTCCGTGACATCTCTCGGTCATCCCGGTCCCCCGAAAATCCCGACAGGCAACAACTTAGAGGATGTAATATGTAGCTAGTCTAAATTTTAAAATAAATATGTTTTTAGGATTCTTTTCTTATTGCCCAGTGTAATTTTGGGTCTCTGTGGATGTGTGTAATAGTCTTAACTAACCAATTCAATAAGTGATGGTTGTGCCTGAGGTCCAATGAATACCTGTTGTGCAATTCATGTCAAAGCAACTCAGCAGAAAAAAAAACTTCCATTGAGCCCAGCAGAACTGGATCAGTCCCTGCACCTTTGATAAAACTCACACGTCTTGAAGAGCAGTGAATAAAATTATAATTTGCATTTGCTTGCAAAACTGGGAAAGGAAAACATACTCTCTGCAGCTACTGAATGGAGCTTATGCCTGAGTTGTTTCTGGTTTGAACTGTCAAGGGAGAGCACAGCACACAGGCTACGCATGGATCTAGTCATTGTCTGCAATAATCCAGATAGAAAAGATTTTACTCTTTCAGACAATTACACTTCTCTCCAGGCACCTAAAAGAGATAAAATAAGATCAGGAACAGAGACATTTTTCATTATTATCCCACTGCCTTTAATCCTTTGTAGCTCTAATTTTAGGACAACATCTCTTTCTGATGAAGGGTCTATGTACCACTGCTATCAGCTGAGAGATGCTCATATTGGGCAGAGCTTTTACTGTGCTCTGGCTTATCTTCTATTTCAAAATGCTCTGGACTAATGGCATTTGTGGCAAATTAAAGTAACCTGCAGAATCCAGCCTACAAAGAAAAAGTAGAAGTTGTCTCAGACCACGGGGATCTGAAGTGAATATTTATATATATTGCATGCCTTGCCCATGTATATAACCTAATGTTAATAGAAATATTTATTAACATGGTAAAATGAGTTGAATTTAATAAATTTGGAGATTTGACTCACTGTTTTCACTTACAAGACACAACCAAATGTGAAACATTCTGCTAATTTTGGCTCATGCAGTGTGCTGGAGGAAAGGCATCCAGAGAGACCTGGTAGCTTTGAGAGGTGGGCCCATGTGAACCTCAATAAGTTAAACAGGGCAAAGCGCAAGATCCTACACCTGGATTGGGTAATCCCCAGCATCAATACAGACTGGGTGTGGTCAAACTGAGAGCAGCCCTGACAAGAAACACTTAGGGATATGGTGGAAGAAAAATTGAACATTAATCAGCAATGAGCACTTGCAGGCCAGAAAGCCAATCCATTCCTGGGCTGCATAAAGGGAAGTGTGACCAGCTGGCTGAGAGAGAGGATTTTCCCACTCCTATTCCACTCTTGTCAGATGCTACAAGATAGAGCAAATCCATAGGAGAGCCGCCAAGATGATCAGAGCGCTAGAGCACTAAAAGGTTCCAGGGAGAACTTGTATCATTCTTCCAGGTCCTGAAGGGAGCTTATGAGCAAGACAGAGACTTTTTCTAAGGGCCTGTAGTGACAGCACATGGGACAGTGGTATTAAACTGAAAGAGAATAAGCTTAGATTGGACACGGGTAAGATATTTTTTTATGATGAGGGTGGTGAGGCGCTGGCACAGGTTTGCCCAGAGAAGCTGTGGATGCCCCTCACTGGAAGTATTCAAGGTCAAGTTGGGTATGACTTCGAGAAATCTGACCTCATGAATGATGCCTCTGCCATGGCAGAGAGGTTGCTCTAGATGATCTCTAAAGGTCTCTTACAACTCAAACTATTCTTTGATCCCAAGTTTTTCAACTTCTTGTTGTAGAAGTGCAGGAAAGTGAAGTAAATGGTTGGGAGTTTTTTGTGCTCTCCATACTCTGGTCACACCTCAAAAAGCACAGAACACTTGGAGAGCATTCATCTTCTTTTGTAAGGCTGCATTTCATTTGTGACATCTGGTGTAAATAAGTAAATTCCTTTTAGATGCTGAATTCTTCTTATTTTTAAATACTTTGCAAATTTTCCAATATTGTATTATTTTCCTTGCTTGTGGCTTATGTTTGACTGCAGTAAATGAATATCATGTGTTTGGGATAGAAACACCCCCCTGTTTTACCTGAATGGAAATTACTCCTCTGTGTGTGCCTTTTCAGCATGAGGTAGTCTATGATTAAACAGCCCATTTCCATAAAGCATCTTATTAACCATTTTCCAATTTTAGTTTTAATTACAAACCCTTGGAGAACACCTCCAAATGTATTTAAAGAGCTTTCAAATGTTTGGATGAATGGATGAGAGATGCCCAGCTCCCTCCTGAGCCAGGGAACTTGCCACCCTGCAACCATGTGGGGCTGTTCTCCAGTTGCAGGGTCTGTTCCTTGTGTTTGTGTGGCCACAGGCTTTACTGCCTTGTTTGTTCAGTGGAACAGAAAATCCCATGAAGCATACAGAAATATTTGCACTCTGTTAGCACTTTGCTACACCATAAAAATTTAGGGAGGGGCCTTTGGAATGCATTCTCAGCAGGTGAAAACTGGCAGGGCTTAGGTGAAAGGACTGGTGTCTTGCTCTGCAGCAGCTGTGGGTTTGCCACTGTCCACTAGGATATTGAACATCAAATAAAATCTCAGAGTAAATGTGAGGAAAAGTTTTTAGGGGGAGCTATCATCTTATCTCTGTTTGTTACTAGTGAAAGATTTGTGGAAAACAGATGAACTTTTAGGACACTTTCAGAGAAGTGTTTTTGTGCTTGAAAACTTATCTAGTATCCAGTGGCTGCAATGAGTCCAATTAAAGATATTGCTTCTCCTTAAAATAATTGACTTGCTCTTATATGCTACAGCAAATAAAGTAATGCTTGCTTTAAAAAAAATATGTTGGGAACCAAAGATTATTTATCACTTATGCCTGTCTCTCTTCTACTTTTTATGGGGGAACAAACTTGCAGGCAATATTACCCTTAAATTAAAAGAAATGTAAACTGGGAGGTACAAATCAGGGCTGTACGATTTAATCCTCACTGGAGATGATGCTTTTCACACGATTTTGTATAAAAACAGGTTTGGGATCCTCAGTTCAGATTTTTAATCAAGAATGAATTGCAAGTGATATTTGCTCAGTCGGACAGAAATCATATTCTTGGTCATCTGGCAAAGGCCTTGGTTAAGTGAAGTGTGTAGAGTAAATTACTGACAGCGCAGTGCACAAAAATATTCGGCATTTGGACCCCTAACCAATGTTTCCACTTCTGTTTTAGTTTGATCTGATCCTGTGAGATGCTGAGCAAAATGAGGATCGGGTGCCCAGCAGACAGAAGTTCACCATATCCATAGGCTGAGGGTTGTATATTGGTTTTGTCTCAGTGATTTTGAGAACAGCTTTCATCTCTTGTGATAACTCTTTGCATCTTTGATGCACTGCACCATGCCATTCTGAAAGATAGTGGTGAGTCAGGATTCTTCTGCCTCCAACAACAATATTTGAGCAAACCTGGATAAAATTAAAAGATCCCAGCTGCTGGGCTCAACTGTGCCCTGCAGTGGGTCTGCTGGAACCGGCTGGAACCCTCTGCAGCCCCCACTGCCAGCTCCTCCCCGTTTATACCTAATGCCTTCCTGTCTTCCTAGTTATACCTAATGCCCGGCCTTCCTGGTTTTCAGATCATGAATATTGTCTTCCAAGGTCTGTTTTGCAGAAATATTTGCCTGTACAGGAAAGTGTACTAAATAAACTTGTCAATCCAGCAGGGGACATTAATTTAGTAATAGCTTGTATCATCTCTCTTTGGATTCTATCTAGGACTTTGAGACCTACCCTCCCATTGAGAAATCAAAAGAAGTTGTGATCTTTCTTGATACTCCTGGAGTATAAATTGTGTCAAAAGTGGCAATCAGTGGAGGTGAACAGGGCTAGAGTTCACCTGTCACTTTGTCTTTCTTCCTAGAGGGACATCTCCCAGGCCTTCTCCATCCCCAGGTAAGATTCATCTGCAGTTTGCCAGGCAGTTCTGGAACATGCAGTGAGGACCAGGGCTGGGGCAGAGCAGATCTGCTGTCTTTCAGCACAGTCAGTATGTGCCAGAGTTTAGTTTACAATGTGTGTTTCCAGCAGATGAAAGAACAGATTTGAAAGGGAAATGGATGCAAACAAAAATTAAGACCAACATTTTAAAACACAGCCATTGCATGCCCATGGACTTGCAGTAGATTGTTGGAAGCATTCTACATTTCATAATCTTCAAAGAGAGCAATGTTTATTGAATGAAACCACTCTTTTTAGGAGTTTTGTTCTGTAGCAGAAGGTGTAGCTTTTATGCCTGTATTTGTACAGGCTGGAGAATAGGTTTAGCTGCTCTAAATTCAGTAAGGTTTTCCCACACAGGAGTTAGAACCAAAGAAGGGTCCCAGCCAAGGGACCCTCCTTGATTCATGTCTTCACACTAAGGACTTTGGAATCCAGAAAACTACAAGATTAGTAGCTGCAAAAAAATCTAAAAACCTGTAGTAGCCGTTGATTCTTTCCAACCCAAATTTTACCTAGGACTGAGCTACAAGAGAAGAAGATGTCACTAGAACTTATATAAAGGTGAGATGTGAAGGAAAAGTGTACTTGTAACTGCTGACTCTTCGGGACAATTGCTGTGACAGGCTCAAGCTGTTGCTAAGAATACAACAGGAATGTAAAGCCAACTCAAGGATCATAGGAAAACCTGAAATTCAAATTAATTAATGCAATAGTAGATGTTATTTTAAAAAAATAACTTATCAAATGAAAAGATCTGCAAAAACATCCTCAGGTTACTATAGTATAAGTTCTTTTCCCAGATGAGTTTGATCTGGTCTGCAGTAAATATGAATGTTAATCAGAACACCAAAACATATCTGCTTAAAAGATTTGTTTTTACTTTGTAATTGAGCCATTTCATGAAATAAGAAAAAAGGGAGCAGGAGGAGGGATCTCTTACCAAGGAATTTGAACGTCATTGTAACACAAAATCTGCATGGTTTTACACAATCTGCAGTGTTCGAATATCTTCCAGATATTTCCTTTTTATTTTAATTGATTTCCCACATTCTATGATATAAATGCCTTTGTGTGTTTTCAGGTCTTTTTTAATATTCTTCTGTTTTACTGTGAATGTGCAGTAAATTTAAATCCAACAGGTGTTACATTTAGATGTGAGACATCAGTTAAGAGGCTGCCCAAGGTGCAAGTTCAGTCTGTGGCCCTGGCAACAGTTTTCTGCTGAGCTGAGAATGCAACACCATGGCAAAGGTGGTTTGGGGTACATAGGTAATTCCTTTATCAGGTAATTAAAGCCAATCTCTTGAAGTGCATTGCATAATAGGACCTGAATTTTAACTGGACTTTGATTCCGGTTGAGAAGCTGTTGTGCTGAGAAGGCCCCTGTGAAATTACATCCCTACTGACCTAAGTTTTCCACATGACCTGGTTCATTTCTGCTCTAAATCTTCGAAATCCGTTTCTTCAGTAAACTGATGAAATCTGGTTCTGGAGGTGTGGTGGACATACACTACTAGAATATAATCCAGACTCATATTTGCACATTAATGGTGAATACTCTTTATCTGAAGCTCTCCTTACTGATTTCTCATGGCTTCAGTTTGACATCTGAGAACAAAACATACAGGGAGACTTTTGTCCCCCTATTGTTATGTAATTGATGGCAGGTAAGCTTTCAGTGTAGCGTATATTAATTGGAGGGAAAACTTATATTTAAAGCTTATGGCTCCTGAAAATGGAAACAAAAGTTCTCAGTACCTGAGGAAATAACATGCCTAGCCCTGAAAAGGGAAATAAGAAACTATCCAAATGCAGATATTTTTCAGTGAAGTACTGCATTGCTATTCATCATTTGAAAGAAATAATCCAGTACTTTTTCTTTCAACATGTCCTTTTCTGGGCCCGCTATGTGCATTGGTCTCAAGAGTTTTCATAGAGGTATGTATGTGCAAAACCTGAGCTGTTGAAAGTTGTTCCTTCTGGACCAGACCACTAATATTCCTAATGGATGTGAACAAACTGATTAAGGGGGAAGTTCTACCACAGCAAAACTTCCTCTTGATGAAGATATTGTTTCTTTATACGTGAGGATGCTGTAGTCAACTCTTTATTAAGGGGGATAAATAGATCGATTTTATATAACTTGTAGCTCTAAGACAGCAAATATTACTTTTAAAAAAAAAATCTCTGATGCTTTTTGCCTGCAGTAGCTGAACATGATAGAAATAATAATCAATATTCATAAAATGTCTATGAAGTGATCAATCTGAATGTTTAGCTTTAAGCAAGAGAGCAAAAACTTTGAAAACTTCAGTGATATGCTCAAAATCACAAGCACAACGGCAAAATCTGAAGTCAAGACCTAATCTGTGTTAACTGACTGTGCTGAGACCCCACTGATCCTCCGTTAGAGAGGAGAGATAGAAAAGATTTGCAAACTTGGTGGATATTTAAAATGAGTTTTGAACCCGTTGCCAAGTTTGACATCTCAAAAAATGTCCAGGTTTGAGCCTTCTGCCCTGCAGTGTGGAGAAAGAACGAAGTGAATGAACAGAAATTATTTTGGTGTAGGGTCTATCTGTTGCTTTGCTGGACTATGAATGACAATTACTTTTCTGTGATCCATGTTTCAGTGCCCTACTGACAAGTGAAAGCGTGCTGAAGTAGTGAAGTTTATTGCAAGCACAAATGAGCAACTGCAGAGATTATCCATTGCACCCTTCCATAGCTCAAACAGAATTAATTCAGTGCAGACGCTGAACAAATGGTTTGAATTTTGTTGCAGAAGATCATGCTAGTGACTGCTGACATGGGGAATAACCGCTGTCTCTATGGGACTGAACATGGCTTGAACAAAAGTTTCAGACTGATGTGTTTTGCCATTTTGGATCCTCTTCATTAGCAAGGTAGTTAGGCAAGGGGATCCCCTATGCCTGGAGCTGTGCCACAGTCACTTTGCTTGTATCCTCTAGCTATCAAAACTTGAAAGAGAAAAAAGAAAATTGCTTTTATTCAGCATTATGTGCAGTGCTATTTGTCCTAGAGAGCTTCTCTGGTATTGACATACTGGCTTGAGGTCTTCATCAAGATATATTGTAAGTTATTACCATAATGTCCACAGGCTTTGAAATGCTCAAAGGATTTGTAAAAGTAATATATTGATATCAAAGCTTCTTTCAATCCTAATTTCCAAAAGAATCGGGTATAGTTGGCTTTATGTTATAAAAACAGTAGAAGAACATTATATGTTTGCCAAAAGTAGCAAAAAGGTTTTTCAGAAATAAATCTTTTCCTTACATCCACACTTGATCAAATCAGCCTGAAAAATAATTTTTAAACAATATCACAATGATAATTCCTATTGGACAAAGCTTATCAGAGGGAGAGAAATGGAAACTGGGAATACAACTGGGAGGGAATCAGACTAGAAAACTTTCTCAGCATCTTCTGGATTAGACGGGTTCATTCTTTAACATTCAAGGCAGAGCTGTGGTGAGAGAGAGAAAAATGGAGAAATCATAGCTCTGACAAGTGTTCTCCCGACAGAGCCAGGACTTTACTTGGCACAACCAAACCTGTTTCATCCCACAGATGGGGGCTGTGGAATGCATCTCTCATGCTGGCAAAAGAAATTGCCTTCATGGTATGTCTCCCGTTTGTGTAGTGGCCTATGAGATATCCTATGCCTCAGCCTATATCAGGTGGAGGAATTACAATTAACAAAGCCTCTACTGAATTAGTGTAAATATATGCAACATGGAAACCAGGAAAGGAGTATAATGGGAGAAACAAAGTAGTTACAAATGTTAAGATTTATGAACACTGAAAGCAGTTAAATGAAAACTGACAGGAGCTAACACAATCACGAGAAAAGAAAGAATAAGTGAATTAAATGGAAACATCAGGGTAAAAAGAGAAAATATTTCAGAAGAAACCTACAGGTATAGATAAATATATCAAAAGGACACTTATTGCTTCTCATTAGAAATGTGTTCTGGAGTACAACTATGAGCTAGTGATGCTTTTAATTCTTTGTAGGGCATTGAAAATTCTGTGTGATGGAGAGACATGGTGATTTCTTGTGGAAATGTTACCTAATGTTTATCCTGAACTGATTCAAAACAAGCCATCCAAGCTTAAAGGAAAAGACTTATCATCACTGGAAGTATTAAGTGGCCACATGTGTACTCATCCAATGGGAGGAGTTAAGTGTGCTCCATGCTTCTGGAGGATGCATGGCCAAGAGTAATCCTGAGTGTCATAGTAAGCAAACTTCTACTATGACTGCTATGGTGCTCTGGCATTTTAATAGCAACTAAAGGAGTAACTGGCTTAGGACCCATTCCTAGGAACAAAAATAGGCAAATACCGCTCATGACAGGTTATTTTTTTCCCCATTTTATCAACCTCTGGAGACTAAACTGGTGAAAGTGCTGTTGGTCAAACTGGCAGACAAGAGGGCTAATGGCTTTCAGCTGTGGTAACTGGTGGGCTCCAAATGAGCAGATGATGATGGTATGGTGATGGTTTCCAGCTCTGTGAAGGAAAACTCCTGCTGATTTGGAAGTTCTCCTTGATGAACACCACATGTCCATACTGAACTTTCTCTTCTATTTATTTTAAATTTCCTATGAAAGTAATTTCTATGTGAAGGGATAAGGAAACTATGTGCTTAAAAAGAAAACCTAACTGTAGTTCTTAGAAGTATGTTTATTCAACTGTGAAGTTCACTGCTGAAATAGGGATTGACAGACGTTAGCCATATTTTATCACTACCCTCATGAATGCCAGGACTAGAAATACTCAGGAGAAGCTGATGCTATCAGCCCTCAGCTGAATGTGTACTGAGAAGATTTATTCCTGCTTTTTTTTTCATTATGCTTACTCCAGACTTCTCACAGCAGGTCTTAATGAAAAATATTCCAAATTTCAGTGATAGTTCCAAGTAACTGACAGGTGGAACGAAGTGCACCAAAAACTTGATTAAGGAAGAGGACACCTGAGATGGGATTTAGGAGAGAGGCAGGTGTTTATCTCTGACACTGCAATCCTCAAGACCTTCTGCAAGACCTTCTTGGACAAGTTTACACTGTGTGGGCAACCTAGTCTTTGACTTTCTAAGCAAAGTTTGACCTCTTCCCTCTTCAGAACAACTTTCTTTGTGCTAATAGTAACTATGAAGCAAGCATTCCATGCCTAAAACCTAAGAGGATGCCAAACTTGAACAGCTTTCTCCTGTCTGCCTTGCTTGTAGGTGTGACTGCAGTACATGGTGGGAAAAGGGTGCATCTGCCCCAGGGTGGTCTCATGCACAACATGCAGCAGCAATGGCCTTTGTCCTCCGGCTGCCACCATGTCCTTCTAATGCAGCAGTCCAGCCCATCCATTGCTCTGTCTGCTTGTGAGATATTTTGTCTGATGAGGGTGAGAATTGCAAGGCAAACCCATTTCAGTACAGGAGAAAGGTTCCCCTCTGTTACTATGTCCCTTTGTCTATAAATAATTTGACATTCATTTTAGCATGTGAACTGTAAAACGCTCTTTAGTTTCACCAGATGGTGATTGGCTGAACAACTTACTAGCTCATGGCTTGTACAGCTCAAGGTAAGGAAGTATCCAGGAGTGTTTCTTAAAAAAAGGGATTTTTCAGTTTTATATCTCTTCATGACCTATCCCTGCCATCTTCACATGTACACACACACACACATACACATCCACACACACACACATCTGATCAATACTCTTTATTAATACTTTGATTAAAATCTTGAGAAAAGTAGAAAGACTTAAAGATTCTCTCCAGGTCAATGCTCTGTTTAGTTGCGTAGTCTGTTCATATCTTGTCACATAATGTTCTGCCTCTGAAAAAGGAAAAGACACAACTCATCTGATTGATTAATGGGATGCAGTTGCACATAATGTTGTTATAAATGTTTACACTGAACCAGTCACAAACAGCATAGTACACAAACAAGTTTTTGTTAAAGGAATTTACAAATAACTTCTGCTAAAGTATGTAAAAAAGTTATTTCATAACTGCGCTAAGATTTATAGGCAGCAAATGCAGGCAAAATTAATTGAAATAGTGACTTATTGCAATTACTTGATTTGCTTTTGAATAAATTTGGATGCATATGCAGAGAGAATGTGGGATTTTACGAAAGAGGGAGAAAATTTGGTGGGTGTTTTTTGTTTCTATACAAACAAAATCCTTATGCAAGCTTTGGAGGCAGGGAAAAAACAGGAAAAATAGCAGAACTTTTATGTTTTCCAGAACTCTTTTGACATATCAGTCCTGATTTACTGCACCTCATAAGAACTTAGAGGGAAGGTTGGAGATATTCTTTTCCCACTGGGGAGCACCGAATGGAATTGCTGTGGAGTACTGCTTCAGCAGTAAGCAGGAGAGTGATGTTCACCACAACTGGTTGAGAGATGCTGCTTCTGCTCAAGAGGTAAGGCTACATGCTTCTCCACCTCTCTGGGAATCTTCCTACTGTGGAACATTAGCTTTGATCCAGAATTTATGGAAATCTGTTTAATAGCAGTGCAGAGAATGAGTTGCAGAGCCATTTATAACAGCCAAAATAATTCAGTCATGACCTCTTCGTGTTCCCATAAAACTGTTTTTCCCTCAGCATCAGGAGATGAGTCAGCAGTAGTGATAACAAGAGTTAGAGAAATACTGGAATAAACAAGTGTCCCAAGTACTTTGGCAGTGAAAAATTAGGCTTCAAAATGATTTCTTCATGGAACATTTTTTCTCTCTCCAGGACACCAAATTGACTGACTATATTAAAGAAAGATGAAAAAGAGGGAGAGAGAGAGAGAAAACAGGACTTGGATGATATTTCTCAGTGTCTGCCAACATCCAACATGCTTTTGGAAAAGTTGCATAACGCAGCTTACCAAGAGAGCCCTGTTTGAATGGAGGTTAGTAATCCTTTCTCTTTGGTGCTATGTTTGCGGTTTTTGCAGAACTCACCCACAGGGCCTCATTTTCTGACTGGTATAACAGGCTGTATTGTTTCTTAAGCCTATCGGGATCAGGAAGTTGTCCTCTGAATGCATGCCTGGCTAGTATTTGCGATCAGTTTACCAGCAGATGGATTACTCTTCCTATAGGACACTTTGAGTGATGGAAAACCTTAAACGTTCTCTTTTGTGAAGGAGAGTCTTTGCCTCCAGTAATCAAACATACAGGTAGAATGTCAGGGAACTTGCAATATGAAGTGTTTTGTTTGAAATAATTTAAGCGTGGACTGTTGCAAAGGTTATTTTCTGGTTTGCAGTGTCTTCAATATAATTTCTTTAGATATTTTAATCTACTCTGCATGACAAATTAAAAGCAGTGTTGCTCAAAGTTTTTCATTACAGATAAGAGTTAACAATTTAAATTTTCCAGTGAAGGAATATGACTTCTCATATTTAGCTACTTTTGTTTTCATGGACTTTAGGAAATAGCTATGAAGAAAAAGACAAGGAAAATTGTTGTAAAATAACTTTTTGGGCCTTCTTCATGACAATGAAAGACAAAACTGAGGAGGCATATTCCTATGTGTTAGGAAGTTTGTGTCCGGGGACCTCTCCAAGGCTGATAACAACACTGAAAACTGCTGCCTGAGTCTGAAGCAGGCAATCTGCCTTCTGAATAACAGTTCAGCAGGGGATAGAAATCTCTTTCCTGAGGTTTGGGGCCTATCTACCACCCAAAGCTACAGTATTTACAGTTTCACTCATGTGACATACCCACCAGAGTCCCCTTGCAGAGACACAGGTTGTGGTGCATGACCATGCCCCAGCTCTGACAAAAATCTCGTCAGGTCAGGTCGTTTGTTGGCTGGGCTATGCACGTTTGAACCTGGAAGACTGTGCATCCAGTTGCTTCTGGAGCAGGTCCAGCAAAGGGTGACAAAGACAATTAAGGGACTGGAGCATCTCTCTTACAGGGAAAGGATGAGGGAGCTGGGCCTGTTCAGCCTTGAGAAGAAATGACTGAGAGGGGACCCCATCAATGTCTCTGAGTATCTGAAAGAAAGGAGTCAGAGGATGTTTCCAGGCCCTTCTCAGTGGTGCCAAGCAATAGGACAAGAGGCAACAAGCAGACACTGAAGCACGGGAAGTTCCACCTGAATATGAGGAAGAACAGCTTTACTGTGTGGGTGGTTGAGCACTGGAGCAGATTGCCCAGAGAGGTTGTGGAGTCTCCCTCTCTGGAGATGACCCACTGTGGTCCCTTCCAACCTGACCCATTCAGTGATTCTGTAATCTGTCCCCTCAGGTCCCTCTGGTGCAGAATTTTCCTATGCTGGTTCTCTGTGTAGCTGGGATAAAGGAAGCTGTGTTGCACCTATTTACAGAAATGTAACCATCCAGGGGACTTTCTTGGGATAAGCAGAGGAAAGAAGGGGATTTGGGCATTCTTGAAGGGAGGTAGCAGCTGAACTGGGGAGTTGAGACTGCCTCTGAGGGTGAAAAATTGACCATTTTTAACAGACTGTAGAAAATATTTGTTGCTGTGACTCTAAAATGTTTTTTATTGTAGTAATGAATCTAAAAGAAGATAAATGTTTCATGAGGCATTCCCTGAGAACTTTCCCTCAATATTTGCTACTTAAAACTAGTAAGTGAAAAAAAAAAAAAGAAGAGACAGTTGCTGTCTTGTTTTATTGTTCTGGCTGGAATTGTCCTGTGCATAATGCTTGAGAATCTCACTGTACAACAACAAAATCTTTGCCTTGACCCACTCTCCTCATAGTCATGAGGATGTCTGTAAAATTGGCTGGGATTTGGGTGAAACCTGCTGAGAGAAGTATGACATTCCAGCTTTATTCAACCTAGAGCTGTGAGAAATATTCACCGCAAAACCTAACACTTTTCAAGGAGCTTAGGCTGAATATCAAATGCAGGGAGGGATTTGCTGTTGGGTGGGATTCATGTAAAACTCTACTTCTGACATACTTTTGACCTGAAACCTGACAATGCTCAGATATTTTGACTGAAGTTACTTTGAGGCTACAAAGCCAAAAGTTAAAGAAAACTCAGAAACTGCAAAGGTGGCATGAAGGGCTTAAACTTAACCCCAATTCTGCTTCAGATTTCGTGCTGGATTGAACTAAGTGCTGCTTAGCCTTCCTGCTTCCAAGTAAACAACAGGCATATTATTAAGGCATTGCAATCTATTGCAAACATGAACACAGACTAGAATATTGTGAAGCCTGAAAATAATTAAATCAGTTTTGTATTCTCAGAAAAAAGTCATGAGCTGTGAGGATAGGAGTGTTACTGGTGATTTCCCCGAAGATTTGCTCAAGGGCATGGTTTAGAATCCGAGCTGAGATGGAGCTTTGCTGGATATTTAATCCAAGTTGTTAATTGCTTGGTGTTGCCTTAGCACTGTCCAGCCGTCTCAACTTTTGATGATGAGCAGCACCTTGGAAATAATCTTGTGCAGTGTATCTTTTCCCCTATTTTAAAAGAGTATTATTTTTTCTCTTCTTGTATTGCATTAGGAATGGCTACAAAGCATCAACATACAGCAACAAGTAGGAGTAACAGCAGGATTTACTATTATGCCCAGACTGAACTTAGTGGAAAACCTCTATCAGATGGAGAAGAGGCTGTGTCACACCTGCAGATGAGAATATTCTTGGGAGAAGAAAGCTTTTCTCCATAAAAGTGTTACTGCAGGGGATCAGACAAACATTCCCTGCTCTCTGAATAGTCCAAGTTCTGAGAGCTGTACTTCCCACAGGCTCTAGGAAAGAAGTCAGTCATGCACATGTATGTGAATTCTCTCACATGAGTAAAAGCAAAGGAACTTTGACATGCTGAATCCTAACTTTTTTTCAGCAAGGAAATTTCTCTCTGGAGACAAAGAACATCTTATTCTCTCCCCTGTTGATTCTTGCTGCTTGCATTGCCTCCCTAATTGGAAGTTGCAGTATAGATGTGCAAAAAAGGATATGCTTTGAGCATACCTCAAGGGTGAGCTGTCTAACCAAGGAAACAATTTCATCTTGTCTGTTGTGAAAAGAGCCTGGAGCTACAGAGCACCTATTTTATTGCTCAGCAGGGCAAAATACAGCAAGGAGAAAAGACTCTGATAGCTGAAACTGCAATACATTAATATTCATATTTATTGTGTGCAGCATTTTGTAGTCTAGTACAGAATTATTTGCCTTTAAATTGGATAGCTGAAGTTTCAGCATTCTGCTTTTGTCACTGCTTCAGATAGAACTGTAATTGAATCGATGCAGAAAGAAGACATTAAATTCCAGACTAGATCTGTTGCTTGCTGCAGAGTGGGCTATGTTTTCAAATGGTTTCCATCATACACCTTGCACTTAGGACTCACAGGTGCACAAAAGGAATTAGCAGCTTTCAAAGGCAAGGCAGGCAGTCTTAGAAGAGCTCTCTGCAGGGGAACAGTGTGGTTTGTCCAAAAACCTTCCCACCTGGATGTAGGTGGCACCTTCAGCATAAGTGGTTGTGTTAAATCCTGAATGTCATGGTGCTCCCAGAAGAGTATGTCTAAACCAAGACATTTTAAAGTCTGTCTCACTTCCAGGAATGCCACATTACTATCATGAATGGGGCATGGCTTCTGTAAGTATGATGGTCTTGGTTCAGCAAATTTTAATGTTAGAAACATCCCAGCTAAAGCCAGTGGAGGTATTCAAGTGTTTAAAATTATGCATATTTATTATGTAGCATTTTGGAAAGGTAGAATTGTAACTGAACAAGCTCCAGATGCTCTGTTTTCTTTCTGACATTGTTTGTAAGTTGAGAGTAATATTTGTCATCAAAGACAAACAAATGGAGGATGACTCAGTCTCACCCTTGCTCAGAGGGGAAGAATCCACAGGGAACTGGATTTCCCTGTTTAGAGAATCTACAAAGTGAGGGGAATTAACATTTTTCTGGAACTGTGAAATGCAATCCTATTAAAAACTGTTTTTCTGCAGCTATTATTATTTAAGTCTGAGGTTTCTAGGTCAAATACTGCCGAATTTTCTCTCACAGAGAAAATCTGAAGGAAAGGCTTCATATTATGATAAACTTCTGCTTCTTGAGGAAACACACAATGATTCTAGTCTCATATATGTTCTCAGATCACTGAAAAGAACTTTTCATGTAGTGGCAGCACCTCAGCCACAACTTTCTGTTACTTAAGCCAAGAGCGAAAGATAGGTCCCTTGTAAAGTCGGTGAATTCAGTGCAGATAAAACAACTTTTTTACTAACCCCACCTCCTCCTATCAAAACCACTGATGTAATGATGACAGCTTATTTTTCTTATGTTCTTGGTGTCTTAGTATTTTATACAGATAGTGAAATATGTGGAAAACCAATATACTGAGCAAAATGAATAAAGAAAAATGGAAGATCACATAAAATGGTCATCTGGGCAAATAAATGCAAGTTGAAAGGTTCAGGTACTGAGTTTCTCAGAGTGTCTGAGAAATACCCTTCATTATTTTTTTATTAACTCACCTTCCCTGGTTAAACCCTGCTCATTTAGTTGAATAAATGTACGAACAAAGCTTGATGGATGATGCCAAATTAGCCATAAAGAACCTCATAAGCAGCAAAGGGCCATTAATCCACAGTTTGAACTTCACTTTCAGCATGGTGAGTAGGAGAAATTAGCTGCAATTAATATCATGGACCTTTAGATCATTGTGAAATAACTATTAGAAGGGAATATCTCATGATCATGAAACACCACCTTTCCTAAGACATGTCAGCACTGAGGCTCTCCTGTGTTAATCACTGAGTTTCCTTGAGCAGAGAAAGAAGTGTCGCTGCTAGTTCTCAGTACAAGTTTTGCCATGGGGTTTCACCAGGAGGGAAAAGTAGCAGGATTGAGGAACTAAATACTGAAGGGATTAAAACAAATATGGGGATGATCCTCACAAACTTCTGTCCAGCAAGGGAGAGTGAAGGAGGGCAATGCTTTAAAAGAAAATTTTTGAGCCACATTTTCTGGACTGCACAGCTGCACACAGTTTGTGGAAGGATGAGATTTTGCTGCAGAAAACTTCAGTGTGAAACAAGTCCGGATCAGGGGCCTGGCAGGATAAGTACAGTTCCCGCTTCAGTCATGTAAACCCTCATGGTGAGTTCTTATTTTCAGTGAAAAGGTGGGTCAGACACTTTCATCATAAGCAGCACGTAGGGGTATTCAAAGAAAAGTTAAGCATTGCAATATTCAAACTGAATCTAAGAAAGCATACTTCAGTTAAATAACATATTTGAAATATATTGGATTCTTATTTGTGATTTTCCTCAGGGCAGTATTAGTGCAATAACAAAACAGATGAGGCTGAATGCTTGATTTGAAAAGTTTGGGCCTTCAAGGGCTGATTTACATTCCAGTGAGGCTCTGCAGGCTGGTCTTCCCAGGCGCAGCAGCTCCCAGGTTTGGAATGCCGAGGAAAGAGCCTTGGAGTGCAAAGCAGTCCAACTGCGGCCGAACATAAGGTCACAACCAGGAACATATGAGATGAATAAATCTTTATTGGGCAGGACTGCAAAACATTAGGTAATGGGGCCGGTGACAAAAAAAGAACTTTTTCTGAATCATACTCTAAAATGTGCACAAGAACAGTTCAGGCCTCTAGCAAGGGGCAAAACTGATGTTTCTGGTGCTGATGGAAAAAAAAAAAAGAAAAACCAAGCAAGGGCTTTTTCTTCTGCTTGTGTAAGTACATGCATTGTACACATCTACAGAATTTCAGTCCACAAGAGCTCATGATATTTTCCGTAGTTCAGACTGGATGCAAGTGCTAACACAATCCTTTGTACTTCTTTTCCAGCTTCCATCACCATCATCTGCCTTCTGCCTTTTTCTCACCGTCTTTCTCACCTACAGATGGAAAAATAAAACTGAGAAAAAACCAGAAAAACAAAAAACCCCAACCTAACACTTCTGGGGAAGTGTTTCTGTGCTTATTTTGCCCTGACCTGTGGCTGATAGCTAAAATATCCCTTCTCCCTCTCCCTATGGGAAATAAAGTTCTGAGAACTATTTGCTCACAACGAATGAAGCACTTAGTTGTGAATCATGTTGGAATTAATTTTTCTGTTGAATTGGTTTGTGCCCAAGGGAGATGATTACACAGTTTGAGGGTCTTGCTGCTCCATCTATTCAGGTCAGATACCCAAGAGCTTGTGGGCTAGAAGTTTGTGTTCCTTCTGGAATTTATTTATTGAAACATACACCATGAGTTACTTCCTCAGAAAAAGGACCTACCTCCTGTAAGGGAGGAGAGCTGCTAAGAGGTGGTGAGACTTTGAAGAGAAGGCAAGGATGTCAGAAGGAATCAGTCCTACAAAGTGGATCCAGACCTTAGGTCCCTAGCTGATCCATTTTAAAGATCTGTGTTGTGACTGCTGCTCTGTCTGGGATATGGACTCATCCAGAAAAACTGCCACTGTAGCTAGAGTATTGCAAGTATCGAACAGGTTTCACATGTTACAAACCAAGAAAATTAATGTAGTGCACACAAAATGAATGGGATTCAAGACTGGCTGATGGGATGGATACCCCTGGATGGGGATTGCTATCTTCCACTTGTCAAGCATGAATGACATTTTACACAAAGAACTCTGACTGTGAAAATGTTTATGTGCCAAGAAGTAAATTTAGTACTGTTTGACTTCTATATAGCAGCAATTCAGGATGTCTGAACGACATTAATGTTTGGAAATTTGGGTGTTGAAGAAAGGATTTTGTACTGTAATGATATTAATCCTAGATGATAAGATATGAGCTCATGTACATAACCTGAAAACTGAGATTTTGTTGCAATCTGTTCAACCTTTTTTCCTATGCACTATTGCCATATAAACTTCTGTGCTTGGACCAAACTGAACAAAAGCACCCACTTTGTCTAACATGATTTGTACACTTTTATTCAGGCAGCCTCACTTTTATTTTTCTGTAACAAATTATAGCAATATGACTAACAAGAATGTCCACATACACATCTGAACTTAACGTAGACTTAACCTTAAAGTAAGCCAAGGAATGTCTGGATGAGCTGGGGAATATCTTCAGGGCAAAAAAAGGAGACCCATATGCAGCAGGCTGGTTCTATAGAGGCCTGCTTTTGAAACAATGGAATACAAGGAAATGCTTGTTTCTAACTGGATGCCTAAGTTCTTCACCACTAACATTTTGCCCACTATTCCTTATACTGTTAATTAACCATTTGGACAGCTTCTGTAGCTCCCCTGAACACCACTTTTAGTCTCTGGAATATTTTATTTTAGCTTGGCCAAGATTAACTCAGCTTTCTGTGAAGTTAGCTGTAGTTCAAGGAATAACCATGCATGTGTGTCTGATATGTCTCTTTTCTGTGCAAGATGACCTTGAATACCTTCACTGGCAACATTCCTGGGAAGCAGCAGCAAGCTCATGTCATGTAGCAACATATCAGTTAGTGGATTTGTCCTGCTTTCTTGTGCACATTCGTTGGGTGTGTAGTGTTCTCCTCTGGCATGTAGTTTGCACATTAAAATCTCTTGGGAGTGAGATAGTGAACTCCTTCTCAGGAGGAGGGAACATGCAAGAGGGATGCTGGATTTCATAACCTGGTCAATGCATTATTTCAGCTGGAATCTGGAAGACTAACCCTTTATTTCCAGACATGAGAAATGAGTTTATAAAAGGCACTGAAGGCTCCCAGGGCAGGCTGGAGGAATGAGTGAGAGAGCTGTCTGCCTCCTGGCATGATGCAATGCATGCAGATGAGAGCAGAGGAAAGACGAACTTATGGCAAAAGAGTCTGCTTTCCCACTAGGTACTTCCACTGAACTTCTGCTCTGTGGATCACTACAGATACAAGAAATACTGGATGTCTCTCAGTCATAGCCCAGATTCACTCACCACAGGCAAAACACTCTGAATTTTAATATTTAGGAGACTTTAAACAGGCTGGTCCTGCAACACTTTAAGTGAAAACTATAATTGAAGTTTGAAAGTGAAGCCCATCATCAATTAACACACCATTCCCTTTTGATAGCTAATACCAAAATGAGCAGGATAACACATCACCTGTACAGGGACTGGGAGGCCAAGAAAATTTACCAGGAAACCCCTACAGGAGCTTTGTAACAACAGAATTCCCAAAGAAAGAGCTATTAAGGTGGTTGCAGAGAGATCAGACTAAAACTGAAACAGCACGATTTAAATACTTCTATTCATATTTTACTCCAGTGTGTTTCATCAGTAAAATGTGAATACAAGCTAGGGATTTAGGATTGCAGAGGTAGAATTTTTTGAAACTGGTTTGGAAAGTTTAAAAAACCAACATTGTTTTCTATTTAAATAAGCCTGTATTATTTCTTTATATAAAAATAAGTTTCCCCTGCATTTACAGCAAAGCAAAGAATTACTCATCTGCATAAATCCTAACAAAAAGCAGCCAGTGTCTTACAGTTTCCTTCCTTATTTTGGAAGAAGGCACAGCCCTGCATTCCTGCCTCCAGGCAATGTGGCACAAATCATAGAATTGTTAGGGTTGGAAGCAACCTCTGGAGATCATCCAGCCCCACTCCCCTGCCAAGGCAGGGTCACCTAGAGCAGGTTGCACAGGAACCTATTCAGGTGGATTTGGAATTTGCCAGAGAGGGAGATCCATGACCTCCCTGGGCAGCCTGTTCCAGGGCTCTACCACCCTCAACGTAAATAAATTCTTCCTCATGTTGAGGTGGAACTGCTTGTGTTTTATTTTATGGCCATTTCTCCTCATCCTGTCACTGGGCACCATTGAAAAGAATCTGGCACCATCCTCTTGGCACCCACCTTTGAAATATTTATATTTTGATGAGATTGCCTCTCAGTCTTCTCTTCTCTAGACTAAACAGGCCCAACTCCTGCAGTCTCTCCTCATAAGAAAAGGAGATGTATCTTCCTCAGGAAGATACATGATCCATTTCTCCTGCCACCTTCCCTAAGGCCTGATTTGCTTTGTGAAAAAATCCTGACTCATATTCAGTATGAGAGAAAACTTAAAGATGAAAGTTGATACATGCAGCTAAATCTTCTGCATTGTAAAGGTAGATGAGAGGAAAGAGTAGTGAGTTAACCTGCCATGCTCTGGGTGTTCACATCCTTGCCAATTTTCTAGGGACTGATAAAACTTTTAATGCCCTCTTGGGCTCTGCATTTTGAAGTTTACCCATATTCCTGAACTTGCTTGTTTTATTCTACTTGACAGAAGTATCTGTGGTATTATTTCAGTTGTCACGCTAAAATCTGTAAAACACGTGGGTAGAAGACTGACTAGGATTTGCACCCTTGCACCTTGCTGATATAATAAAGGCAAAACCCCTGTTTAGTCCTGTCACAGGTATATGTCAGCTGCAAAATATTCAAATTGTTTCTGTATCTTGGGGTAGTTGCTCTTTGAAACAATCTGATCTTCATAAAGCATGTTTAAGAGGGGCTGCCCTTCCCCAGGCATTTGTTCCTACCTGTACAATGCTGCTCACAGCTGCCTCAGTTTTGCTGGTGCCGCTGTATCTGGGGTTGGGACAGAAATGGGGTTAGGGATGGAAGGAATGGCTAATGAAATGGAAGGCAGTGAGGATAGGAATGAGTGGCCAGAGGGAGTCTCCTGTAAGTGGAACTCCTTGTAAAAATGCTTGTGGACACTGGCATTTATTTTGTTGAGCATGGCACTTATTAATTTGAATCCTTCTACCCAGGTTAGGAAAATGAGAAGTTTGTGGAATATGGATACTCAGGTAGCAGGAAGGAAATGATTTTGGCAGCTTTGGTTCTGCAATGATCCTGCTACTTGACATTCAACACATCTGTGAATGAAAGGTTTCCAAGAAAGTTATACAGCATCCCCGTGAAAAGGAAGTTAAAACGTCTGCTGGTAGAGGTCAGCATTGGCCCTGATATGTTGGCCTTTCTGAGCTGGATGTTGGTTTTAGTCCTGTTGAAATACTACCTGTGGAAACAGAGTCTGAATGATGCAGTGTAAATTGGTCCTTGCAAGCCTTAATCTGGATGGTCCTACATGTTTTCAGTCAGTTTACTAGACTGTCAGACACAAAATTATTACGTTTAACAATAATGTTCACTTGAACTGCAAGGCTCTGTAATATTCTCATCTGCCAATGTTTTAATTACAGGGTAACATTCACTAAGGGAAACTAAAATTAGAAGTGGATGAATGGATTTTGATATGAAGGGGAAGATTTGCTTTCCTTTTTTAATTTTGCTTTTTCCTTTTCCCAAGGAAATTACATTCTTGGGAGAACTGCAAAACCAGAAAGACCAAAATGGCCTCTCCTGAGCCATAGGGCGGAGAAGGCTTTGCAAACTAAAGGTCAGATGCAAAGAGACATCTATTTATAAGTGAAAAACATAACAATAAAATAGAGAGAAGAATGATGTACAAGTGGATAAGAGATTCAGGAGAGAGAGGCAGGGAGAGAAAGGAAACTGTGATTTGTAGTTCTGTCAGTGATGAGTGAATGAATATTTGTGTGAAGTAGGTCAAGAACAGAAGAAAACTGCAGCGATGGAAGGGTCGGGTGATGCAATACAGGGAGGGGTCTCTCTGTCTGTGATAGGATTGAGGGATGACAGTGTTTCCATAGAGCTGGGTTTGTCAGGGAGGTCCCATCATGCCAGAGTCTTCAGCTGCTCCTTCTGAGTGCTCTTCCTGAGTGAGCACCGAGTCCCACGTTAGGTTACGGGGTGAGGGCTGTAGCTCCCAAACCACAGGCACACAAAGAGCTGTGAGGGAAGAGAGGCCTGAGTAATCGTGAGTACGTCAAGATGGGGACTCAACATTGTTATAGAGTACACCTCCAAAATGGGAAGAAGAATGTTCCTTGTGCACAGCTCGCAAGTAATGCCTGTCTTTTTGGCTGATTAATCTTGCAGTAATGCTTCATAATTTTTTGCTTTTTTTCTAGATGTGTATAGCTGCCCTGAGAAAGGTTATTAGATACGAGACAGCATGGTATCATTGACATAAAGTGCTTCTGTGTGGTGAACTACAGAATTACTATAGATACTTAGCAGAAACTGTGTGATTCTGCTGATGACAAAATCCACTCCCAAGATAATTTTCCAAGAGCAGTTTTTCTCTGCAGGCTCTCATCGAGTCTATGTAGCAGCACCAGGAGCCAGTGGGAGTCTTGAGTGTATGTGTGTGTAATGTGAACTAGGACACCATGTTCACAACAAATTTTGCCACTTGAAGATGACAAAGGTTCAAAATATTACTTTTGTTTGGCATCCCTCAAGTAGGTTAACATAACAATTTATGCATACGATATGCCACGTTCATCCAGACATTTGATACCTCTCCATGTTTAAATGAAGAAAGAGGCATGAATCCAATCCCTGGAGCTATCCTGTCCCCCAGACTGAGGGAAACTGACGTTATGCAGAATATTCAGCCTGACAATCAACCTGCCATGTGACTTTGGGGTTTGAGGAGTTAACGACATTGGCCCTTATACTTAGTATTTCAAAGTTAGGCACGCATAGCACTCTACAAAAACAAATAAAGACCAATGTGAGAGAAGCAAATAGTTCATACCCTGGAGAGTTTACTTTTTCAGTTTCACAGAACTATTGAATTAATTTCTGCATAAATCTGAGAGCTCACTGAAGGGGTAGGCCACAGAGAACCAAATGGAACTAACCATGAGCAGCAAAGCATGAAAGAAAAGGTAGGTAAAGGTAAAGTTAGACAATGTAGTTACTCTGGAAATCAGTGCAAATATTTAGCTGTATGTTCAGCTTGGTGTATATGTTTGTCTACTTTTATAAGTTCTAAGAGACCGTGATATTAAAAAAGGACACCAGAAGAAAGGAAAGTGTGAGAATTGCCTGGTAATCTCAGAAAGTTGATGGTGACAGAAAGGTAAAAGGCACACAGTATTATGTTAAGGAAATTTCAGGGGAAATCAGAAGAATACATGAACTCAGAGAAAAAAATCATTGCAGTTATATAGGTGTCAAAAGTAAGAAAAGGCCTATGTTTGATGGAAGTGGTAGAAGCTGCTTACGACAAAAAAAGTCCATTTGGATACCAGACAGCCACAGCTTGTGATTTATGCAAACTTGGAAGGAATAAAGAAACTTAGCCCAAATACAGTAGCTGTCGTAAGAGATGCACAGCTCTGGGAAGACAGCAAAACTTAAATATAAACGAACTGAAATGAGGTTAAACGCTGGCATAATTGTGACAGCAATTCTGCCTGCGGTTTTACTCGAAAGCAGCGCCCACAGTCAGAAGCTCGGATTGCCGACCCGTGATACGTCTCACGTGATTCTCATACACATGATGTGTGATGTAGTAGTCAGCATACACAGATCAAGGGTACCTGCAGCTGTACCCTGAAAATTTCGCAGCAAATCTAGGTGGATGAATGTCTGCTAGTTATGGTTAGCGTAACTTCCAGTCCAATTTCTTTTTTTTAATTACTTATAGCATTCAAAAATAAATTGTTTTCAGCTGAAACTTTCTCCACTGAATGTTCATTTTACCAGATCCTTTAAATTAAGTCCATGAGTCTACTCTAGGATTTTTCAGTAATGGGGAAGAAAAGCGCCTTTTCTTTTACGATCTGCTAAGACCACTTCAGCTTTAGAGGCAGAAGGACACACACTCACTGAGACTTGCAAGTGAATTGAATCTTAGGCCGTCAACTCATTAAAGCAGTTAACCAATACCTGCACTGCAGTAATACTCTGAGACTCCTGTGGATTTTCATTCAATGGGATTTGCTGATTCTCAAAGAAACACCTGGATTTTGTATGTTTTCCTTTACAAAAATGTCAGTGACAAAATCTGATAACTGAGAGATCTTTATTCTGTAATTTAAGCTAGTGCAGAGCTTAAGGTTAAAAAATTAAATTTTCAATGTTTTTCTGCACTATTGTACTAGCTTCTTTTTCTGACTCTTTATACAAAATATAATTAAAAATCCCCAATCAACCAAAAAAATCCCAAAAAATCCCCACAAATAAACCTGAAAATAAGAAACAAGGAAATATAAAGAACTTCTATGATTTTCATTAACACTGTTTTTGTGAGCTCATGGGATTATCCTTATATTCACCCTTTCTGTAACACCTATGTCTATGAAAGGGAAAGCAAAAACTTCATGTCTGTTAGTCTGACTTGAGTAGCTTGACACTGTTAGAAAAAAGGGTGAAAGCTATTACTGTGAAAGATAAAAAATGCAACCTATCTTTCAGAGGAAGATTGTGCCAAGCTAATCTGATACCTGGATGGGATAACTTCCTGTCAAAAATATGTGCTAGTTATTGAAGGTTTGCCATTAACAGTGCAAAGAGCTTCATCATGAACAGTATCAGCATATTGTAAAGGGGTTTGGTTGGCCCCAAGTCTAAGAGTGGGAAGGCCTTGTCTCTGTGAATAGCAGAGGGGGAAGCAGAGAGATTTCAGCAATGACAGTGATGTCACGAGGAGCAATGGTGTGCACTTGCTGTGAGTAACTTCATGTTTCTGACTGTCAGAGAGCTAAAATTCAGGAACATCTCTGTCTTGGAAACAAATAACCTAGTTATGAAGATGCAGCTTGATAAATACTTGGAACCATATGGCATGGTCAGCTGTAGTCACAGACAGCTGTGTCCAGGGCAATCCTTTCTACTCTTGAGTTTCTGCACACTGGCTATTGCCATGTGAAGTGTTGCTGTCCTGTGGGTGTACACTTGTGTACACCTGTGTGCTGATAAGTGAAGATGTTAAAGCCAACTACGCTTCTGATTATTTCAGAAAATGCCTTTGATTATTACAGGAGCCATATACTGTCCCCATTTCCTGGGACTAACTACAAAAAAAGAAGCAATGGGGCTTCGAAAGCATCTTGTGTTGCGGTGTCTCCATGTTGGAATGTTCGAATGTTGGAATCTGAAAAACAATTCATGTTTATAGAAACTTTTATTTCAGTTTATTAGCTTTTAAGCTAGGATAAATGGGAAAATATTATTTTTTTCCCATCTTACTTTGTTTAAAATGGCTACAGGGTGCATAGTTTGCATGGGGAACCTTTAAAGCATCCCTACTTTTTTTCTTTCCCTTTATTTGTAAGTGGTCTCCTCACAAATTGAGAAAACCAAAGGAGTGAAAACCATGCTCACTGCTGTGGATGTGATGCTCCAACATCCTGAAAGCTGTTTGGCTTTAGATTCCTCAGCTGAATCCTTTTTATGTTTTGGCTCATGCAAGCCTGTTCCTATGCACACCCCTTGGTAACCTGGCTTGCCTGCACTCCCCTAGAGCTCTGCCCACTTGTATTGAATATACAGTGACAAATATTATAAATGGATCGTTCCTATATCAGTTCATTATTATGCTTTCAAGTGCTCAGTCTGCAGTGTTTCCAGGAGAGAGTAAAATATGTGCAGTTTGACTTCCAGAGATCTTTTTATCTCTGAAGACACTCTTAACATGCAGTAGATGTGAAGTGCTTTTTGGCACTCAGAGAGAAGTGTGCTCCATGAAGGCATCAGCCTTTTTCCTTGCAGTTGCAGGCTCTGCTTACACTGGAAATTACACAGTGCCAGAAGACAGTCCCAGGCACTAACTCCATTGTCTAAACTGTTAAATTGTTTGAGCAGTCCTTGGAATGGTTTGTCCCTGGGCAGTCAGCCCAGGCCTCTTCCAAACAGTTCCTGGGCATGTTTTGAGAATTAGCACGGGCCAGGCACCATGCCCAACATGTAGTTTGGATGTGGGCACCCTTTTTTGGATGATAATAGACTTCACTAGTGCCAGGTGGCCTCAGAGCCAGAGGGAATAAACACAGCCTGATTGCATATGCCATGTGCTCATGCAGAGGATCTCTCGTGCTGTAAAATGATAGCTTGACTTGTGTGTACGTGCACAGCTCCATGTGAAGAAGCTGTAACCTGAAAGACTGGATTTTACAAAGGGCAGCCTCAGACTGGGACTTTGTGGCAGTCCCACATCCAGGAAGACAGAGAGGGCATTATGCAATGCCTGTATTGCTGAAAACATCACAGGCACAGATCAAACCCTGGGACCATATGTCCCATGCACCATCCCAAATGGACACTAACTATAAATTGACTTTAACGTCTCCTGGGTACCCTCTGGCCTTAGGACATGTTTATGTCTCTGCTGTTCAGACTGCCTGAAATAATACAGGATCTGCTTTACAACCCACCAGACGAGTGTTTTTGGCATACAAATTAGAAGGTGTATGTTTTATGTTTTAGGATGTGGTGTGTTCAAAGATGCAGCATCTACTAGGATGCTGTTACAAGGCTGTGTTGTTGGGAGAGAGCCAAAACAAATGTGCCCTTGACTGTTATGAATTGAGAGCTGCTCCTGTGATGTTTGGGCACTGCCCAGCAGAGTGCTTGTTGAAGTGGTCCAAACCAGAGGTTGGAAGCGACTTCACAGGGAGACTGATCACAGGTCCAGTGTGTGGTTCCCACACTGGCCCTCTCTTACTGAGAAGTACAACCATGCCCCTTGGTGCTGGGTTCATGGACACAAGACCCTAATCTCTTGAAATAGCCTTGCAGGTTTTAGGTTGTCTGTGAAATCTCTGAGCTAAATTACTTTCTTTCATGCAGAGCAAACTCTGACAGCAGAATGAGAGAAGATCTCTGCACTGCATTTCTTTGTTGTTATGTATGATTAGCAGGGGCTCAAGTAATAAAAATTATTAAATGCTGAAGAGCCAAAATCTGCTGAAAACACATGGGTGTCTGGACCTGTGTCTGCTGAGTTATAACTGTCCCAGTTTCACTAGAGAGTACCGCTAAACTCTGCTGAGATTTGCTTTATCTCCATAGACTTTAAGCTATACAGTAGGTCATATGTACAGGCTTTTATGTTCAAACTCTTCTACCAATTTGAAACTTTTGGATTAAATATAAAGATATTTCTCTTTTTGGTTTTGGTTTTTTTGGTTTTTTTTTTTGGTTTTTTATTTCAAAATCACAAACCTGTGTGGAAGAACAAAACTTGTTACAGTAAGCTCACATTAAATAAAGAACACTTCAGGAAAACCTTCTCATTAAGGAAAATTAAGAGCATAAAACCTGTTCTGGATGTGAAAAAAATGATGTTAATGATTATTATAATTAGCATTAATTAGTCTTATTAGAACTTTTTTAATCAGTAGTTTTGGGGAATATGGAATATTCAGGGATAGGCATGAGAACAATGAGCACAGAGAATATGTATTTGACAGAAGCTTTTTGTGATTAGAAGCTGCTGAAGTGCATTGCAGTATTGTGCATTGAGCAGCTTGTTGCAACATTGAAGATGTATGGGAATGGGCAAATCCTTTGCTGTTACAATTTTTTGTCTGTTTTTTTGGGTTCATCTCATTATGTTATCTGAGGGCTGATTTATGAGGCAGACATCTCAACTTAGTGGGGGAAGGGCAGGTGCCTGGAGACAGTGTCTTCTTCATCTGCATGACTTTTATCCAGCGCTGCAAAGGTGTTGAAACTGAGAGACGACAAAGCCAACCAATGTCTGCAGGACAGATTTGGACAAAGAGAAAACCATAGTTAATCATTATGTCAGGAGGAGATGTATTAATAATGTGAGATAAATTTTCAGTACTTTTTTGGGGGAAAAGGCGACGGGCAGTGTGTGTGTGTGTTATCTGTCAACAAGAAAATGAAATCGACATCTTTCCTGATAACAGAAGTGATCTTCTGGGGTTTTTTTCCCCAGCTTTTTAGTGTGGCTCATCAGTATTCAACTTATTCTTGCTTCATGGAGTGGGATTGTGGAGAGTAAAGTCTGAAGTTCAAAGAAAAGAAGACCTTTTTCACTGAAGCAGAGTAGGTCTGGCTACCTTGAGAAGAAACTGGATTTTCAGTTCAGAAACAGTTGCATAGTCCTGGAGACACCAGAATGAACTATTGCTGTCTTCACCTGTATTTATTTGGCTGAAAAAGGTTTACATGGTTTCAAGGCAACTATATAACAGAGGAAGACGTGCATACCTCTTCCATGCCATGTACAGCAATTGCCAAATTTCCACCACTTCTGCTGCAGGAGTGCTAACAGTGCCCTGTAAATGCTTTTTATAAATATCTGACACTGCTCAGGAATAACACAACATATATTAACTTCGGCAGTTTTTCATAGTCACAGTCACCCATAGATGCCAAAATGCAGTCATTTTTAGAGATATTGGACAAAAGAAATGGTTTCATGACCTAAATATATCTAACCCATCAAGACTCCTTCTTATACACCTTTTTACTATAAAAAGCTGTCAGGAAAATAGCCTTTGTCATCTCCTTAAACGGTGTTTATTTCTATTTCCATGGAAAAATATGGTGAGACTGGTATAATGGGCATTTGAGGGTATGTCTGTGTAGGAGTCATATACTGCAGGCATACAGAAGTAAGCATTTGCTGGTGTGCTCTGAGACAAACTCTTGTTTGAGAAGTTGTAGTAAGCACTGCTATAGGAAAAGAAGGCACCAGACATCCCACTGATACAGGGGATGTCTGGTACAGGTATCATTTCAGATGCATATTTTACCTTCTAAATGCCTGCAATCCATGGTCACCCGAAATAACTGCCCCACTGGGCAGTTGAGATGCAATCATGTTATTTCCCAAGAGCAATTTCAATTGCACAGCCTGCACAGTCCTTTGGACATGTGAAAGCTGCAGACCTAAGTATTATCATTTTACAGGGTTTCATGTGCAAGGAAGTCACCCCTTTCTCATGATTCACAGATGAATAAGCAACCATCTTGTACTGACACTATCTGGTTTATCTCATTTTCTGTTTTACTACTCTATATTTTTACACTGACCATGCATCAGCTCCGTCTGTGGTGATGGATCATAGATTTCAGTCGCTCTTTGGCTTACCACTTCCTTCTTGTCCAACAAATTGAAGTCTTTAAAATAGAAGGCAGTTACTTATGAAATCAAGTGGTTAAGCTTTGTGGATAGTCTCAGTTTTATGTTGGTGCATACTGCAGTTCTCTTGTGAAAGATGAGCCTAACTGTCACTTGACACGTCTTTTATTTGTGATGTTTTGAACAAAGGACAACACATACACTTTAAACAATATAATTGTATTTATATTTCTGGGTTTGGTTTCAACTTCTGAGACTTCATTAGGTTTACAGAACTTTTTTTCTCTAAAATGATCCTCCTTTAAAAAAATTAAAGAACCCTTCCCTTCCCTTCCCTTCCCTTCCCTTCCCTTCCCTTCCCTTCCCCCTTTTTTTTTCCTCAATAAAGATAATAAATTTGGACAGTTAGATTATAGAGTGACAGCTGATAGAAAAAAATAAATACATTCATGTACAATGTAAGCCAAATTCAATTATTAGAGTTACAAAGAACAAGAAAAATTGTGAACAGAAGCTCTTCTTTCCTTAATGGTTCTCCAGATAGGTTTGGAAAGTGTAAAAGAAGGCCTTTCTGACTGCAGCTTCCCAAAAACTTGTTATGCTTAAAATAAGATATCTAAGAGGAAAAGTATACAAATGGAGAAGGGTTAAAAAAGCATGTTTCATAACTTTAGATAAGGTTCATGCACACCATTGCTTTTAGCTGTCATGTTTCACATGCATGTAGTCACATCCACAGTCACTACACCCCACTTCCTGTGCTCTGTGATCAGTCCTGATAACCAGTGTGAAACCCAAAAGTGGTGGGAGGACTGACAGCCCTTCACAGCCCACTTCACTGAGAAGAAAAATAAGGGGAGGTATTAAAAAAGTTTAGAAATAAGGCACTGGTAGGAAACTCCTGATAATTGACAGGTCCACTATAAAATGCTGGCTATGGCTATGACAGTAGCAAACAGTCCTACGTTGACATGGGTGGGAGGTGTTTGATAATATGCAATCAAGTGTTTATAATTGTAAGCATAAGACACATTTCAGTCACTAAACAGACCCTGTTATACTCTGACTCTGCTTCCTCTTTTCTCCAAATGAGATAATGATTAGAATTACTTTCTCAACAAGAAAACCAGGGAAGGGACTTGACTTGTCCAGAAGTACTGGGGGAAAAGCTACTGTTGGAAGGATGAGTGTAACAGAAGTGGTGCCCAGGGTGCATGGATGTTGGGTGCCATGAGGTGATCAATAGGGAGATAATCATTAGGGTTTTGTTATCTTGGTACAAAGTGTGAATGATCCTTAAGGAGATGACGAAAATGACAAATGTAGGAATGGAGAAATTAAAGGGACAAAAATACTATTTCAGACCAGTATATTTTCATAAACTGTCAGTGCCAGGTATGTTGGCAACTGTCAGTGTCAGTTGTGAATTTGGCCTAGCTCTTCCCCAAACTGGTTTGTTATACTGCATACCCTTTGTGCCAGATCTGTGTCTTCTTCATGTCTCTGTTTTCAATGTTTGATTGACACTCAAAGGGTACTTGCATGAAGTTGACAAAACTTGTTCCTTCTAAAGCTACTGCTTGTTACAATCATTACATTGCACTGATAGCTACCTAAAGTAAATCCATTTAATAAATAAATAAATATACAGCTCTCAACAAAGAGCTAGAGGTATGGGTCAGGTGGGCAGAAAGGAGGAGTACTGCCAGTTTGGCAGTACCTCGCCTTTGAGAATGGAGGTGGATTCCTTGATATGAAGCTGCACACCTGTTTCCAAACAGGCTTAAAAGAGGGCAGCAAACCCCCTGAATGCTTTCCAGCACCTCTGGTACAGTGCAGAAAGGTGAGAAGTGGTGAGTTAGACCCACGTGATCCAGTTTAAGTCACATCTGGGCAAAGAGCTGTATGCAGACACCCTCTGCCTGCAGACATGCACCTCCTGTGAAGCAAGCCCAAGGGTGACCGTTCCCTGTAATGCCACTTGCTACAGCTCTGCACAACCTGTGGCTAACCTCCAAGCTTCAAGAGTTATGTGTTTGCATCATAGGGTTGTTGTGAGGCAAGATGAGCCCCTTTGCCTGTCAGAGCCATTGCAGCCCATTCTGCAATGTGGGCTGATTTGCTGCAGATGAATTCTGGGAATACTCGGTTCTTTCTGGACATTGACCTTTTCTTCAGTTAAATTACTAGAAAGTCCCTTGGCATAGATCTGTCTAATTTAAATTATTTCTCAACAATTTGTTAACACAGTCATGATTAACAAGTTTAATTTACCAATATAGATGTAACTAACATCTATAGCTCAATACCATTTTAAAAGTGTTAAGTACAAAGGAGGTGTTTGTATACCTGAATAGTGCTGGTGGTGTTGTTTGCCTGGAGACATATGCAGCTGGCTTCATTGATATAAGAATTATTTCTCTCAACATTTTTCATAATTAGACAGATTAATTTGTTTGTAAACTTCTTAGGTTATTTATGCCAAGTTATGCATATCCCGAGGTTTTCATAGAAGTGAATTGAGGGGTGTTTTTTTGTTGTTGTGTTTGTTTGTTTGTTTGTTTGTGTTTTGTGTGTGTGTGGTGTGGTTGTTTGGTTTTTTTTACCTTCCCAAATGTTAAGGTATGAGGCAGAACAGTCGAATTATACAGTAGTAATATGTTGCCCTGTTTAGCATGTGTGCTGGTAGGGCACAGAACTTCAGGAGTGGAAGAACAGGAACAGTTGCTCAGGAGCAGTTTTCCACCTCAGCAGTGGGTGTACAACAAGGCACTCTTGCTGAGCTCAGATCTATTAATTTCACACTCTGTATCTTTCTGGGACTGACCATATTAACAGTATTATGCCTTTTCAAAGTGAGATTCTTATTTGCTGGAAGATATTCAGGCTTAAGTTATTTGTGTTCTTTTTATGTATGCGTCTACACAGGTGACACAGTGTCTATAACCAATCCCACAGTCAGTAAGTGTCACTTATTTGGCTGCTAGTCTAGTGGTTAGAATTAAAAAGAACCTAATGAAAATAAATTTTTGTTAATGAAGCTGAGATAGTTGGTTGGAAACTGTCTTCTGTATTTCAACTGTGCATGAAGACATTGGTGGGAAACTTGCCCTTGGAGCAGGAAAACAAAGATCTTGTGAATAGTTGCCTGGCAGTATGTGGGAGTTGTCACTGGGATGAGGAAAGCACAGCAGGACCCATAGATTTGCTGTGGCAGAAAGCAGAGGTACAGAATATACAGTCACTAGAACAAATGCCAAGGGGTTTTGTTTGCATTGTTCAATATGAAGAATTCTGGCTCAGTACCCTCATGCTCCCTGTGGGAGCTCTATTTGGCACTCCAGCTCTACCACCTTGTTCTCATGTTGTCCAAACCCAGTCCCATTTATCAGCCCATCAAAGAGGAAGCAGATGATTACATTTTTTGAAAGCAGGGCTATTTGTGGGTAATGCAATGCAGAGAGTCACTGGTTAGTCAGCAGTATCACCCCTCTGCTACCACAAGGCAGGAACGAGCTGCCTGTGCTCCTGATGCAAATGCAGCACAGGGTCAGTGATCTACCTGACCTCTCTGGTAGCACATCAGTGTATGATTTTACTGTGTGACACCATCAGAAATGTTGTAGCATCTAGGAAAGCTAAAAACCTTCCTTTGCTCTTCAGGGGAGCACACCAGGACAAACCCATTCCAAATTGTCTCCCTCTCTCTCTCTCGTATTTCTTGAAACAAATGCTCTGCCAACTCTGACTTGTATAAAAGTGCACCTGAATTGCAAAAGATAAAATGGTAGCATTTGGCTGAAAAACTGACCAAAGAGAAATACAATCCAAAAAAGGTGTATTTCTGCTTGGGAAGTGAAAGTCAATTGTGGAAGCCACTTTTTCTCTAACAATATTTCTAATGTAGTGGTGCCTTGGCAGAAATTTTCCAGTTACCTTTAAAGTACTGCTGGGAGCTGGCCTTGTGTGATAGTTTTGACCTCAGTAGAAGTTAAGGACTCTCAATAAATCATTAAATCATGTCCTTAGAAAGAGGAAAATATTCTATCTTCCTAAGCATCCAGAAAGCAAAACCAAAGACAGTTCTAAAGGTGAATCAGATCTGGGATATAAATTAAGTCATCATCCCATTTTTAATATAATCCACTCCTTATCATAAATCAGGAAATGTATTTCAAGATAATTACTGATTTTTGAAAAGGTTAGTTTTAGGAAAATATAGCACAACATTCAACTAACAAGGACACTTAGGAAAAACAAAATGGATAATCTTCATTTTTTAAATAGGGAATTTAATTTTATTGGCCTGTGTATGTCACTGTAACTATACACATTTTGAACACACACTTACAAAATTAGACTGAAAATTTTATCTCTGCTTTCCAAGAAGGCTCCAATTCAGGAAGTATCTGGGCCTGGACTTTTGGATAGGCTCACTAGAGTCATAATGGGCATATGCAAAATGTCTTTATCAAGGTCTGATTGTAATTATATGTACATTTATGCTTCCAGAGCAGGTTAGGGCAAACCTGCCTCTGGACTCTCTGGCCACAAAGCCAGGTATGTGACCCTCTGCTGAGAGCATCTGAGGTGGTGGGAATGATACATCATGGAAAAAATGTATGCTTGAGACAGACATGAGTGAAGGGGGAGACTGATGGAGAAAACCTTCATTCAGTGAACTAATTCATCTGCAGAAGAAATTATCATTCATTTGCTGAAGGTCAAACTCATCAAAACATGGTTTGCCATTTGATTGCACAGAGTGAGGTACCTTCATACCTTAATAAATGTTTGCTGCTCTAACTGGCATGAGCAAAACTGCAGCTTTAGTCTGAGGACTGTGAAGAAGACTCCCTTTCCATCTCTATGCCAGCCTCTGAATGGAAAGAGACTTTCAACTAAGTCTTAACAAGGGGCCTTTATCTGCTCGTCACAGCTAATTAGCAAACAAAAATGAGGATGTACTTTGGGAGAAGAATATCTACATTTTTCTTACAAAACTCCCAGTGTTTAGATTGTTTCCTTTCATTAATTTTAGACTTCTTACCCAGGTTGTCCCATAGGTAAAGGATAATCAAGTGGAATTTCAGTTGGGAATATTTTTTCATTTGTTGGTTGGTTACATTTTTGGTTGATTTTGTTTCTTTGTTTGTTTTTGTTTGCTTGTTTTTCTTTGTAAGTTTTTATCCATGTGTGAAAGTCCATTTCCAAAACTGGCTTAGAATAACTGTTCTCCATGTTAGCCACCATCATAGACTTCCCAGGAATGAAAGTTTAATCTTTGCCATATTCACGAGCTTCCTGTCCTGTGTTAACCCATGGATATTTAAAATACATCTCCCGTATGTTAGAAACTGTAAATGTGGCATCTCTGTTGCATCTCCAGGACTGAAAGTGTAATTTGATTCCTAAACCTGTGTTATCCATTTGGTGAATTATATTACCTGTGTGAGCTGGCTTTCCAGTATGAATTGGATTTAGTAACTTAGGTATTGAATGAGCTCTGAACCTCACACACTCTCAATTCTTAAACACAGGCTCTCTGTAGCCCCCTGCCTTTCTTTAATTTTGTAGAATTCTTTGGAGCTTCAGATTTGAAATGACATAAAGCACTTGTTTAAATCTTTCCAGTTATTAGACATCGTACTGAGATTTACTGAAGTAGAAAAGTAAGTGCTAGTAATTAATCAAGGCAACCTAGCTGTGCTGGTGCCATGGAAGTGGATGAGCTCCCAATAGGGGATTTAAATGAAAAACATTAAGTTTCAAAATGAACTGGATGAAGTCAGGGGATTAGAACATAATTCTTTCAATTTTCACAGTTTAAAGAAAGAGAGATTTTTTCCAGAGGAAGGAACTGCATAATGCATTGATGGGCCATCAAACACTAATTGCAGGCTATTAGTTAAAAGTGACACCTGGAGATTTAATATAGGTATTTGCATGCAGGACACAGGATGAAGATATCTTCTGAAATGTGAGTGGAGGTGAATTTAGGTCAGCAACCCTTATTTGGTGTGAATGGCAGCCCAACTGTATTTCATTGGAAGTGAATTATGGGCCTGCAAGGGCTTTCAGGGCACTTTGTCTATTCAAAAGGCTCATTCATGGTTGTTTCTTCATAAAGTGAGGAAATGTCACAGCCACCCATAACACTGAGTATTTCCCTCCTCTCTGCTTATCACCTGGGTGTCATTGCTTGCACTGGTGGTTTTGCAGACTGTACAAAGTATGCAAAGATTAAAGAACATTACAATCACATACATTTTCAACCACTTGACTTTTCCCTCTGCACAACTCTTTTGCTTCTTGACACCTCTGCAAGGGCAGCAGGAGAAAGCATCTGCAAGAGGACCACCTCCTTGAGATCCTGCAAAATATAATGGACTGAAGACACTGTTATCAGTGACAGTAGAACGCTTCCTTTTGTTTATTCTGTATAGCACTTATACAAATGTTTTCAACTACAGCTGTGGAGTTACACTTTTACTATATTTCCTTTACATGCTTTATAATAGTGGTTTCATGATGTGAATTCCAGTGTCCAGTGAGGCTGATGTGAAACACACTTGTCTTGCAACCCAAAACCTAGAGCTATTTTCCACCACGGAGCTGTTGTTACGCAGCAATGCACATTATAGACAGAAACAGAGCTGCTGGGAAACACCACTGATAAGAACAGGCACTTCTGAGACATGAAAGTAAACAGTAAGCCTTGACCTTTTGTTCTGCTTATCATGCAAACGGAAATGTCATTGTCCTGAGTATTTATAGAACACCGACTTAAGTTTTGAATATCCTTTATGTTTTTAGTGAGAAATGGTGAACATCTGTCACCTGCTGCTGAGGATGAAACTGCAAAGCCAAAAGGAAAGAAACAAGTGTCTTTACACACACACACAAAAAAATCTTGTTTCTTATTTTGACTGTCTGACTATCATGTGAGATTTTTCAGTATCTTCAGTAGGAATGATTTATCAGGGTTTTGTTGTGACAATACAACCTGATTTTGTTTTAACCAATTACTACTTCAGAAGGTGTTTTCGGAGCTGCTCTGGAGTAAAGGCACTGAGAAGGCTGAGTATCCAAAAATCCTGGCCTTGGGACAAAGCTTGGCAGTTGCTAGTAATTTGAAGGCTGGAAAATGAATGTATTAAATTTTTGTAATTTAAAAAATATTTTTATACTGATTCTTTGTCACGCAGGGGCAAACTGTTAAAGGGGAAACGTTCTGTAACTGCCTTGAATGCTCAATATAGCAGTTTCAGAAATAAATGACAGTAAGTTATGCATAAAAGCTGGTTGAGGAGAGATTATATTGAAGAAAGGAGGTTCAGCTCTTTCCATCATTCCCTGCTTGAAAGGTTGCTATGCACTTTAGCTCATCTGTCTGTAATTTTTTATCTTTGTGTCAGTCTTTCTCAGACAGCAGTGCAGTTGTTAGGACAACAAGACCAAAGGCATTTTTATTCCAGATTTCTGTCTCAGTCATCAAGAATGGATGCTTAGAGTACAAAAAGCTGTGCCATATCATGTAACTCTTTTGTAAATACAACTTGAAATTTTACTATCCTGATTAATTTTATATCATCTTTAAATTCATGACTTATCTCATTCAGTAGTTCATACGTTAATCTATTGAACAGCTTTTGTTCATAAACAATTCCTGGGGTAATTTCTTTATTGTATGCCCACTCTCAGTTTTCAATTAGTTACAAATATACAATAAACCTTTCTTTCTTCTTTACATCATGACTGGTTAGTTTCTTACAACTTGATGGAGAGATGCCTTGCCAACAGTTTTTCAAAAATTCATGCAGTTCTGTGAATCTGACTGTCTTTGTCAATATACCTATTGACCCTTCAGTGAATCCCATGTGAGCCTTGACTTTCTACTGCAAATGCTGCTCCAGTATAACCAGGACATCTAATGTTGAGCAGATCCATAATTTCTCACATGCACAGAAATCAGACTTTCTGGTGTACCTTAACTTGCACCCTCTCTCAATTCTCTTTTAAAAAGGGGGTTTTTACAGTTGATACTCTCCATTCCTGAGGAATTGTCAGTAGGTTACCACTACAGCAGAAATTCAGTAGTCTCAAAGTTTGGTTATTATACTACTTGGTGTTAAATGCAATGGAACCCAAGTGATTCTTTCGCATTTATTTTGTCAGTCTGTTCGTAAATGTTCCCTCCTGACCTTTTGGTGGTTCACCAGACTTGACCCTTACAAAGAAAGTGTCTGTGAATCTCTCTAAGCTTTTCTTAAATGATTGTGGATAAAGAGAATTCATCTAACTTTTTTGTTATGACTTTACATTTTTTTAGTTCTATTAGATCTGCGGACAAATTTTCTGCCAGGGAGGAAAGAAGTTCTTATTTACTCAAATTAATCTTCAGAATCTGTTTTCATCTGCCTTTTACGATTTTATATTTGTTTTATCTTAATTTATCCTTTTTTTTGTTTCCCTTCTTCAGATAAGACTTCTGCTTTTTGGAGGAAATCTTTCTAACTTTAAATGCCTTCCTTTATTGTTGTTCAGTGGAAGATTTTGTATGTCTTCCCTTTAATTTGTTTTTAACAAGCGTCTTCTTTTTTTTGTTGTTGTTCCTTTTTTTTTTTAAATTAAATCTACTTCATTCTTCTAAATGCTAAATTTGAATATATAGTAGTCATAATTACAAAGCAACTCTTCAAAAGTAACATTGCAAACCACATCTCGTCTGCTCAAGACTAGGCCAAACTGCTTCTTCATTTGTGGGTTTTCTGAGTAGTAAGTTTAACAAGTGGTCATTTAAGATATTTAAAACTTGTACCTCTATATCATTTCTCAACATGACATTCCTTCAAGTTTACATGGGTATAATTGAATTCTCCCATGTTTTTTATTTGTTCTGCTCTGGCAGCTTCTCTGATTCCTGTTTAAGCAGGTTAGTCACATCTCTGCCCTCCTGGCTGGCAATACCAAGATTCCTATTAGGGCAAGACTGTCATAGCTGTACAAATGGCTGTGTTCCTTCCAGATGCAGTCAATTTGTTTTCCCTGTTTTCCTCATTTAACTGTCTTCTCCCTGTCAGAGAGAGCCAGTGTGCTTGGGTCAACAACCCAGAGCTGGGACACCTTCCAAAGATTGCGTGGTCGTTGTCAAGCAGGGCCTGTCCAACCATCCCGGCAGAAAAGCAGGCAACCAGGAGGGGCACGGTGGCTACCCCAGCTTTGGGCATCTCCACGGGGAAGGGGCCAGGTGGGCTGTGGACCTGTCATGGTGGAGAGTCAGGGACTGGCCCTGCTGTGCTGCCAAAGGGGCAGAGACCCGCAGCCCTGGGGGCCTGGGCAGGGAGCGGAGCCCCAGGGACAGGCATTGACAGGCAGGGCTGTTGGGGACTGCGGGGACCTGACTTTTGGGCACAGCTAGTTTCGCTTTGTTCTTCCTTCACTGACCTCCTGAGGGAAGTGGCAGCACTCTCTCTGTTGCTGGCAGGACTCTAGCCCAGAAAAGAGTTTCATAGTTAAGAAAGTAATATACCTTGTTATACCTACAGTGAGATCTGAATATCTCCTGCCCTTTTGTGTGGGCTGACTGCTTTAATTTGTTTTGCTGATAACCATGAAACCTTCAACTTCGGCCTCCTTCACTCTCTATTGATGCCCTACTGAAATCAACGGTGGCCTTGGTCAATATAAGATACACACTAAAATCCTGAACAACTTTCTGCTCGTACATATATATGGATTATTTTGAAATAGGAAGCTGGTGGAAGTCAGAGGTTCAACAAGTGCACATAGTACTGACTTTGTTTTGATATTTTTTCTAGAAAAAAAACCCCATTTTTTCCTTGCTCTGTGCCAAAGAAGAAAGATCTGATCCAATTTTTTTTAAGAGGCCCTTAATGATAAAAGACAATACTGTTTAGTAGGAAATTGCAGTTTTCACATGAGGTAGGAAAATCAGTTTTTATATGTAAATTGACAATAAATTCAACAAGAATATGCTTGTTTAGACATTGGAGAAATCTTTACTGCTTTCTACTAACATCATGTATCAGAAAAGAAAGCCCAGCATAGCCAAAGGGGTTCAGATTGTGTAAAAGATAATAATGTTTTTCTCTATGTTTCAAGAAACACTGTGTGTAAATTCCCTCTGTGAGGTATTTGGAAAGGTAATAGTCTTAATTATCCACAGGTTTCTTTTCTCAAATAGTGTATTTGAGTGGTAAACCATCAGATGCATTTTTGATTATGACCACACTTGTCCTCAGATGTGCCTCAGCTCTTTGCTTTTAGTTCTTCCTGAATGTCCATTCTCGAATCAGACCCCATTTTAATACTCTCAAGGTTACCGCCTTGGGGATTGAGCCGGACAAGTGAGTGTACCACAAAAATGGCTCTTTCTTTCATACAGAAGTTACAGCTCATCTTTCATGCCTAATATTCCACTGACCTTGAGAGTGTTACTTTGGGTTAATATGCAATTTACTTTAACATTATTTTAAAGCACACTATTTAAAATATACGGTGATGAAGTTCTCATGGCATTTCTATTTGCTAGCAGCTGTTGGTGAATTTTGCTATTTCCTCCTTTTCACAAGCAGCTTTGACTTTCCCTAGTTCCCTAGTGAAATTATTCCTCTGCTACCGTGACAGAATTAGCATAGTTTTCACAGCGTTTCATTAGGGTCTATTAAATACTTCCCTTTTATTCTATGATGAATTGTGAGTTTCAAAAAAAGAGTGCCTAGGTTTCCAAGGGAGAAGTTAGAAGCTGGCAGTGCAGGTTTTTTTGCTTGTATGGCAAAGAGCTAAAGGCATCCCTATAACTGAAGAACAAGGCAATGCCTTTTTGGCATGTTCAGTTCTATTAACTGCTCTGACAGACTGTCTGTCTTATTTCTGAAAACATCAATTAGCCTAGTCTGTAACATGGTTAATGTTTAAATATATTTAATTGGAGAGTATGACTGAGGCAAGAGATGGCTTGAGGGTCTCTCAGGATCGATGTCAGTAACACTCATAGACTGTGTTTATTTCTGTCCTTTGATAACACCTCATGTTTAGCATATGAAAAACCCCACCACTCATCAGCAACAGCTTGTCATGGTGATATCCCATGTAGCACTCCATCAGCTTAGAAATTCCTTTGGCACTTGGAGAACTGCACGGTTATGGAGAATGAGGGGCTCAAAAGCTAACTTGGTACCTTACAGAGATTATTTAAGAGGAATTAGCTATTTACATGTGTGCTACCTGAGAATGGGATAGTCACTTCAGTATCCTCCAAAAGTCTCAAAGACAGGACTGTCTATAAGCTGGCATTCTTACCTACTATACACAAAACTTCTTGTTGACCTTTCCAAAGAAATCACAAGAAATCACAATTTTCTAATATCCTGATTCAGCTTTGAAAGGGCAAATATCCATCAGAAGCCTGTGTAATTTTCAAAGTTTTTGGCACAAAAAAGTTCCATAACTTTAACTTCAGATAATATATTATCAGTAACAGTTAACTGAAGGGAAAAAATATAAACAGAATTTAATAGGACTAAGTTCTTGTTACAATTGTACAAATTCAACTGGTAATTTTTTATTACTTCTTCTGCTAATGAAAAACACGAAATACTCCAAAAAGTGAAACTCTTGTACTTGTATAAGAAAGGCTAGAAGGAAAAGGAAAATCTGACCTCATATCTCATACTGCCTCTTCTTTAACTCTTAGAAGTGCCAAATGCAACCTTGAACTTTTTCTTGATGTGGGAAGAATACAGGAAGGTGAGGTGAAGGAAGGAAGTGGGGCTTTTTTCTTCTTGCTGTTGCCATAGCTTCAGCATGCTTTGATAGTAACGGTGCTGCAATTTTTTCTCCCTCCCAAGACATTTTGTTTATAAAAAAATATAGCCCTGGAAGACCACTGTGTGTTTAGTCAAAGGGGAGATGATCTCCAGAGGTCCTTTCCACAACATCAGCTACTCTGTGATACACTCCTAAAAAGCCCATTTAGAAACCTGCTAATTCCAATTTCCACAGCCTCACTTCAGCCTCTATTTTTTGCTGCAAGTTGATAATTTAGGGATTTTCCTGCAAAATATATATTTTCCAAGTGTATTTTCAATGATGTGCCTATTTTCTGTCTCCATAGATAAAATCTCCCTGTATTTGGCATGAATTTTGTCATTTGAATGGGAAAATTCTAAATTCAGTACTCTGGAACACAGCACTCAGCTTCCCCTCAAACCCAAAGCTAACTGTCTATAGCAGAAACTTGACTGGGTGTGGGATTCCTTAACATACAGCACACTGTAACCTTTTCTACAAACTCTGTTTCATGATTCAGCATGCTGAGGTCAATATTTTACAGTAATAAGCACTAAGATGACACCAGTTTGTGTGGGCTGCATTAAATTTAGGCTAAAAAAAAGGAACAGTGAACCATAGAATTACACAGAAATGGGATTTGCTGTATGGTGAGGGAGGTTTAATAAGAGCTCCTGAAATGCCATTATGCATTCATTCTCTTTCCTACAAGACCATTTATCTCTGCAAACAAAGTTTTTCATTGACATATTTGCAAGGCTGAGGCTGGGTATGTTCCTTGGTAAAGATGCACTAAGCTCCATATATACAGCAGTAATCAGGTCATCTTTTATTTGGTTTTGACTGTGGCATAGACGATCAGGTTCTGAAGTATAGGAGAGCTGATTGTTAAAGTCTGGGCAGCAGCTGAGACTTCTTAGTGGCACAACAACTTGTGGCAGTTGCAGTTTCCCGATAGAGCTCGATGCTCGGCATGTGGCTGAGTATTGTGGCTTAACAAGTTATCACCATCAGAAGTGAGCAGTGGCTAGCAAATTGGCAGGGCTGATGTCATGTTTTGAAAACACAAATTCTCTTGCAGCTATAGTTACTTCTGCAGTTCTTGTTTGCCTGGCTCTGGGTAATTGCTAGTTGGGATGGTTCCACCTATGCTCATTGTGAGTTTGGTTTCAAGATGAGCAATAAAGTTTAAATCATTGACCTTGGCTCGAAATTAGAGGATGATTTTGTATAATGTTCTCTTGCTCCCTTACCCATTTACCAACCTCCTTGACCTCTGGGGGCTTGATTTCCCTGAAATGCAGAGATAAACCTAACTTTGTTTCCTGGTGGTGGAGTAATTGGTGCATTGTTCCAATATAATTTGAAATTATTTCTGCTTTCTATCACTGGTCATGGAAATCTTCAAAATTTTTTTCTTTATTTATTTCTCCATTCAGTTTTTGCCTTGTTCTCTTTTAATAGGAAAAGATGAAAATACTTCTTAAAAATATGAGAAAACATAAGCATCTGCTTGTTTTTCTCTGACACAAGTCTCTATCAGCAGGACTTTGAATTTCCTCCCTCCTCTTGCCTTAGACGTCAATCAGCAGCTGGTCCCATTCTCCCCTACCCTTGTCTCTCTCTTGCCCCTGAAACAGTTAATTTAATTTCTCTGAACCTCGAATACACGTTGCTGTGTTGTAAAATGAAGCAGATTAAAGTGATTTGGAAGTCTATGAGGGGCAAAAAGAACCTTTTCAATAACGTGTCCTGAAGCTTTCCTGATTTTTTCAGTGAGAAGAAATCAAAGGTAGCAGTTCTGCTGGCACTAAAATGAACTACATGGAGTTTGTAAGCTTGAAGTATCTCTATCCAAGACTACAAAGTGCAAATTAAAGCTGCTTTGTTCCACCAATCTCCTCCCCCAGATTTGCTTTCTATTTGTATCATCTGCCATTTATACATCTGCTCATACGAATGTTTCCTTTTCCTTTCGACTGTAATTTCCTTTTTGTTTATTACTGAGAGATTACAATCCAACCAAATGTTTTTGATGTACTACTACTATTTTATCTACTGTCCCTTTCTGGAGAGCCCTTTACCTAGAGTAAATGGGGACAGCTCTGCTGTTCCTGGTGAACCTAAGTTACTTTGTGTTGCCCTGATCACATTTTCGAGCTTGTTCCTCACTCCCCACAGTCTACTTGGCCTTACACTGGTGTAAGAAGGAAAGGAATTTCTGGCCATGGAAAGCTATTTTTGTAGTTCTCTTTTAAGAGACAGTTCTTATTAAATATATATATTTTCAACAACTCTTGGTACTAAAAAGGAATATTTTTTAGGCTCCCAATGTTGGCAGACTTTACTAACAAGAAGTGATCTAAGTTCTTCATATCATGGACTGCACTTCCCTCTTTATCTTGCCTATGTAAGGCTAACTTGCATGCACAGGAATATTATTATTTAACTTTAGAAACTATTGTTAGCTAATCAAATGTTAATTGTAGTATTTGTACCTGTTGGATATGCTGAGAGCTTTTCCTTGGTGAAAATTTTCCTTCTCAGAAATTATGTACGTCTGTGACAATCAAAAATGGGTAGGAAGTTGTGCGCTACAACAAGGTCCAGGCAAGGCTTGTTAATTTGCCTTGTTACTTAATATTCAATCTTTTTCTGCACTCCTTTGGTATGTACATATTATTCCCATTTTGAAGATAGCTGGAAGTAGAACCGAAGATGCTGACTTTGCTAGAAAGCCAAGGAAAGAAAAATTGCTGGTATTGCCACAGTATTGTCATCAGTGATGGCACAAAACACCTGCATGGCATAACTACTATGCGTTGTGCCCCTACTGAAGGATGCAACCAACTGGGGTGGCAATGGGAAATCAGCAAGATGAAGTTTAAATGTGAGATGTGTACTGTGCTAAGCAAATTAGGAAATTTGATTCAAAAATGCAGAATGGCAGCAACAAAATGGTTAACATTAATCTGGAGTAACCAATTTTGTTGCAAAAAAAGAGGCAACTTTTACTTTAGTGTCTGACTGATGAGAACACTACTTTCTTCCACTTGGAAGTGACAAAGTATCAACTGGACAGCTTTTGCTCTTAGAAATGAAGAGACAACTTGGATAGCAGCAAAAATTTAAAACACAATTTAGGGAACATTATGAAAATACAAATTGATATAACTGGATATAATTGCATTAAGAGGGTAATATACTGTTTCAGTAATCAGACAAGCGAAGTGTGAGTAAGTGAAGGTGGTATTGATGATTTAGAAGAATCTGTTCAAGTCCAGTCCTCAACCAGTTCTTGTATTAAATGCCTATAATGAACAAACTAATTTTATATTTAGTCTAAGCCCAGCAAGCCTCAAAAATTTTTCAGAGGTAAGTCTGACCCATTGCATCAGCCATAATATATGGGTTATTTTCATATGCTCATAATATTTTTCTTTTCACTTTGAAGTTATTAAATTCCTGCTAAACTGACAAAGCAACTGAAAAAAAATGGTACAAAATAGTAAGTTATCAGAAATAAATACAAGGATAACTAAGTTGTTTTCTGTGTCTTCATCTTGCTGTGCATGGGTTTAGCACAAGGACATGGAACATCACATCTCATTCTCAGCTGTGGTCCTTGCAGAACAAGGACACGGCAGTGAGTCATGGCAGCAATGGAGAAGCAGCAGCAGCAGCAACTCAAAACTTAATTTCCTCTGCTTTTTATGTTTAATTGTACTGAGTTTCCTCTCACCTGCCTTTTTTCTCTTCCTTCATTTTGATAAGGTGGGAAACATTTAGTAATTGTTGAAATGTCCTTGCTTTTTGTGAGTGTGCCTCTGCAGTTTACAAATTCCATGTATCTCTATCTATTAATTTCCATTTGATAGCTGTGTTTTGTTTGTGAAAGTAGAAAGTGAATGATAGTCATAAAAAGATATGTACTTGAAGAGGTTGAAAGAACTGCCAGCAGGTTCTGAGTTGAGGGCTGAGCACTGTTCAAGCACAAGTCCCCGAGTCCTTCTACCATGACACTGTAGTAAATTTTTTAGGATTATGTATTTGGGTAAACAGAGATAAATACTTATCACTGGAATGTGATGATGTCCTTCTTGTAGTTGACATTGGTGAGTGTGGCACATACTTTCTTCATATTAATTAACCCTGAAATATGATAATATGTTTCTCAAGGATAAACTTCCCATTAGTTATACTTAGTTTTATATTTCTTCCCCCTGTCCCACAGCTGGTCTTGAGGGTATAATGCTTAGGCACATAGCCTGACGTTGTTCAGTGCATTCAGAAATACATGCAACTAAAAGTAAGGAATGCACTGTGTAATCTTGTTATTTCAAAGAAATTTTTCTCTTCAATATTACAGCTGAATAGGTTGGAATGTGTTAACCACCTGGGTCTGTTACCCATTCACTTTTATTTATGGTCTAATGTATGGAGAGGTTTAGGACATGCAAATGAACCTATCCAAAAAGGGGAAGCAAAGTCTGTAGGAGGGTACACAGAGATTCTAAAAGATCTCCATTTCCAACCTCATATTTCTGTGAGCTCCCAGTTTAACTCAGTAGTGGCTGAAAACAGCACTCCTCATAGTGAAAGTCCTCTATTTTGCCTCCAAGGTGTTCTGGCACTGGTCTCCCATGGATATTAGGACTGCTTCTACCTTTCTCTGATCCTTCAAAGTTAGAGTGTGCTCTCCAAAACTCCTGCATCTGACCCAGAATTCCCAGTGCCTGCGACCTGTCAGTATTTTTCACATGATTTCTGAGAAATTTTCTCCGATTAAAATCTATACCTCAGCTTGTCACAGGTACGTTTAGCATTTGAGTGTATTTTGTTTTCCTATGGCCATGCTTTTCTTGAGTAGAGTAGTGCCCGTGTGCAGTTTCTGAGTTATGGTTGTGTTAGCCATTGTATTTTGAGGAAATGCTGTCTCTGGACTCATGCTGGCTGGGGAACCCATTAACCCTTAGCCAAGCCATAAAAGGGTCCCAAAGAACATGTTAAAATTGGATGGAAAAGGCCTTAGTAGAAAAATTTAGTTTCTGGTAAGTTTGGAGAAAAAGCAAAAAAACTTTTGTATTTTTTTTTAATTTTTGAAAAGTATTCACAGCATGGGAGAGTGTCTGAACCCCATAAGGAAATACCTTGCTGAGCAATTTGGGACTGCATTAAAGCAAGGATTACTGGGAGTTTGTAGACCTGTGGCAATTAATAGTATTCTTCAGAAAGTCTGTAGCATTTTCTCCACTCAAAATAATTACACTAATGCAAGGAAAAAGGAAGGAAATCCCACTTCTAAAATGAACACCCTACATGCACGAATAATTGTGTTGCACTGAGAGAGCAGAGGTGGTTTGGCTAACCAAGTCTGTCAGGTTGATCTGCTCTAAAGCAGCAGGTTTCTAGCTGAAGGAAGATCTACTGTTGATGCAGGCTAATGGTGATGTTAATACAGCCCAAATTTAGGGTAGAAAATGATGCACCAATTAGTTTCTTGAATGGTATTTATTTGTTTTTAATTTCTATTGCAGGCATGTTATTCACCCTTCCATGTTCCAGGGTAGGAGTACACATTGAGTACACTTTTAAGAAGCACTGGGTGTCAGCTTAGCAGGTTTAAGTCCAACAGTTTGAAAGAAGGGGGAATTAGCCTTCTTACTGAATTGTCTGTGCTGTTTCTCATGTACTGACTGGGCTGGTTTTGAGTTTGGTATCACTATCCTGTGCTGCACTTATAGCTATAGAAATCTGAATGTTTACAGGATGGAAAAAACAGATACAATACTAAGAATAGTCTTAGGACAGATTCTGTGAGTGATGCTTACAGGGTAGGAATTCCCAAAGAATGTTGTGAATTATGTGCATCTGCCTAAAGTAGCCTGAACCACCTCACCCTGCCAGGAATATTTTAAACTCTGGGTTTGCTATGTTTCTCTGGAAAGACTGCATTTCTTTAAGCAGACAAAAATGACCTTTCCCAGCTTAAGGGCATCAGAAGTACTTATGAAATTTAATAGGAGGCATTTTAGGGGACTAACAATATACGAATAAAGGCATCTTGTCTGTAAACGGTTATTTCTTTTACCTAGGAAAGTGTGAAAAGATAAAATTCAGTCTATCATTTCAGAAAAAGGATATTGTCAGGATTAAAATTAGAAATCAAAATGAAAAACTGCTGAATGGTTCTGAAGCTTCCATTACTACAGAAAAATATTTAATTCCTGAAACACCCTTGGACAAAGTACCCTGTAGTTTTAAATTTAGGAACATTTACTGCAGTGGGAATGGAGAAAGTGTACTTATGTCTGTCTTTGAACATCTTCAGCTGTACTGAAAACACAATATATATCTCTGGTAGAGTGACTCTTCCATTCCATATTTATGGGTAAATCAGTACCCAGAACCAATGGCAAAAGCAAGGGATCTTGTAGATGAAGAAAACGCCCTGTAATTTGCTATGGGCATCACAACTCTTGGGATTTTAATCTTTATTCAAAAAAGATATGTATTTAAACCCAAGATCTCCATAAAGAATGTTCAGACCACGTGGAGACAAACACTGACTAGACAATTTACCGCATCCTATGCAATTCACAACTCTAAAAAGACATTTAATCTTTCTTTTTTTATTTTATTTTAAATGTATTTTTCCAAGAATGCTTTGCTTCTAGTTTTAGCAGTAAAGCATTTGTTTGGTATGAGTCTAGACATACTGTGAAGGGAACAGGTACATTCCACATGTCCTGCCAGAAAATCTATTGATTCCCTAGTTAGTGTCACTGCTGGAAAGAGCAGGCTAAACAGAACAACTCAGTGAGTGAATGGATTAGCTGTGCAGGGGAATCTGACTCTCTGGATGGGAGCAGACTATTCAAACTAGATTAAGAAACAGAAAAATCTGCAGAAAGAAGCTTTTGGGTGTCTCTGGAGACATTCTGCCCGAAGGCTGATGTTCTCAGTTTGACTGCCACACAGGTACCAGCAGAGAGACACGAGCGTTGCATTTTGCCTTGGAGTCTTTGTATGCTTTGTCAAATGACAGCTTAATGTAAAAAAATAAACAGTCGCTTGCAGCAGAGTTTGCAACTCAGGTTTTCCTATTTCCCAGAGAGTGTCCTTAATGGTTTGGCTAGAAAGTAACATTCCTGGCCTAGAAAATATTGAATTCCTTTACAAAGGTGGAACAGCTCCAGTAGAAAGAACTAAACCCACCACATTTTCTTCAACCACACATCATCTGTAGGTCTGCTATGAGACCACTCTTCCAGGCAGTGGAGGAGGAGGGCTTAAACTCTTTTTGCTGAACACAGTCTAGGATCCAGGGTTCTCATATTCTGTGTTAGTCATGGACTTGTTGGTTAAAGAAAAAAATCCAACCAACACTAAAATGGCTTTCCTGTCATATTTTAAAGGAAGCCTATAACATTAAGCTTTCAAGTCTCAGTTTAGGAAGGATTTATGGAATAATTTCTCACACTCTCTGGTGGCCTTATGTTGATGCTCTGCCTCTGTTTGGGTCCCAATCCTCCTGCAGATTTGTATACAAACACTTCCCTATTGAATGGGAAGAGAATCTAATGAAAAAGGGCTTGAAAAATTTTGATGTGCTCAGTGTTTCTCTTGTTCTTTCCAGGCAAGGTCTGTTTTCAGGCCTCCAAGTTCTCTGTGCAAAGTTTATGGCAAAGAGGTACTGACTTCAGTAGAGAATGATCCCATTCAGGACCAAATAAGGGAACTAGATATATACAAATCCATGGAGACTGCTGAGGGAGCTAACTACCCTCTTTGAAAGGTCATAGCAATTGAGGGAGGTTAAAAAAGTCAAGTATCACCCTTATCTTCAAAACAAACCAAATAAAATGGCAAAAAGGAAAAACCAGGGAGCTGCCAGCCTCACCTCAGTCTCTGGGAGGTTGTGGAACAAATGATCCCAGAAGTCGTGTCCAGGCACATGACAAACAAGATGGTGAAAGGGAACAGCCAGCACAGACACATCAGGGGAAAAAGGTGGCTGGTTGACCTAATTGTGTTCATTTACGAGAAGAGGGAAAAGCAGTGGATGGCATTTCCATTGCCTTTAACATACAGTCTCTCTCCATTGCTGGGATGGGGCGGGTGGTAGGGTGCCACAACCTTCCAGAAGCGCCTCCAGGAAGGGTGCCACTTGGCAGGCCACTTCACACACATACTGGTAGTTGTAATCCACAGGAAAGGCCAACGACAAGGAGCAGGGAAGGGTTCTTCATGTAGGGTTCCACCAGCAAGGTTCATTGAGGGCTCACAGGTGAAAGGGTCCAGGGACGAAGAACAGGGAACAATGGAGTGTCCAGAGATTTTATCTGGGCTGGATAGGGGCGGAGAAAGCACCAGGGACCAATGGTTGGAGGGTACAGAGGTGGGGCTAGGGTCCAGGGACCAATGGAGAAGCACAGGGGGAGGAGCCATGGGGCACAGGCCAATGAGGGAATGAGGAAGGGAGAACTTTCTAGAGGGGAGCCACATAGGGTAAAAAGGGGGTAGGAAGGCCAATGGGCCAATCAGGAGAGCAGAACTGGGGTATATTAACGTAATTGGCAGAATCAACGCAAAGCCTCCTGGGAGAGTCACCCCAACTTAGAAGAGCCCTAAGACTCATCCTTCCAGGGGTCTGTTGCAGTTCTTTCCTTGACAGGCCCACTGGTCTCCACACTCCATAGTATCATTGCAATTCAGCCAGTGAGATAAGGACTACATGTGACCTGCAGGTGGATGAAACCTAGCTGGCCTGCTGTACTCAAAGGTTGTGATAAGTGGTTTGAAATACCGCTGGTTGTTGAGTACTGATGATTTTCCTAAGGGGTTGTACCTGAGGCTGACCCTGATGTCCTAAAGTGGCTGCCTGAAAAGAGGCTAGAAAAGATAAGGAGAATAAAAGCAGGTATTTATTTGGAGGGCCTTCAAGGGTACACCTTGGGCAGTCAAAAGCCTCTGAAGGGCTTCATCCAAGATGGATCCTGGGTTTTTCACACTTTTATAAGTTTGGTCTATTTGCACATCATAATTTCAAGTAATGATGTGATTACCCCAAGTTTGTTCCTGTTGTCCAGAGGCTCAGTTTATATATTTTGGGGCCTGGGACAACAAGGTGTCCTTGAGTCTCAGGCCTAGCGGGGATTTGTTATGCCTAACCAGAATAGGAGAACAGTAGCTAACAGGCTAAATGACGTTTCAGAGTTACATACTAGGCAATACAGGATCTGAAAAATATAAAAGCTAAAACCTAAGGCATCAACACTGCTTAGCATTCCCCATCAGCCTCCTGGGCAATGAGACTTCCAGCTCAGAAAGTTCACAAGCTATACTGGTGATTTGAAGGCTGCAGGTCAAAGCTGCCCCATAGCAGGACCTTGACAATCTGGAGGTGTGACTAGCTGACCTCCACAAGTCCCTCCCATCCTAAAGTAGTCTGTGACTCTTTTCCACACCGGGAAACAGAGTTCCAAAAGTGCGATCTTGTGAAATGAGAGAAAGAACCACCTCACATAACTGAGATGAGATTTGTTTTCTTCTGAAGGGCTGCAAGTGGCAATATAATACTAACTGAGGGGACCATGAAGGTAGCTAACAGAAAAAAGTTACAATGTAAAATGTGTTATTTCTGCATGTGTTCTCTTAACTTATTTGATAAAGAAAAACTCAAAATCCATGTATATAGCCAGGATACAAAAAGAAACCTAGGTCCCCATTTCCACAGACGTTGTTGGAAGGAACTACAGGAGAGAAAAATCAATCTTGCAACATTTATGGACAGAGTTGACATAAAAAATGCCTTAAATCAACCAGTGAGGTTTTTTTTTTTTCCCTAATATTTCAACCCTTTATTGAAACCCTAGTCATATTAAATTATTTCCAGAAGATGTAATTCAAGAATGATCTGACCAATTTTGAAATACATTCTACTTTAAATGCTATGACTAGATCATACTTAGATGCTCATAAATTATGTTACTTTGAAAGGGGGGCATAAAACAGCAAAAGATGCTTAATAAAAAGATTATGGTGTCTTGCAAATGAATAGCTGGGTACTTAATGTCAGGATGTAGAATGTAGAAAGTATGATGTAAAAAGTATTGACTATTCATTGAAATTAATGCTCATGGCCAAGTGGGTATTATTAAACTTCAGAAAACAATCTTTATCGTTTTTGAAACAGTCTCATCCTGAAAAATCATAACATCTTGGTGATTAAATGAAAATGAGATAGTAGCTATATAATGACAAGCACTATTGAATTAACTTCTAAAAGAAATTCACTAAATGCTTAATACTAACACTAGGCTGAGAGAAATGCAGCTGCAAAGAATTTAATTTAAATGGCAGTGCTTGAACTTTAATTTGATTTTAATGGAAAATTTATGAAAGACAGCTATTAAGACTAGGGGAGATGATCACTATCATTCTTTTATTGGTTTAACCAAGGGGCTTAATTTTCCTTAGCTCTTTAATTGTTCTTTCATCTTCTCCAGTTCCATGCTCTGCTTCCCAAGAACATATGTTTAGCTAAATATATTTAAATGTAAGCTGGATATAGGCTTTTAAAACCTACAATTTTGTTTTCAAATTAAAACACTCCTCATTTTTACATGAAAGGAACAAATCTATTTCTCAATGGTCATGGTGAAATGTTATTACCCCACTAGAAGTATGTATGCCAATTCGACCAAGAGGGTTATTTGTATTTTGAAGTTATGTCTGTTGTCTAGGATGTGGGGAATTGGCCACTGGCAACCAGTCAGAACCATTTAAGGGAAGCATTTACTCATCAGTTTTGAACTTGGAAATTGTGGGTTTTGAACATCTCATTCATTAATTTTGTTACTGATGACTCAAGACTCACCAAAAATTTTTATTCCCACATTTACTGAATTGTGCATTGTACCCCCTTTTTAATGACTGTGTCATATTTCAGGGAGATGTCTGCATGAAGTGTTCTAGACGCTATTTTTCCATGCTTAAAAAAGGTAAAAACTAAAAAAGGCTTTTTTGTTCACTGGTTTAAAAAAAAAAAAGAAAAGTATGAGAAAAACCAGATACTTAGCATTAGCAATTTGTGGAACTGCAAAGAACAATATAAGATACAGAGCTGTGTTGACTACAGTTAAACACTAAAGCTTAGCCAACTCAAAGGTGAATTGCAGTAGCTCACATCCAGCCTGGGACTGCAAAATGTCAGACATAGCATGGAATTGCTATGAAGGGGATGTGTTTGCCTGAACTGGGGAATGTGGAAAGGACTTTCTGTTAATGTAATTATGCAGCTTTAAAAAACACAGCTGGGCCATTTTACAGCACAAAAGTAGCTGAAGCATAGTTTTCCTCTCTCCATTAATGCTAGCTGATATAGCAGGTGTTCCCCACTTCACATGCTTTGAATGTGCAGAAATCCTCCTTACGGAAAGAGTTTGAGTTCTCTCATGCTCCTCCAGAGCTGCCCATAGTCCTTGCTTCCTTAAAATAAACCCACCTAGGTAGGGTTGATATGTGCTTTGTGACTAGCTTGCATCCTTATGAGAGGAAGAACTGTACTCTTTTGTAGTGACTTGGATTGTGTCAGTACACTGCATAAATTATGGAGTTTTTAATGCTTTACTTTCTTCTTGCACCTTTGTATTTCTTCTGACACTTCTGCTTTCAATGTGCCTTTTCTAAAAGACTAACCACACTCTTGTTAAAAAATGCTTATTCACAGGATATAGTAGATTTCTGCTAAAGGAAGATGTTCAAAGAACAAATAATGTCCAAAATCAGAGAACAATTTATGAGTTTCGGTAACGCAGACAAGGAAAATTTTAAGAAAAAAGTTTTAGAAAAATATTTTTCTTTTAGGAAAAATATCTGTTGAAAAGTCGTCTGAAATTACTGTTTAATGCAGTTCTACACTTAGATACATTTTGTCTGTAAAGTGGCAGACATAACTATGCCAATGAATAAAGAGAATGACTGCTATAATATACGTTTCCCTGGTAACTAAATTGTAATTATTCATAGAAATGAATTTATTGGCCTTAGATAAGCAATATTCAGAGTATTTGCTACAGTTCTACCATAGCCTAAATATAGATAATGCAGTAAAACTGGATTTAGCTGGATGTTGTTCATATCCCTTAGGTATGAACAAAAATAGGTGCAGTTGCATCTATTTGTAAAAATCCTTGCTCTGAATGCAGCTCTCTGAAAGCAGTGTCAGGTCATATCCTAAAAGAAAGCAAGAGAGTCGAGTATATGATGTGGGGCAGACAACTGAACATGGACTTGCGGAAATGACTCACAACTGACAGAATTGAGACCCTTTAGCTGTAGTTATAAAACTGCCATTTGAACTTTTGTGTGAAATTTACACTCCAGCTACCAATAAATCAGTCTGCATTTCCATCTTCTTCCAAATAACCTTCGATGAGGTCATCCAAAAAGAGATAAACAACAATGTTTCGTGGAAGTATGTGCCTCTGTTGTTGCAGTGGGAATTACAAAATGAGGCATTTCTGAAAGATAACTTGAACGTGTTATGTCTTTTTTATTTTCCAATAAATGATGGCTTGGAATAAGACTTCTCAGCAGAAGCCAAAAATGAAGAGCAAATTATATTTTTTCTTTATGTAATGTACATGCTGGTTATGTGTTTTGTGAGGACTTGGAGTTTTTAAAAGAACATTTGCAATATCATACTGTAAAGTTTAAGAGACCATTAAGCAAATTGGAAATCTTACACATGGAGGAAATATTATGTTCAAGGCTTCAGTGCTTGCTATGATTAGAGTGCTCTTTGTGGGAGATTTGCTAATATTTCTTCATCCTGGACATCTGCCAAGCTTAAGGCTTTAATGCTCTGAGACTGAGTCACAAAAGTGGGGACTGACTGCTCAGAGCTTGTTGACTTGCCAGGAGGTGGGTGTGGGAGGTAGTATGCAAGTAAGGAAGAAGAGGGGCATGAAAAATAATTTTGACTCTCTGTGACAATCTTTTGTTTAGAAGAAATAAGACCATGGCTTCCGGTTTTTTATCTGTTTTCTGAACTTGCTAACAAAACTGAGATTTTAGAGATGTGATCTCTTCTCTTGTTTCAGAAAGAATGTCCATGTTTTTGGTGAGAAAAAGAAAGGGCTAGAAAAGCAAGGATTAACACGTGACTGAATATAGATAACTAAATACAGTATCTGTCCATGATAATTATCAAGTGAAATGAATAATTTTGACATGGAAAATAATTTATTTTAACTTCTTTCATTTGCTAACCACTAGAAATCTCTAGTGGATCTCGGCAAAAACTGATTTAATCTTGCTGGAAATAGACTAGGATTTCCAGATCATGTTTTATGGATCTGGACAGTACAGCCTCTTAGCTGCTTTGAAGCATATGCTCAAAATCATTAGACAAACAAAAATTGCACAGATAAAAAGAAATAAGAGCATTTGTGAGCTTCTTTAGCCAAATTAGATCAGTGTAATTAAGTATTCAACCTTCCTTAGAATAAAGGAGGGGGCTCATACGCAAAGCTCAAAAACTTTTGGAGGGACAAATGGTAACTTGCGAGTTTGGAAAAAGCTGCTGAAAATGGGTACGGCTGCAGAGTTACACACGCAGCACTGGATCCTGAAGTCATTCAAGACAAGACAAATGTCTGGAATACATCCATCTTTTGTACGTTAACATTCACAAAGCCTGACTAGTGCCGGCTTAACGAATACTGGTTTTCAGCTGGGAAATGAGGACTGAAGCCTGGTGAGCTACTTCATCAGTCACACACAATGGAACTTAACACATCTGTGCTTCAAGTGGACTGAAGACAAAGAAGCACAGGTTATTCTAAATTGCTCTCAATGCTGGGCTTGCCTTTGCCCTGGCATACACTGCCTGTGTTTATTCTTCATCCATTTTGTCTTGCTCAGGAATCACAGTGGATAGCACAATCTAACGATCCCTTAGTGGAAACTCTCTGACCTTCGTGTCCCGCTCATGCTTGTGTCTGATGTACCATAGCTACATGAGATTCAAACATGGGTCTGGGAAGCTTGAACAGATTCAGCCACCTGTCAGGATTGCACGGAAATTGACCTGTGAATTTTTTGTGTTTAGTTTCATGTTCAGATTCAGAGATGGATGTTTGTAACTGTGTAGGATGGGTTTGATTTATGGCTGTGGATTCTCCTGTGAAAAGTGAGAAGGTAGTGACCCAGGAAAAAGACATTATGTGTGTAAATAGACATAAAAGGCTCCCTGTGATCTCTCATGGAGCAAATAATAACCTTTGGGAAGAAATGGGACCATTAATATTATATATTTTTACACCATCCAGAAAGCAGAGTGTAGATCTAGTCCATTACCACATCTACTCCATAAATGAATTTTAGTCTATAAATAAATACCTGGTATATAAAGGCATGACAACTAATAGCAATAAGGAAAATAGCTTTTCCCTTCAGTGGAGAGAGGGAAAATAGGTTTGTCTGTCCAGGAAGAGCCAAGGAATGAACTCAAGAACTAGATCTTAGATCAGTTATCTGTTAATTTGCTTTCTGACAGACCCAACCACCTCTCTCCTAGACAGCACCTAAATGTGGTTGATGTCATATTCCACCACAGACAGATCCCAGCCACTGATATGGGTGAAATTGCAAGAAAGTTAACTTCCTTTATCCTATTCAGTCTTCCACTTTTACCCCCAAAACTTTGTCACCATCAAACATGTCCTCTTGCTGGAGCCAGGGCATGCAGAACACTGGCCATAGTCTTCTCATTCCAGAGACTTTAGATGGAGAAAAGAGTAAAAATTATGATTGTCTCTTAAGAAGGCCCAGTCCCAGCAGAGCTGTGAGTGCAGTGCTGTAACACAATGTGCCTGTTAAGCCATACTACAAGACCTCACCAGCCACAGCAGTCTGTCCTTACCAGCCTCTGCCTCTGCCAGCCATCTTCTGGAAATGTTTTTGTGCTTCTTTAGTTCCAGATGACAAATGGCACAGCACAGATGGAATACTGGGCTAGCTCTTGGACTTGCTGTGGTGATTACCTCTCCAGTCACAGAGGGTACAGAAGTGGCTTTGCCACTGGTGAAACTTGTGGGTCCTGACACCAGTTACGGCTGCTCTTCTTGTCACTGCATTATCCACAGACCACTGGCATGGGAAGTAAACCCCTGGGGAGTTTTAACAGAGGATATGGCAGGATAGATTGGTGCTCTTTGCTGATTTGAAGTTTCCAGGTCCTGTCCCTGCTGGCTGCCTGTCTTCCCAGGTGTTTTGCACTTGAAGGAGAAAAAAGACTCCAAAGAAACCCCTCAAAGTCCAGCAGTTATCATAATCCTTTTAATACTCGTGAATTTGAGTGTTATGTCTTCTGCCTGCCTGCGTGCCTGCCTGCCAGTCGCTATAAAAACCCCCCAAATGTTTGTAATCCAGACATTATTTCCTGTTGGACTAGGAGTTTCAAGATAGCCTGACATGAGGCTCAGTAGCAATAAAGTAAGTTATGGAAGGTTATGGGGTATTTCAGAGGAGAGGAAGGGCAGTGATGTTCACAGATGTTATTGATTTATTTATGAATTGTGGAGAATCAAATAATAATAGAGCAGAAACAACTTGCTAGTTGAAGAAAAATTTGTATTTACCTAACCATCTGTTTCTATATTGCTCTAAGTGACTTACAGTGAATCTGGAGGAATCTGTTCTTCTGTAAAGCAATACAAGAATTCAGTCTTTTCCAACAGAGACAGAAGAATTGGGGACATACTGTTGTGGTCTCTTCCGGTGTTAATCTGCCAGCCTTTACCGCAAGGTAAAGTCTCATTTTTCTCATTTAATTTTTTGAGACTTTGCAGTTGAAATGCTTCATTGCCCCTGTCTGAGTCACATGTGATTGCAGCTGCTCAGCATATATATGCATGAATTCACTCAATTTCAGTAGGGAATTTTTAGGCTGAACCCTGCATATTATATATTAAAAAACAAAAAACCAAATCAAACCAAAATTTAAAAAAAAAACAAAAAACCCACAGAGAGAGATAAAGGAGGAGAAAGGAATGGAGAGAGAAGACCTAAAATGTCCCCTGAATGCCATTATAAGATGATGGTCTATTTGAAGGTTCTATAGACAATAATGAGGATGTTTATTTCCACTGCACCTTTTACATTTTAATCTAAATAAACGTCACCCTAAAGCAGGAAAAGAAATGATTCTTCGTTTTGATGGTCTCTGAGGTAAATCTTTCAGTATGTTGCCCAACTCTCTTTATTTCTTTTGTTGTTGTGGGTTTTTGTATATGTATTTCCAAGGCAAATATTTCTACTTCTCAGGTTAAGGCTTTTGATTTGTTTATTGTGTGACAGTGTCCTGAGCTGGAGAGCATCCATCAGCACTGGAACAAGGGCATTTAAAAGGAATTTTTTTTTCCGCTGTAGAAAATGTGGACTCAGTACTGCATTTTGCAGTTAATTTTTTGAAAGAGATAAAACCTTGACTTTTAGGAATATGAAGAGCAGAAAAGATGCATGTAAATGTGTGTGCATATGTATGTAAACAGGTGTATTATATATATCCGTCTATGCTAATGTAAAGACCTATTCCTCCTTTCATATGATCAAAGGAATTCCCACATGGATTTTATTTTATATAACAGGGGCACTGTTACAGCAGCCTAAAATAAACATTGAGGCCTTGACTGAAGTGTTTAAATGTCTGAGAAGCCTATTGAATTCATGGGGCTTCTTCACATACTTAGAGTCTGGCCTGTGTGTAAGTACTTCACTGTAGCAGGGTCACAAGACCTCAATTCAGCTCTTACAAAAATCAATGCAAAACTTCCTTTTGATGTTAAAAGCAGTTGGATGTGTTTGCAGTGTGTATTTTTTATGCTAATGTGGAGTGAGCCAGCCATATTGCAGGAACATTTGGTACATGTTAAACGTCTTAGGGTTTGTGAGCAGTAGCAACCTTACACCAACAACGGTTATCCAGACTGATTAAAAGATGTGAATAAAAAAGCATTCCCAGACTGGCAGAAGGCAGAGAGAGCCTTCCAGAAAAGGCAGCATGAAATGAGCTGTGGCTGGGGAGCCGTCGGTGGTGGCAGAAGGGCGCAGTGGGAGCCCTCAAGGATGACTGAAGGTGATAAGCTCATTCCTTGGACGCATCAGGAAGACAGCTGTGTTGTCACACCCTATATACACCTGGGAGTGTGGGGGTAAGTCCTGCTACGAGGAGCTGACCCCAGCTGGGGAGGAAGAGCAACATCCATCCATCTCAGAGACTGGAATTTGGCACCCAGGCAGGTCCAAATTTCTGGAGAAGAAACCACATGCTGTGAGTTGTGCAGCATAACAGCAAATGTAAAACTGTTGCTGCTTTCCCACCAAGCCTGATGAAAAGGCTATGTCTACAATTGTGTTAAATTATCTCAAGCAGACTATTCTGGTCTAAATTTCCCTTGCTTCAGAGTTGAAAGTCACTGGCTGAGAAGATGCAAGGAGGAGAATGCAGAGAGGCACTCCTGGGAGATACACTGCATGTATCTTTCTGATAAGTGCTCAGGGAGCTGAATGGGACCTAGAGAACGGAGGTGTTACAATGCCAGCTCACACTCAATTGGTCCTGGCATGCTGCTTCTAGGCATTTCTTTAGCAAGAAAATTTGCAGAAAACCTGGAGAGGGCAATGAAGTTGTAATGGATATAGTTTGGTAAAAAATAACAAAAATCACAGGTAAATAACTCTATAGGGACACCTAATTACTTGTGGCATTTGAAGGAAATGGATTGCAAAGAGTCCCAGATGAGTAATCTAAGGAGATAAAAGGAGGTAATTAGGAATTGGAACTGCCTGAATATGTTCAGAATTTCAATATGGGAAAATGAGGAGATTAAAAATTCTATTTTGACCTGTTCTCTTGGCAAGGACAAATGTAACAGAGGGGAATATTTAAGCTGGCTGATATAGAGAAAGTCTGTTCTGAGAAGATCAATCATAAGACATTTAACAGAAATAAATGGCAAACCTTTCACTCTATTGCATTCAAAGTAAGACTCAGCAAAACTGAAAAATGGAATGTAGGTGTAGGCAAAGAACGAGAAACAAACCAAAAAAATTTAGAGAGAGTGCTTGATACATGTATTTGAATAAGGAATCAGTTAGGTTTCTCTGCATTCATTTATGTAAATTCTAAATATCTTTCCCTTTACATATGCTGGTTAGTACAGTTGGGCTTTTTTTTATTTGTCTCCCCCGGTTGAAATTCAGCCTTTGTTAATACTTGACTGTCAGATGTGTACAGCACTCCTTTGGGCTGGGTATTTCCATCTTCTTATCCTATATAATCACGGTTCCAGTTAAGAGAACACCTGCCTAGTCCTCCTCTGATAAATAAAGCACCCTTTTCTACTGTCCTTTCATATATGAAAATGGTCTTTGTCTTTCATCCCACCTTTTCTGTAGTCTCTGCTTTCTTGTCTTTGAGTTGTTTCTCAGTGTTTTATGACAGCCTAGCTCTGACTGACGTAAAACTGAGAGTGTTTCCTCAACAATCTTCCTAAACATTTTGCTTCAAAAGATACAGTAACATATAATTTGATTCCTTTTTTGTTTCAAGGCTCAAAATTTTTGCCTATATAAGGATGGAACATAGGACGGTCAAAAGACGAATGGATATTGCTCACTGGGCAATTTTTTAAACCAGAAAACCTAACCCAAAAGTAGCCCTTGCCAAAATCACAGGAAGAGTTGGCAGCAATGACATGTGCTCCCTGCCCCTGTGACATCCTCTCCCAGCCTCTTCCATCTATCATTGACATGGACCCATAACATCCACAGTCAGCATCCATCTTTTGCACCCATCTACTGCTACTTTTTACTTGGTCGTGTCTACAGCTCAGGAGTCACTTTCATTCTATTCCCTAGTTATTTCAAGTTTCAGTTAGGTGTGCTGGGACAGTACAAGGTATCTGATAGACTGACAGCCTCAGGTGGTGATATTGTGCAATGTTTGCTTAATTGCCTTGATATAATTATGCTGTTTATTTTGTTACTCAACTAGAAAGGATACGCTGTTTGAAGTTTAGATATTTGGTTGATAAGTGGAAAGATAAATGTAATAATATTGCCAACTAGAGAGGGTAATCTAAAACTGCATTGACTAAAGGACAGCTATGTTACATAATTGTGCTGACTGGGAGGAGGAGTCAACTCTTTATAGATATGTTGAGGTGAGGAGAGCTGGTTTCACTTTGAGAGAGGCTGATCTGGTTTTGCCATCCTTTCTCTCCTGGGTGCAAATGTTACAGGTTCATATAAATGTCTGCCCGGGCTCCAGCCAGGATAGGGTTAGTTTTTGCAGTAGCCAGGAGGGGACATGACCAGGACCTGGAAGTCATTTTGTACCACCTCATGTCACTTTCTGGGGATGGGGTCCCTTCTGGTTGAAGAAACGTGGCACGAAGACCGCGGTCGGGTAGTGCCAGTTCTCAGTGGTACCAATATTATTGCTGTTACTGTTTGTTTTTCTTATTCCATTGCTCTGTCCAGTAAATTGTTCTCATCTCAATCTGTGATCTTTACCCTTTGTGCCTCCAATTCTCTTCATCCTGCCGCAGGGGAACTGAAAGGGGGGAGTGAATGAGTGAGGGATGCGTGGTTTGGAGTGCTTCAGTGGGAACACTAAAATAGGGAATACCATTCCTAAATCATGACAGCCTTATTTAAATCTCTTTCTTGACTCTTATGCCAGCACACAAAACACAGCTACAGAGACAAATAAATGATTCTCCTTAAAAGTCAGTTAATTTTGGGATAGAATTTACTCACTTCAAGCAAAAGAATCAAGTGAGTGAACATGGGATTTGCTCAAGATGAGGCACAGAGGCCATTGTGAAGGTGGGGCTGGAAACCTTGAGTTTTTAGTCTCAGGCATCTGCCTGTGTTTGGCAAGGGAAGATTTCTTGCAGGATGTTGGAAGATTACTTGTTGGAGGTTGGATCCATGCTTAACAGTTCTCAAGTTCCAAACATATTTTCAGGCATCAGTATTTAGGTGATTAACATTTAAGTTTTGGGAACACAAGCTGTTTTGGCAAGAAAAATGCTATATAGCTTCATGGTATCCAAGTGAAATTTATTCTTCTAGCATGAGGTACTAGTAAATTGTCTGTGGGCCTATCTAGCTGTTTGATGATGTCATCATGGGTTGGTAAGTCTGACTACCTTGATAAGAGCAACAAACCTGAGCTCAGAGTTTCTCCTGAAGTTTCTGAAATCCCCGGGTGGATTCATTTATGCTTAGGATGTTCAGTTCTTTCAAGGGTGTGCCATTAAATATGCTGTTGCTAATGTAAGGTCAGAATCCTTAGAGCTAAGCTGCAGCTTTTCAGCAAGCTTAGAACTCCTGTAGCATTGCTCTGCAAGGCAGGTGGAAGGTCAGTGCTCAGAGCAGAGACCCCCAACCTGCTGCTCCTGTATCTTCACATCTAAGCAAAATTTTATAGGGGAAATTAAGGAAAGAAATTATTTATATTTTGACCTTTTCTATTAGAAATGACAGAAGTCAGAGAGGGAAGTTCTTTATGTTGCTTTGTGCAGAGCCATCATCCTCTTGGCTACTACCCTCCCAGCCTGCCCTCAGGACACCAGTGTAGCTATATGCTGGCTCGTGAACTAGAGAAGGCAAACAAACTTACCCTTGCCTGAGAAGAGAGACAGCAGAGACCCACAGGAGCCACACAGTGCTTTGTTATGCTCCCTATGCAGTTGAGGAAACTGGGCCTTTTTGGTCTCCTTGCTGTGCAGCTGACTCGTTCTAGGATGGTAGATCAGCTTTGTAGGCACTGAACAAGAAAAAGCAGTACCCAGGAATCAGCAAGACTCTTTTAGCTCCTGGGTGGGGAGGAAGGGGGAGACTAGCAAACAGGGAGGGGAGAAAGTCCATTTCCAGATAAGCCTGTTGAAAGGTTGAAAACAGGGAGAAGTGTGCTTTTCTGCTCAAAGTTTACTTATTAATAGGGACTTGGTTCTTGACTGCTTCTGCTTCTTGGTGCATATGTTTAGAATTTGCAGAGCTTTATGTTCCACTTCAGCAAATTATAATGTCAAGTGGGGAAAACTGTAAACTACCAGGACACTTGCAGGGGATGACATCTGTTACCAGTATTTTACATGGGCTTTTATTCATTCTGTCATCAGTAGTCCTCATGATTGCTTCAATGTTGTCATCATGTGAGAACACACACACACACACACACGCAGACACACATAAAGTGTATTTGATTATAGATTTATCTGTCTTTATACACTAATTTCCTGTGCATTGGTAGGATCATGGAACTGACGTGGCTTCTAATAAACAGCTAAAATGAAATCTCACTTCACAAGAAGAAACTTCATGCTGAAGACCCTGCTGATCTGCACTATTGGAATTCCTTATCTTGTGCTTGTGAGATATTTTCCTTTACAAAAATATTCTTCAGTTCTGTCAAAAAAGTTTGCCTTCCTCTGTTACAATTAACCACACACACTTATGAAGCAGCAATGAATACATATTTCCACTTCTTTTTTTTCTTTCTCTTGTTTTTGCTTCATGGCACTGTAGTACTTTGTACAGTTGGTTTATTGTTTTCCCTGGATGTTCAATTCCTTGTTTGTGCTGTTTTTTATCATAGCAGCAAGAAGAAAGTATCTTTTATAATAGGGAGATGAGAATATGATTACTAAGCCACAAAAACTATATGATACAGAGAGAGGTGTTGTACATGAAATTGTTTGACCATAAACAAGAGTTTAGTAACACTTTGATTTTTATAGATTGTGATTTCAGTTCTTTTTATTAGAGAAAAAAAATATGCAAAATCATGTCTATGGAAGGTTATAACATTTCTTTGCCAGACTTATATTTTCATAGATGAAAGGTACTGAATTTTAAGATGTATATCATTGTACTCCACACTGCTTGTGCCTTCTTGGATCAACAATTTTGGTCATAAATTCAGTAAATATTAAGATGACTATTAAAAAGCATATGCATTTAAAAAAAACTTCTTTGGACATAACAGGTTTGACTGATTACACTTTATTTTAAAAAACATTTTTGTGAGAGTATCATTTAGCTTTAACCAGGATTTTTAGAATTATGTAACATTTGTCAGGAAATTCATACAAGTTTCTTTCACAGAGGTTTCCTAAGGTTAATAACGTGATCATTAGTTCTTGTTTTTACTCTCCTCCTCTTTAAGGCTTCAAAGAACTGGAGGTATCCTTATGCTGATAAACAGCATAAGATATTCATGCAGAACCAAGGTTAGAGTTTTGAAGTCTCATCCCAGAATGGAATTAGCAAAACATACAAGGCTGATTTTCATACATCTACCTGTTTTTTATTACAAAATTAAGGTAACAGATGAGTTTTAATTATGCTGTGTTATAGTTTTGGATCATACTTTCAGCTACACTTTCAGACATTATGATTTAATGTTTTTCCATGAAACCAGTGAAGCTGTATGTCCTGGGGTCCAGATTCAGTCACCCACACACAACTGTGGCCATGTGAGATACCCTTAAGGAGCTTGCCTGTCCTCTGACTTGCCTTGCAGATGGGTGTCTGCTTCCCTCCATGAGTCCTGTGTTATATCCACCAGCTCAGATGGCACCTCAGAGGACACTGCACACCTATGGCCAGTCAACACATCAGTCCTCCTCCCACCAGCTTACTTTATAACTTTTTGAGATTGGAGAGAAGGAATGAATAGATGAATGCATGTCTTCTGGAAAATCTTTGGGGACTGTTCTTGCAGTGATTTTTTTATTTAAAGCCACCTGTCCCTCCAATTTATATCCATTTTGACCTGACAACGATTTCTCTTATTTTTCTTACTCTTTTAAAATGCATTTAGTGGGTAAGTGCTGGCAAAAATCCTGACCTACTATCACCAAGTACTGCCATCAAGTCTGATGTATTAACTGTCTTGGTTAATCTGCGAGGTTAATAGGGAGATGCTCTTAGCTAAGTGTGTCATATCCTCATTAATCCATAATGCTGGAACACAGCAAAGGCTTGGGAATATTTCTCAGCAGAGTGCAGAGGACATAGTAAGGACTTTCTTGCCTTCAGCAGAGCAAGAAGAGTTAATAGGCTTTAAAACTACTATTCATCATCTCTTCTGCTAACATATTTCTGCATCACTGCCTCCTACTCTCCGTGAAACTTTTAATGTTGAAATTGTCAGTATAAGAGAAGAGCTTTTTGTGCCTTTTCTGAAGATGGGTAGAACCAGACAATAAAAAGAACATATTAATAATTAAAATATGCAATTACCTCATCTGATAGATGGGAGTTCCTTTCTTCCCTAGGAAATGTGGACAATAGGAATAAACTATGAAAAATTATTTCATACCCTTTCCTATACTTTCGTAATACTAACATTAATTGCTACAACACCGGATATTTCTCTCTTTCCAAAAATATATTTACTGTTTCAGTTTACCTAGATTTTTGGCATCACTGACATCCTGGAGCAATAAACTCCAAGATCAAGTTGCATAATAAGATTTATATCTGCTACTTCCTGATACAGGTAAATGCCTTGTTCTTCTGATTCTTACGACAAGGAATAGAAACATAACTTCTCTGAGCCTTTGCAAAGACATATGGTTCCACACTTTGTAAGTCTTCCAGGTTTAATAATTTTGCTATTTCAGTCACTGTTTTCTGTTATCTTTCTCCAAGTTTCCTCTAACTACAGAATCTGCACTCATATTGCAGGACCCATTAAAACTAAGTATTTGTTATATATTTTACTGTTATTTTTTTACTGTATTTCACTACACTATGGTTTTTCATTCACTAGTTGAGTGGTTTATAGATTACTATGCAACCTGGGCTTTGTATTTGAACTAATCAGGATCCTGGCAGAAGTGTAAAAGCAGCATATTGAATAATTGTTGGAAAGTTGTCACCAGCAGTTCCCATATGTTTTCTGAGTCTTCCAGCTGATTTAGTAAGATCCTTGAATGTGTTCAGATATCCATTTATCTGGTTATGTTTCAGAATAATAACTCTGAAATGTGTATTAATAGGTACTTTAGCATTAGTCAAAAGAAATTGATTATGAAAGAGTTAATAGATAGTGCATTGGTAAAATTCTACTTTTTACTTACAATATTTGAAAGTTAGTAGTCCTAATTTGTTTTAAGCACTTAAAATCATTGCAGAGCTCTGGCCATCTTTGCTAACAAAATGAACAGGGGTATCTTCGCCAGCTTAATTATGAACTCTTTGTTCTCAACCATAAATCAGTATTAACAAATTCCTGCATTCATCTGCAGTTTGAAAGAGTCAGGCACCCTGTGGTTGCTGGAGGATCGTTACTCCTGCTGGGAAGCAGCCTAAGGTCATGGTGGTGGAAGGGGCTGAAGGTGGAAGGGTGGTGCCTGCATGTGACCACCAGCAGAGACCCATCTTTGATTCCTCCAGCTGTGCAGCAGATCAAAATTCCCACTCAACTTGGTGTCAGCTGCAAACTGCTGTGCCCTCAATCCCCTCGTCCACATCACTGATAAAGAAAGCACTTCCTAACACACAGGGCTACCCAGCCACTTGTCCTTCCTTGCCTGTCCCTTCTGAACAGTTGAGAGTAAACTTGCTGCCCTCCAGTCATGGGAGTTATCCCACCAGATCTGTGATGGCAACTGTGTCTTAGTTTTGTTCCTGTGCAGTGGCTTCCCACTCCTCCTGTGTGTTGCCCATGTTGTGTGCATCGGAGTAGATGCACTGCCACTGGGCTATTGATCTTGCCACCTTTTGAGGGGAAGCATCCTTAATTCCTACAAGAAAATTCTCAGGCACTTCCACAATTTCTAACACATCAATAACCCTTGAGTCTTTGCTGCTGCTTGGATCCCCATTCCCTCCACTGAAATGGCAAACCAAAGGACCTTGCAAGCACATTGTCCCTCAAACACTGGTATGTTGTCCCCAGGCTTCTGACTAGTGAGCCTGCTTTTATCTCCTTCTCCTTGCAAATTTAGTTTAAGGCTCTTTGAATAACCCCTGCTGACTCCTATGCAAAGTTTCTTTTCCCCCTTTGAGACAGGTGCACTCTGTCTGTCACCAGCAGCCCTGATATGTAAACCAACCCATAAAAAATACCCCCAAAACTCTGCCAGTGACACCAGGCTCAGAGCCAGTTATTGATCCGCTGATTCTGTTTCTTCCCTCACCATTCCCTGCATCTGGAGGGACAGAGTATAACACTACTTTTGGTCCTGAGCATGATTTCTGAGTAATTAATGAATAAGCTCACACAGCTGCCTGTGCATTCTGGTATTCATTAAGAAAGAGGAATATACATTGTAGTGCCTGGTCAACAAATGTTAAATAAGTCACACTCTGCATTTGCATTACTTTTGATTATGATATCATACCAGCACCGCTGATATCTGAACCATGAGCAACTGTTCTGGAATCCATCAAAATCAATAGGCAAGATATTAATATTAAGAATTTTATGGTTTTCATTCAGTACCTGAATGAGCATTAACATTCTGAAAGGGTTGTTGAGCAGTGGACCCAGCTGCCCAGGGAAGTGGTGGAGTCACCATGCCTGGAAATGTTCAAGAAATGACTCAACATGGCACTTAATGCTGTGGTTTTATGGTCATGGTGGTGTTCAAAGGTCAGACTCCATGATCCTGAAGGTGTTTTCCAACCTTAATAACTCTATGACTTTATGATAAGCAAAATATATTTTTCATATGTTTACATAATTATTTGCAAAGTAACCTGCAAGATCTAGGAACCTTTTGCAAGAGAATTTCTACTAGTTATTTCTGTATAGTTTAGTTGTGAGAGGGAAAGATATTCTTCATACCTGCTATCAGTAAAAAGGGCCTATGCAGAAGGGCCTATGCAGTCTGTGAACATGAAGCCATAAATATTCAAGGAGTTGTCTAGACATCCTCTGAAGAATATATTCTGCTCATCCATCTAACCACCCATCCATCCAATAGTCTGGGATAAACTATTTATAGTGAATATTTGTTAGGCTTAGCCATTTCCCCCTTCTTTGCAAATTATCCAGAAAAGGATGATGACTTTTATGACAGGTGCATATTTTCTACTTAGAATGAAGGTTAGGATGTGGCTAAGTGCATGGCTTCTATTTTCTACTAGTCCTGATTTCTAAAGAAAGAGTGAATTAAGCAAATGAGAATTTGGGTGCGTGCTGTGGTGGCAATTCTTTGGAAGGTGAAAGCACAAAGAGAAGGGAAAAGGGGTTATTTGCAGAAAAAATGGGATCCTAGAAGGTACAGGAATGGACTCACCTCACAAGCCAGAAGGGAGTGGCTGAAGTTGCTTTTTCCATTGGATAAAAGAGAAGTGGGGTTTCAAGTAAAAGAGAGCTTTGGAAATCTCAGGGAGTAGAACCTGGATCTTGTCACAGAGAGTTTAAGAGACAATGTTGGATGTAAGATGAAAAAACTGACTTTGACACTGAACTGTCACTGTATTTTACTAGACTAGGTGTCAAAAAAGATATGCTATGGTATATGCATAAAGAATAGCTGGCTGATGGATATTCTAGGATGTCTGATAGGTTTGTAGGCAAACAATTCCTCTTCACACAATTCCTCTTCATGGCAGTAGCCAGATGCATTTATTTTTGCTTCCTTTGGTGCAGTCACAGTTGTCCTTGCAAACCATGGGAACACTGCATGTGTTCCCACCTGTGATGGGGACCCCTGCACAGCCTCATTTTCACTTGTCCAAGGGCTCAGCAATTTCTTGATGCCTTTTCTCTTGAAATAAACTGCTTTCCCTCCTCACTGTGTGTGTGTCAGGATGTCTGGGATGTGTGAGTGTACATTCTAACAACACCCACACAGCTGCATGTTTGGATAGTAAACATGAGACTCTTATTTAAATGTTGCGAGCTGTTCAGGAGTGTGACTTTTGCTTTGTTTGCTGAGCCATGTTTAAGGTCTTTCCAAGACCTTGAGGAAAAAGTAAAATTGGCAACCATTTCTGCAGTTCTCCTTGCCTATGGCACACCTTGGTTGCCACAGCTTTGCAGGCTTGCAGAGTGCCCAGGGAGCCCAGCGGCAGTGAGATAGAGGGGTGGACAAAGGGCAGCGCAGCTTTTGATTTTCCATGCTCAGTACCATAGTCACAGGTTTAACATCATGGCATTACAAATGGAAAGTAGAATGTTTCCTTTCTGTCTCTAAATGTCGTTTTTTATATGTTTTAAATTAACTTGCTACCTGGTTACCACTTTGCAACAGGCAGGTGATACGTCAGAGTACCAGAAGCTATTGTCCTGTAGTGAACCCTCTCTATCGCTTACTCGAGCCTAACAGTACATACTGCATGACATCAGCAACCCAATGACTCATACACTGAGATACCATAGGTGTGTTCTTATATCCTGGAGATCAGAAAAATCCCACGCAGAAGACTTGGCTTGTTTTTCCTATCTTGTTTTGGAAACTGCATACATAGGCTCTAATAGCATTAAACAACTGTAAATGAAGTCTTTCTGTTTCTTATCAGAAGATAAACTGCCTGTTTAAAAAAGGTGTTGCCAAGTCCAGGAGAGCCTCTTAGAAGGTTATAGGCTGCAGACTGTAGCTGTGTAGGGGGAAATTTTGCATGTAAAATATTTAATATTTCCACAGTGAACACCTGTAATCCTGTTCTGGGGGAGAGCCTAACTAGTTTGAAGCATCGGACAGGTCTGAAGATTGAACAAGATCAGTAGTCTGATATATTGCAAAAAATGTGTTAAAAAGGATACAAGCTGCCTAGGTGCAGGGTGACACTACAGCTCCTCCTCCTTCTGCAAAAATAAAACTATGGATAAAGAGTACTTATAGGCAGTTTAGAACTTTTGTTTCTAAAAAACAGCAGCAGGTAGTTTCACTGAAGGCATTTAACAAAGCACTCTTTTCCTTCAATTCTCATTTACTTGAACAACTTTTTACACATTCCATTCCAATTTATTTGTAGGATAATGATTTTTACCTGCTTGCCTCTTTGATCTCACTGATAACTTTTCCATGTAATACTTGCTTCAGTTTGTCTTCGTGGCATAGATATGGAGGAGGCATTAGTGCACCTGCTGAAGCAGGCTGGAATAGTTCCACAAAACTTCAGAAGAAAAAACAGGGGGAAAAAAACTTGAAGGTTGAGTATTGTGGACGATTGACTCCCCTTCAAAAGGCTTGGTGGTTTAATGAAGGAAAGACTTGCTTGGTTATCCAAAAACCATGCTAAGAACCTTATAAAAACAGGCTCACTCAAGAAGTTTCATGAATTTTCTACTTCACATAAAAAAAAAAAGAAAGGGAAAAAACCCATAGCCTTTCATATGGCATTTCAGTATTCCTGCTTCTATTCTCAGCTGAAACAGAGAAGGGTAGAGTCACCAACAAATTCAAAGTAATGACAGCATTACAGCAAGAGCATTCTGAATCTCACATAAATGATCTAAACTTCATGAAAAGTTTCAGAAAGGGGGCAGCAACTGAATTCTGCTGTTAGCTGGGTCTGCTACATCTTGTGCTCAGTGGTGCCTTTGAGCTGTGAGCGACTGGAGCCTGTGGAAGCAGGAGGTGTTCTGTTTGTATTTGTATTTCCATGGCAATGCAACAAAGGAGTTTGGTCTCCTTTCCTCAGGAGATCTGCCAAATCACTCCTCTTTACAGAGCAAGCTGGAAGAAGGAATACAGTTGTCATTTTTGTGGAAAATTTAACCTTGTTGCAGCTTCAGGCAAGTTGTAGATATCATTCAAGTGTTTCATGAATATTTTTAATTACCAAGGATTTAGTGTAACTTTGTACTGGTGCTTTAAATGCTTGGTTGTCGGAACTGATTCTTGTTTCCTCATGCACTTTATCATTTTTGTGATATAGAATCATAGAATAGTTTGGGTTGGAAGGGACCTTAAAGATCATCTAATTCCAACACCTTGTCGTGAGCAGGGACACTTTTCACTGACCACGTTGCTCAGAGCTCAATCCAACCTTGTTTTGAACACTTCCAGGGATGTACTTGAATATAATTCTGAAGGTTCATTAGTTTAATATTTTTAACACTGAGCTTTCTGGATGTGAAAGCCCTTTATAAGCTCTGCTATAAACTTGCGAGATAGGACTTAGACTGGGAAACTGAAATAGCAGAGAGGTGAAGAAGATGTTAGCAAGTCTCTAATATTCTGAAGCCTGCTAATGATAACTGTGTTGGGAGAGGTTTTACTGGGCCCCACAGACCTGTACACTTCCTGCCCCCAAAAAGCAGATCTGAGGGATGCAGAGGGGTAGTGGTATCCATAGATTTGACCCCATCTCTCAGCAGTTCAATAACAGAGTTCTGAAGAGCCAAAGAAAAACAGGAAAAAACTTACCAACTTACTCTCATCCTTCAGCTGCAGAATATGTTACATAAGTGTAGTGATCATATAAGGCAGCACAGTAGACTTGCAGAAAGGGAGGTCACACCAGGGCGTTCGTACTTGATCCAGGCATTTAACCGGAACGACCGAGCGAGGCTGCTTCCTCGGCTGGCTCAGTGCACTTACACTCTTGCTGTGACCTATCCTGCCTTCCTTCCTGGGCTGCTGCTGAGGTTTGCTAGGATCCTAAGTCAGGTGTATGTCTGCTCTGACACTTCAGGTCTCGTACAGTAATTGCCATCTGCGTGTGCTAAGCGCAAAATTGCAGCATGATGAATAGCTGTGATTAATCTGGGATGTTAATGTAGAAGAACACCGACTTTGGAGCTGGCTTATTTAACTGAGAATCTCCTGGTGTACTTCTGGCCTGATATTGAAGGTGATTTGTGTTTGACTGAAAGCCTAGTGGAACCAGCTGAAGTCTTTCTCTGGGTTCCAGTGTATGTGAAGGTCTATATGAGAATGAAAGAAATGAATTTAAAATACTGTTTAATATTTAGCTGAGAGAGCTTAAGTGCCTGAAACCCAGAAGCTGAGGGTGTGAGTCAGTCAAGGGATAATAAGCAACTCCTCCTTGTGCCTTGAATGATAGCGTTATACTTTATGATGGCAGGAACAACATGAGAAATGAGAAAAGCAAAATTTTATCTGATGTGTGAAATATTATGAGGGCAAGTATCGCATACAATAAGTAGGAGCAATAAAATGGATTGACTGACAGAAACTCTCAGTTTCTGGAATAGAAAGGATTTATGTACTAAATTTTTGTACTAAACAAATATGAAGTTACTTTTGTTTCAGAAATATCCATGACTGGTCTAATCCCAGGCAAAGTGTTGTATCCTTTATTTTCCTGCAATCCACGTTTTAAATATAAAAGTATGAAAATTTATTCCTCTATGTTTGACACTAAATAATTCAACAAAATGCTGTAGCTGCCTTGAGAGAGGATCCTGTGGATCATTCACTTATAAAACCAGACCGATTAGCTAGCAACTCACTGCTTACAGGAAAACATTGCTTTTTCAGCATTTTGCTTCATGTTTTGGGTGCTCACTGAGAACACACATTATTATCAGTATTTTTCCCCATGACAAGGCTTTTTTACAGAATTTTTTAAAATCATAACTCAAAATTCCTCATAAGAGCTGTGAAAGCATAGTTACAGAAAATGTAAGTTAGTCAAGGTGATGGCCATTACATTTAGATCTACATCTAATTTTTAATGGTGTTGTTTTACACCACCATTGTCCTGCCTTTTTATTCACCTCAATCACCTCTTCACACTGTAATTCTTAATTATTAGGGTGAGAGGGAATCCTAAGTAATTTGAGTGTGACTTTTGTTAGTCCTTCAGACTTTCTTCCTTGTGTCATTATGCATAAGCATACTATTACTTCTATGGAGTAGCATTTCTGTGTGGAAATGGAGTATGGAAGAAGCCTCATAGCCTCAGCAGTTGATCAGGGCATGTATAGTAAAATCACAGTCCTATCCATGTGTGGATTTCAGCTAGAGGTTACAAACACTTGCATAAGCTGTAACTTTCCTATGGCATATAGCACTGCTGACATCATCGGGTCACTTGCTGACATGATGTTTGCATGCAAAGTTATGTAAACCTCTAGAACTTGCATACACAGATTAGGTCTTGTTTTGAGTGTCTAAATCACTACCGGTACTGAGTGGAGCATGCTGAGTTTGGCTGAGTTTGTCCAAAGGTGATGTTGGTTACCCATTTGCTTTCCTTCTCTGGAGACCCAAAAAGATGAACCAGCTTATTTCCCGTTGGGATCTCATCCCCGAATTTTCAAAACTCTGGTACTTGCTCATACCAGGCTTCAGCCTGGTCAATTGTGAGGTTCTCTTAGTGAATTACCAGCTTTTTATCAGCTTGGATTAGCATCAGAACAAATTGCATTAGTCCTCCAAGGATCCTAGAGAGAAGTCATGTTGGGCTGTATGCACGTATATTGGTGGTAAAATAGGGTAGCCAGAAAGGTAAAAGTACAAAATTAGATGCCTGTAAAGGCAAAGTAAGTAATATATCTTGCAAGCAGAAGCTTCTCCTTACTGCAGAAGTGACATAGTTCTGCCTAAAGACTTTTTCTCAAAACAGACTTTTTCTATTTCATTTAATAACAGGTATTACATACATACCCCATATTTATTGTGGATATGTTCATGCACAGTATATATTTCAAAGTCTAAAATAAAAATGTCTCGTATCTTGCTCTAGAAAGGATTCAGAAATAGCAGATTTATTTGATCAAATTGTGCTAAATTATTATGTTCATTTTGGTGAAAATATTTCATGTTTATTTTGGGGAAATATTATCATATAATTTCCTGGATGTATTTGGTTCATACATAGAAGATATTTTTAAAAAATAAATTTTCAAGTTGTTTGTTTTGCTTGTAAGCAGTTCCCCCTAAATCAGATCCAACCCAAATCTACTTTTTCCCAAGACATGGTTCTCTGGATAACAATATATTTTGAATCTGGAGATTAGACGTAAGATTTGATTGCAGGAGTTGATATATTGCTGTTAATGCTATTTGGCATTTTAGACTATTTTTTAAGCTGTTAAAAATTGAAATATTGGAATCAACTAGGATATAATATAACAAATAGTATCACATGGACTTACAGAAAATTTATGGATGAATTTCGTTAAACATAATAGGAGAAAAATCTGTATTTTTAACATGGTCTCTCAACTGAGATTTGAGCTAGCTTTTAATGAAGTCAAGCTGAGAAACATAACTAGAGAAAAAAAGATTTTTCCTCTCTCTTAACAAACGTTGCTCTACTGATGCCCATGTGTGACATCCTATTTTTAGCTATCAGGGAAGCAGTGAAGCATATGCAGCTGAGTGGAATGCCCTGTTCCCATGCCTGACTCTCCATATATAGCTACTGCACTGCACTGTTCTTCCCTGGCACTCACTTTGGGGGCCTAACTTGAATTTTCTTGTCAGAATTGCCTCATCTAAGAGCTGTCCTCATTATAAGCACTCAGGCAGCTGCTTCTTCATGGCACCTGCCTTCCCATGAGGACCCACAAAGGCTGAGCATTGACTAAACTCCGTATGAGTGAAAAGATGTGCAAAAATAATGTGCAATGAATCTTCAGCCATCTTCCCTCTTCCCCCTGCCCCTTGCTTCATCTTGGTGTTGGTGCTAAGTATGTCTAATTCTCTTTTCTTTTCTTGTTATTTTTGGAACCAGCTTTCAGACTTGAGAGACTGCCATGGACAGGAGATGTGTTTTGGCTCTTCTGCCAGTTGTGTTCTGTGGATGATTAGATCAAATCCAGGGGCTGCCAGATGACTAATCAACTTATTACAGAATAACAAGGCTCACTGGAGAATTAACAATGTCTTTATAGTCTCCTCTCAATGAATTGTCTGGAATTTTCTTAGCTTACAGGATAGACCAGTTTAAAATTTTCCAGTGTTACTTGAATATGATTTTCAAGAGAGTTTTAAAACCAACCCACAATAAAACCAGCCTCCCCCAACCTCTAGCATTTAAGTCTTTTAATTTTACTTCAGAGTTAAATGCCATCATTTAAAGAATATTTCATCCTGCATTATGTGATATTTTATGCTTCTCTGTATTAGTGGAACTGGGAGTGCTAGTAAAGAAAGACTTTGAAGCATATGCAGAGGTGGAAGTATGGTTCAGATGGCTAGAACTGTGCTACTTAGAGCACTGCAATAGTACAGTCTGAGACGTGTAGAAATCTGTATTTTTCTCTCCTGAGCGGGGCAAAGCTTATGTAACACTATGTATGTTGATGCAAAAGAAGGACTGTGATGCAGAAGTCACGTGTTGAAACCCGTGATTCGGTTGGCTACTCCCAGTGAGTGTTATTGCAGCTACACCCTTACCTTAATCCAGCCCAAAACTGGATGATGAAGTTTGCATTCCTTTTCCCTGTGCTGACTTCAGACTGGCTTCATCACACCTAACTTCAGAAGTTAAAAATTAACTGTCTAAATCCAACCTAGTCATGCAGGTCTCCCTGTGCAGCTAACGTAGAGAAACAAGGCATGACAGGTTTCAATTCCTGATTCAGTCACAGGCACAAGTTTCACTGCCCTGAATGGCCTTATTTTCAGAAGCACCTGGTTTTCCAGGATTTTTGTCCTGCAGTGAGGCAGATGAGTGCAGCTGGTTAGACATGATTAACCTTGCTTATCATGCCAGTCCACGGATCCTCCTGTGCATGAGCCAATCTTCCCCTGGTACCAGGGCTGGAACTAGTTTTTCTATTGACAATTTATGGTCCCTGCATGCTTTGTCTACAAAAAGGGAGGCCTGGCAAGACAAGGAAGTATGGAAAGACCTTTGAATGTTAAGAACATATGAAAGGCAAAGGCTGACATGTTCTCTCACAGATCTAGAAAATAGCTGCATGGTTTTAGCTGCACTTGTTTTTGTATTTGGATCAATTCCAGTCATCTTGGCTAGGAACTGTGTCTGATTTAGATATATTTGTTGAGCCTCTGGAGTGTAAAATAAATATTTTAAATAATATTTATCTCTGTGTTACAGCTCTATGACCAGAATTATACCCACAAAATACTGCTTTCTGAAAACATAGCTTGGCATCAATTAGATTTAAACACTTGCAACAGCTGCACTAATGATCTATTTTAAATAAAGCCCATATTTCACACAGCAGATCTCAATCTCTAGCTATGCCAGATTCAAGTCACTTTGCATGCACAATTTTTCTGTTTTCTATTTTTTTTTTCTTTTTAGTCTCAGAAGGCTGAGGGGGAAAAGAAATGTATTTTGAAGTTTTCTTGTTAATAACTGTTATTATCATCTGTAGGGCACTGGCTGTTAGCAATTTCTTTCTGATCACTTAGTGTATTCATTTAATATCAATATTAACATAAGATTAGGTGGAAAACAATTGTTTCTGGATGACTGTTAGTGTAAATTGAATTGTTTATATTCGAACAGTATGAACAGTATATTTGGTGCGTTGTTAAATTGGACTGCTGAGATAGGGGAGACATTAGCAGGGATCTGCATGTGAAACTGTGCCAGAGTCTCCATTTGCAAAGTTCTTTAATTCGTACTGAGCACAAACTCGACTGTGCTTTCCATGTGAATGTTAGAAAAGCTCCAGACATTACTGCGTGATGGTAATATTACTATTTATTATTATTTTAGACCCTAAAAAAATATTTAAGCAGGCTCATCAAACCTAATCAAACCATACAGTGTAGCAGACCTCATACTCAGGATTTCGGTCATGAAGATGTGTTTCACGTCAGAACCCACGCTCTGACAGTAAAACCCACAGAGATGCTGATTGCCACTTGGAGTTTGCTTATCCTTTTTCAACCTAATGCTGCACTATTGTGGCAGTGCTTAGTCATATTTTTCATTTAATTGGTGTCAGTAAATGTAAAAGTGAATCAGTGGTTTGTTCCTTTAACTCAATTACTAGATCCAAATAGTCTTTTTACCACAAAAGAGAATGTTAATACCAATATGGTACACAGCAGGGGTTCAAGGCATTCTAGGAAGAACAGCTAGTTACAACTTTCTGAGTATTATCTGAAACAATGCCCTATGTGTTGAATACTGTCTGGATTCTGTTTGTTTAGTTGGTTTTGGCTTCAGTTTCAATAGCCAAGAGCCCAATTCTTATTTAATGCTAGTATTCACTTTCAGGTGGGTTGCTTTGCAGAGTAATGAAGCTGTGATTTATAGTTAATGAGAGTCAGACTCACCATAGCATGTGCCTTGTATTTGTCCTACTTTAAAACACCTAATTACAGAAGGCACTTGCCCTTTCAGCTGGTGTCATAGGTAGGTAACTACTGGGTTCCTCAGCTTATGGTTCTGCTTATATTCAGTGTAGTTCTATCATTTTGCATGCCTTCCAAAAGAAAAAAAGGAAGATTGTAATTTTCAAGTATTCCACTTGATTTGATTCTACAAAAGTTGATTTGAATTACAAAACATGGCTACAGCTTGTTCTGTAGTATTTTAAATGTGTATGATTTTTTTCAGCATTTTGGGGGGTCAAGTGATAAAACCTAATATTTTAATGCTGATTTTGAGTGTTTGAGTGGAAATCAAGTGTTTGTTGAAGCAAGAGAACAACGGCTGTGAAGAATTCTTGTACAAAATACAAGGATAAATAAAAGTGGTGGCTGAGTCAATATTTCCTTTTGTTTTTCTAATTTATTCAGTCTATAAACATAATCCATGAAAAACAGACAAAAATCATGTTCTTCTCACACAAGAGTTCCAGTTCATAGTTGTGATTATGCTGTATCAACAGGAAGATATGATAAGAGAGCTGAAGCCAAACATGCAGATAAAATTTGGACCTGTTCTGGTTAGTGTATCATTAAATAGGAGGCAGGTGGAGATGGTGAGATCTTAAATTCCTTTGAAGATAATTCATTTTTAGTGACAAAGAAGCAAAGTTGTACTACATATGCTCACATTTAATTTCCTAATTTGCAATAATAACCTGGAAGAACTCTATGGCCTTACTGAAATCTTCCTTTTGCATATCTTGGTATTTAATATTTAGATTTGTTTGGTTGTTTCTCTCACTTTTTAACTCGAATATTTGTGAAGGAACATTTGCCCCAATGCTGCTAGAGCCATACACCAAAGCCCACACTTGGACAGTAACCTTCACCTGCTGATGACAGTAGTTATTGAGGAATATGTATTTACAACCTCAGACAAAGCAAGGAAAACTGCCTGTGATACATATCCTCTGCACAGGGAAGAGAGGGAGTGAAAAATGAACTGCCTAAAAACCTTAAGATGCAGGTACAAGGACTAGAACGAGGTGGGGAATCTGTACATCTGGCTAGAAATGTGAAGAATACCCTGCTCCAAATTGACTATATGGTTCAGGGAGCTTGGATTTAAGGTGCAGCTGGCTTTTGAAAGAGCTGTCTAACAAAACCATGGGCTGTACAAGGGCAAGCTTTTCTCCATGCTCTCCACCCAAGTTAGGGGACATACCTATGTCACACTACTCCCTGGACAAAAATCTGTCTCTACAGGAGCTGGTCTGGACCACCGACGTCCAGGCAGCCAGGATTTCTCTTCCTGAGCTTCGGTTTCCCTCCTGGAGGGTTGTTTTGTTTCGATTTGGTTTGGTTTGGGTTTTTTTTGCCTGTGGTTTTCAACCTGGCCAGGGCACCTACATGAGGTGGTGCTGCACTGTGGGGACAGCACTGCCTGGCTTTTGCTCCCTGGGGTGTGCTGGCTGCCTGCTGAGTGCTTGCAGTGGAATGGTCTAACACAACAAGGACTTCTGAACAGAGCCCTGAGGTTCTCCTGTAAAAATAATCCTAAAACCAGCTCATATGTGGATAAACTTTAAAAACACACAAACAAACAGAAAAGCCATTTCCTTGGTTCTGCATGAAACCTACTTCCCAAAGGTGACAGAACATATGAAAGAGCCAGCAACACATGAGAAAAATGTCCTGAGGAGGAAGAGAAGTCTCCTGTAAAAGCTTTGCATTCAGCAAGTTGCTATTTAGTTCCTGTGTGAACAATCAATCTTAAAACAAATATTTGGCCAAGGGGGGATTGAGCCCTGGGAGGTTTCATAGCTAACTAAGATTGAATGAAAACATGCTGCCTGACTTCTTCAGTATTTCTTTTTCACCCTTTCCATAAAAATAACTAAGAAAAAGTATCTGTTACAATGACCCAGGTTTTGCCATTCAAACCTCCCCAAATTACAGGCTTTCCCTCTGAGACCATCTACAATGGGGTATATAATGCATGGCTGTGCTACACCCTGCCGCTCTTTGAATCCAGCATAACTGGTTATTACTACGTTCAAATGTAGTGGTCTGGTTCAAAGGCTTTTCTATAAATAAATATCTCCCTTGCTGGGCAGATGAGTGTCCCTACCAGTAGCTCCTGTGTTAACAGCTCTCTAGTTTTTAGCTCTTCAGCTGAGCATGGCTTGGAGCTGCTTTGAGAAGTCTGTGAATGGCTGGCAGCTGCAAGGTCTTGCAAATCCTGATTAGGATCAGACTGGAAATCAATAACCTTATTACACTTCTGGTTCTCATTTTGATTAGTATTTCAATGGGGTATTTTTTAATTTCCTGTTATCTACATTTCCTGAATTATATTTAGTTTTAGATAGAGGAAGAGAGAGGGCACAACCATTCTGCTTGGGACACAAAGGTTGTATGCTATGTTTGTTCTGTCATGAATGCCCCTATCCAAACCAACGGAGAAGCCCCCACTGGCTGTAGGAAAATCAAGGTAGTGCCCCAATAGCAGGTAGATGCCATTGTATCTTGGCTCTATTCTGGGTTATGCTGTCTGTACGAGTATCTAGTCCCTGAAGGATGGTATAAAGCATAGCCAGGGAGTACATAAAGCACCTGTAAATGCTGCTGTGCTTTGCTGTGCCCCAGCAGTCAGGAGAGCCCACTGCTTTTCCCTGCTTGTTGGCAGCTCCACCTGGAACAGGAACTCAGCCACTCTTGAGAACCTCTGCCAGTGAGGGATGAGTGCTGCCTCCCTTTGCCTGCTTGAAGTCATGCTCCCTCTGAGCCTCCTGGGCCATTTTTGAATACAACAAAAGTGGTATCCCTGCACTATCAAAAATAGGTGAAATAAAAATCCCTTTATTTGAACAAGTTGACCACGGCATTCTGTTTTAACTGGGGTCTTTAGGGAAGGGACTTGCTTGTGCTGTGCATAATAACTAATGGACTTCTGATTACTGCAGGCTTTCTGACTCTACAGTAATATGAATAATAAAGGGATATAAAAGTATAAACAATATGTGGCACTGTTGGAAAACAGTGCTTTACATTTTCAAGCGCTGCAAAAGAAAAAATACAGTGTAATTCCTCTTTTGGGTGCTAACCAGCAGTAGTACTCACCTCATGCATCAAAAAACCATAAGCTGGTTTTTCACAAGAGTAAGTTACAAGCATTAAGAAATTCTTCAAGAAGAAATATGCAGCAAATTATTTGGTGTTTGGTTTGGGAATTTTTTGTGTTCATATCCTAATTTTTAGGCTTTATATTTTCAAGATTTTGTCTGCAGTGTTGGGGAGAGGGAAGAGGGATCCAACATTCTTTCTTATAATTGCATAACTCCAAAGGCTGACTCTTTATTGAAGCATAAAATATTTCATTTAAATAGGAAAAAAGAAGCCACAGGATAGTTAGGGAAAAAGTACAGTACTGCCAGCTGTGTGAGAACAAAACTCATGAAGCATATCCTAAGAAGTTGTGGGATTGCTTTAAGATTTCATGAGAATCAAAATATTTTTTTCTTTTTTAATTGCCTAAAGGTTTCTGAAGCCACTTCAGACTCTCAAGTGTTCTTTCAAAACCGTGAAAGCTGGCAATTTACCTCATTTTAATGAAAGACACTTTTAGTAGAGGGTGATTCTTGAAACCACTGAAAATCAGAAAAACTAATGATGAGATCACTAGGATCTGATTGCTTCAAGCTGCTCACTCTAGATCTTTTTTGTCATAAATCATACCATCTTTCAAGCTGTTATGAAAGAGTATCATGGCTCAGAACCTTAAAAAACCAAGTTATTGCTTCAAAAGATGCTAAGGAAAGCCATGTATCACAGTCTTCAGTGGGCTAGACACAAACTGTCGAATTGACACTAGAGTTCAATGAGAGAAAAAAACCACAGTGTTTTGTTTGGGTTTTTTTTTTTCTTCTAATTGAACTTTGAGTGCAGTTCTGTGTATTACTTTTTCAAATTTTAACAGAGTTTTTTAAAATGTCAACTAGGAGCTTCTAACTGGTGACATCAACTTCTAACTTCAGTACTTCTCTCCAGTTTGTACTGCTCCACTTATGCTGTGTGAACTACTACAGGGAAAGTGGCTTCCAAGGAACAGGAGATTTTAGCTGCCTCTAAATTACTGGAAATGTTGTGCTTATATGCCATAATGAAAGGGTACACACACAGGAGATGCTTCAGCAACTGCAATCTGCTGCAATTATAGCAGATACAGCTACACCAGGAGACCAATTTAAGTGACCAGCATTCAAAACAAAAAGCCAGACAGTCCTTGGGGAATTTCAGCTCTTTTCTTCTTTAAGGACTAGTTTTCCCAGACATCCATGGCCCTCTCCCTCCTCTCTGGCATTTCTTTTTGATCTTGGTGAACCTGTCTCAACTTATAGATGAAATTTAAAACTAAGACCTTCATCACTTGTGGTCACTGAAAATCACAGGGCATTTACAGTAAGAGCAGGGTTCCAGCTCCAGCATCACAGACACTTCACTGGGAATAAATGCCTTCTGGGGCTCTTTTGGGAGACCCCTTGTGTCAGGGATCTCCAGGCTGCCTCTGCCCCATGCTACAGCCTTACAGACACAGGAAGGAGAGAATGGAGTCTTAGCCACTCATCCACCAGCCTGGGGATGCTCCATTGAGCATGGGCCTTGTGAATGTGACACAATTAGTGAAAAAAGGTTATTTCTGTGCAGATGTACATTGTGTACTCGCAACCACTAAAATTTCTAGTTCTGCAGGAAGGAAAGGATCTCCAGTGTTTACAAGCTCCTTAAAGAAACTTTAATTTCAATAATGAAAGTATTCCACTGTGGCCCCTCTGAACTGGTGAACATCTAAAAAAGTGGACTTTTTGACACAGAAAACTTCTAAAATTTCTAACTTCATAGGGCAACCATAGCCATCTTTAGTTTTTGTATTTTTAACATACTATTCTGCAACACGTGAACAAAAAATAATTTTCAAATCATTCACAAAGAGATGATTTATTTGTCCATGAAAGTATATAGGCATAGAAGAGAAATTTTATGCTAAAAAATTGCCTTGCTGTAAATTGTGAGTGAGGAAAAAAAGAAAGAAAACCTTAAAGAAATATATATTTTGACAGACATCTACACATAATTCAGAAACACTTGACAGCATCTTGTTCAAATTTTTAAATGTCTCTGGGATGGGACCATATTTAAAGAATTTTTAGTCCCCAAAGTGAGTTGTTTTTCCAGAATGTTATGAGGATGTGAACAAAGGGATTATTATAATGGTCACTGTCAATAAGAAAAAGCTAAAGTATATTAGTCCCTTCAGGGGAAAAAAAATCATGTACTACAAGATTTTGCTGCTGCATTTAACAGGTGCAAGAAAGGTGTTTCAATTCTACATAATTCTCCTTCCTTCCTCAGAACTGAAAATACGGTTTTCTTATTTTATCTGCTCGTTCTTTTATTGCAGGATTATATTTTCATTACTGGAATTTCCTGCTTATATGGTGACGTGCAAGCCAGGATTTTCTTGGCTGTTACCAAACTATTTCATTTCTTGTTGAAGAAATGCAGAACAAATAGTGGTTAGAGGCTGGTGTTGGGCTGCTCATTCCTTCACATTACTTCTCCTGCGAATTTGTCTCCCTTCAATACCACAATGTCTGAAGCACGTCAGACTTCTACTTTTAATTATATGGTTGTTTCCTTGTGAGATACAGAGTTTCTAGGTAAACTTGGCCATATTGCTCTGCATCTGAGTCTTCTTTTTGTCTTCTGAATAAAATTTAGCTCCAGTAAGATTAAAGGCAACTTTGGCAGCTCAGGAAAAAAGGCAGCACTGCCCTTTTATTCTCTTCCACGTTTATGTTGCTGGCAGTTCTCTTTGAAAATAGCCCTTTTTGCCAAAGCTCCAATTTTGCTAAATGAATTAGTATTAATACTATGCCTTGTTTATTTGCACAAGTGAAAAATGAAAGATGGGAAACACAGAAGTGAAAAGAGAGTAAGAGATAAAAACCATGAGAGTATCAAGAGAAATGTGAAGTGTAGCCAAAGAGTGTACCACACACAGGATTCAGCACTTTGGCAGCCCCAAGGTTGGCCCTTGAAAATCCTCCCGCCGGACCTGCTGAGGTGCCAGACCTTCAGAGTCTCTTGACAGAGAACTGCCCCTTGCAGTTCTTCAGCTCGACTTGGGGGATCTTGAGAAATGAGTTTCACTGACTGCAGTGTTGCAAAGGTGTTATGTCAGGCTGGACAGGAGGGAGTAAGGCCTTGCAGGTGCCATCCAGAGCTTTGTGAGACCAGAACAGGGACCAAGTGTCTCTGCTCCTGAGCAGGATACTGAAGTGGCTGAATTTGCTTCTGAGAGGCTTGCTGCCAACTCCCATTTCATGAGCCTCAGTGAGATTCTGAGAGCTACAAAAGTCTGAACCACTTCAGTCAGGTCCTCATCCTTCAGCCTGCTGCTAGCCAGGAAATAATAAATTAGGCATGGCTAAATATGGGATTCTATGACAACTGAAGACAGGAATCTGTCAGGATCATTGCAAGCTTAACAATATGCTAGCCACTACTGAGGGCTGCAGAAAGAGCTCTTCATTTTTTAAAGCCCAAAAGCCTGCCATATGGCCAGCATAAACGGCATGCTTCCTCCGTGTGGTAACTAGCTGAAAATCACAGACTTGTACAAAAAATGCAAGGTGGAGTAGTCCAGCCTCCTGTTCCAGGCAGGAAATTGTCCAGGGCCGTGATGAGTCCAGTTTCGAAAACCCTCAGGGATGGAGACAACACAGCCTCTCTGGGCAGCCTGCCACATTCTTTGATCACCCTCATGGTGAGGAGTATGTTGTCAGAATTGTTTAATAACTGAAAAATGTGTCTCTTAACTAGAGAACTTTTCTGTGAAATACCTTCTTTGGGGTGCGATATTTTCTCAGAAAATGACAGTGTCAGAAAGCGAGGTTATTTAAAGAGTCTAAAACAACTGGTTTTAACCAGTGGAGGTCTCCTAAACATAAATGTTAAATAGCTTTACACTTCCATTTTCTTCTAGGCATCAAGTTTTCTGGTTATGTTACATCACCTATGATGTAATTCCTATTGTATATACATTTCCTTTATTTTAGGGGAAGAAAGCAGTTTATGACACCAGATGCGTGGTCCATAGGCAGAGATAAGACTGTAGAAGTCACACTGTAACAAATCTCATAAGAATTTCTGGCACCACTGTGAATTCAAGTGCTTTGGTTGTTGACCTCTATGTGAATGCATGTATGTGTATAAATACACACTTATAAATATATATATATATGTATATATGGATGTACATATTTAAATCCACATGCACATCCACATATCCATAGATTCACATGCTCATATTCATATAAATGCATCTATACATATTTATATGTATATTTTCGCATACATATGTATGTGTGTGTAAATATATATATATATATACATGCAACAGATCTGCCAGCACACATTACTGTTTATTCTGGGCAGTAAAGGCACCGTGGGCAGACCCTAAGACTACCAAGATTGCAGTCAGTGTCACCTGCCTGCCGAAAGACAGGGCAGGAAGGGCTTCCAGGCAAGTGATGAAGCAGTGCCTGGACAGCAGAGTGCTCTGCAGATGGAGGTAAGCTGTCTCTCTCACATTGTGTGAGAGCTGTGGGAGATGATTTTGGGATGGATCATCTTGGCAGCCAAAGGGAATGTACACAGAGGTACTCTAGATGACCAAAAAGGCCAATGGCATCGTGACCTGTGTCAGAGATAGTGTCACCAGCAGGGCCAGGACAGCGATTGTCCCCCTGCACTTGGCACTGGTGAGGCCGCACCTCAAATTCTGTGCTCAGTTTTAGGCCACTCACTTCAAGAAGGACATTTAGGTACTGGAGCATGTCAAGAGAAGGAAAAAGGAGCTGGTGAAGGTTCTAGAGGGTAAGTCGTATGAGGAGCAGCTGAGGGAGATGGGGGTGTTTAACCTGGAGAAAAGGAAGCTCAGGAGAGACCTTATTGGTCTCTACAACTGCTTGAAAGGAGGCTGTAGCCAGGTGAGGGTTGGCCTTTTCTCCCAGGTAACCAGTGACAGGACAAGAGGAAATGACCTCAAGCTGTGTCAGGGGAGGTTCAGGTTGAACATCAGGAAAAATTTCTTCACTGAAAGGGTGGTTAAGTATTGGGACAGTCTGCCCAGGGCAGTGGTGTCATCATCCTTGGAAATGTTCGAAAAATGACTGGATGAGGCATTTAACACTATGGTTTAGTTGATGTGGTGGTGTTCAGCCAAAGTTTGGACTTGATGATCTTGTAAGTTTTTTCCAATGTTAATGGTTCTATGATTCTGTGATAGAAGAGCCACATGATAATTACAGGTGTGAATGTGATGAATTTCTGCAAATGCATGTGGACAATAAAGGCATCCCTGGTGTAATGCCAAGCTTGGAAATGTGTGGTGGCACGAGAGATTAAAAATAGAAGCACTGAGGTGGAAACAGAATGACAATGGGCTGAAAAGACTCCTGATGCTGGGCACCACCATCTAGGCAGCTGCCATCACCTTCTGCCACCTCTCCTCTTTTCCTCTCTTCCATCAGCCCACAGTGCCAGCAGCATGTTTTAGGATTTGTCTGCTGTGGGCTGAGGAACAAACTGGCCTGAGAAATGATATACTCTTTTTTTTTTTTTGCCTGGTTTATCCTGCTTGGTTTGCCCAGCTGGCCCATATGGGTGCTGAACAAGCAGTTGTGCTGGCAATGGTGGCAGAGAAGCATGAAGTGATGGGGCAAAGCCTTCATGGGCCCCTCCTGCAGGCACACACATGCATGCATATTTGGATCTCCAGCTGGTACTTCAGGAAAGGAGAAAGGTATCCTGCACAGGGGTCTGGGGAGAGCAGTTCTGTGCTGGAAGGATGGAGATGGGCATGTAGGTGCTGCTTCCATGCCTTCTCTTCTCCTGGCTGTGCATGAGCTGCTTTGAGCTCTCTGATCACCATCCTGAAACTACAATTTATTCTCGACTGAAGAACAATAAAAAACAACATTACCATTTCCAAGAAGACTCATGACAATTGTATGTTTGTCAGATAAACAAATCTATATACATAATTTCTCTCCTTGTCTTTTCATTGTTTCAGCCAGAAAGCATGCATTTAAGAAGTAGATCTTAAGCAGTGTCTGCCTATAACTTGATCTTAAACACTGCCTTTAAGTTTTGCAAAAGGGAAACAAGTTCTTATTTATCATCAGTTGAAAGCTCAGTTGGAAGTGAAACAAATTAAATTTAATGAGGACTGCTTTAATTCTCATCATTACTGTCTGCTCACTGTTGTAAAAAAGTTTTACTAGCCCACTTAAAATGCTTAGATTAATTGTCTTTATTCTTTTAATCCAGGCAAATCCTTTTATAAGGCTAATGAAACTGCATCCCTTGGTATGAATATAATCATGACTTTATTTCACATGACATCCAGCCCTACAATATCATAGTAGTCCACGGAAGGTAAGTTGATATTAATTTAGTTTTGTGCTGTTCTTGCGTAATTGTGATATACTGGAAGGTTAAAAAAGTTCCTCAATTCTGCCTAAAAGGATAGACAATAACTTTCTATAAAACTTTTCACTGATGACATGAAATAGCATTGCTGCTTGTCAGAAAAACGGCTGTAGTTTAAGTTCTGTGGTTGAACATTGTAATCCAAAGACAAAATTCTATGTTTCTAATGGGAATTAAAGCTGTGTGACTAAGAGGACCAGGTGGTCCCTCACAGCAGAATCTGGACTATTGTTTTTTAGATTTATGTAGGGTTTCATGCCTATCCCAAATGTTGCCTGCTAGTAATTTCTTCTGCTATTGTTGTTTAAGGTCATCTATAAATGCAAAATGCTTCTCAGTGGGTACTTAACAGCAGTAACCTAGATAAATATTTTCATTTACATAAACATTGTCTTAAAAATTCAGAAACTGTAGTAAACAGTCTCAAATCCCAGAAGCAATCTAGACATTGCAAGAATTATATTGTTTTTTGAAAAAGATTGATGTTCTATGTTATTTTGTTGGTCATAGTCCAACACAAGAGGGTGGACTGATGAGAGAGATGCTTAACATGTCCAAGGTTTGTGTTGCTTTCTTTTTTCTAACCGTGCTAATAGCTGAATTTCCATTTGTTTTTCAAATTTTTATGTACCCTTACGCAATAAAAGATAATCTAACTGGACAGGCACAAACAGTGGAGAGCAAATGCCTTTTAAAAGCAATCCAAACCCAAAAAGCCTCTCTATAATTGTAACAAAGTACTAAAAAGGAATGGAATTACTTTCTGTCTACTGAAAGCACAAACATTGGTATTTCATTGGGAATAGATGCCCCTTCAGAGCTCAGTAAGTTTGCATGTGGGTATCTGCAATCCTCTGTACTTTGTTATACATTCTCTTCATGGAGGAAATTTACTCCTATGAGACCTATTGGACTCAGGCCCTTCACCCATGCAATGCTGCACCACAGGTCTATGCCAAAAACAACCAGGCTCCAGGCATTTCAGACAGGCTAAAGCTAACAAAAAGTACGCTAAATATGGGGGTGTGGGTTGTTTGCATTTGTTAACAGTAACATCTTGTAAGATCAAACAAAAAAGAGACCCTTTCTGTACACAGACACTGTGTCTCCAAGGATTTAGCTTTGTTTCAAAAAAGCACATATATGTGAATAGATCCAGAGAGGTCTTAGGTCACCTCCAAGGCAAACCCTTCTTGTTGTTTACATGACATGAGCCAAGCGTTGCTCTTTGCAGCTGGACACGGCTGCCTCCTCCTCACTGTCCAGCCTGAAGCCTTGCAGATAATGAGGATTAAGTGCAGGTATGGCTGAATATGGCTCTGGCACAGGTTCACCGACATGCTGTCTTCTAGGGTTGCGGTACCAGCCTGAGAAAGAATGAAATAATTTTGAAGAGGTGAATATCCCTTACTTGGAATACTGGTGTTCTGTTAGAAGAGAAATCCAGCATCCAGCCATTGATTGCCATTGCCTCTCCATGTATATTCCATGCCCTATGCTCTGTGTATATTTTGCAGCCACAGCATGTGTGTTGAAGCAAAGCCCTCCGAGCAATTGCACTGTTGCTGTGATCTGTTTATACTGTATCTCAACAATTAATCCTTCTAATCCTCAAACAATTATTTAAGCCAATACTGTAGCTGTTCAGAATTAGTTGACAGTGTTTGTGTAGTTCACACTTGATTTAAATAATCATTGTCTTATTTTAACTCTCCCATATGAGCACATTACAAATTCACTCCAAGGTTGGGACTGCAAGCACATGCCCACATACATGTAGCCATTTGTGCATATCTGTTTTACATGTTTGCATTTTTATTTTATAACTGATTAATGGTGTCTGGTGTTCAGCTTGGGGCACTTGAAAGATATTTTGCTTTCAGGAAGCACCAATCACCCTACAAAAACCAAGTCCCTCAGTAAGGGGCTCAGATTGTGCATCTGCATCCACAAGTAATTTCTAAAAGATCATAGAAGATATCTTCCTTACAGATGGGGGTTCTTCTGTGCTCTGTCACAGGACACAAGCTGGGATTAATCAAGGACCTTCAGAAGTTAGGGTTGTCTTGGCTTTTCATGCTGAGTGGTTGTTCATTAGCTGCTGTCTATCAGTCATGATGCACACACAGCTGTATGTATGTATTTTGTCAGCACGAAGAAGAAACAAATTTTATCCTTTTTTGCTTACTTAGTCTATAAGGCTAAATGGGTGATTACTGACCTGAATATCCTACAGTTCTTTTCGGAAGAGACACTTTTTTCCTCTCCCTGCGACTGTGGCAATTCCTGCTGCTGACTGCAGGAACTCCTGCCTCCCAGTCATTATTTCACTGGTTTGAAACTGCAGCCTGTGAGTTAGCTCTCAAACTTGTACCTAGGCATGAGCATTTGGCTTTCCCCAAAGCTGCCAGACTTTCAGATTCCTCAGTTTTAACTGGGCTTTTCCCATTGACTAAAGAATTCAGACAATATAATTGTTTTGAGTATTCTTAATATTCTTATTTTGAGTATTTGGTGATTGCCAGAGGATTTTCAGAGATTGACTCTTCAGATACTATAAACTTATATCTATACTAAATGCTAGGAAATAGATTAAATGCCATGATCATCTTTAAGCCTATTTTTGACACTCTCTCCAGTTAGTGATGGAGCTCAGGCCCAGCTGCAAAATTGTGCTAGTACAACTTTCTGATGACAACACTACCAAGTTAACTTCAAGGGGTATAATCCATCTTTCCCAGAGTAATTTCCATTAAATTCAATTTTCTGCATCATCATATTGAAAAGAGACAGGAATCTACTTATTCAAAAATTGCTTTGAAGACTTTGAGTGCAAAGGCAGTGAATTACACTCATTTGGTTGCTGACCTTCAGCAGAAAGAGGTCTTTAATCACTCTCAAAAATTTTTTACTGGGTTTAATTTTGTATAGTATTCCTTCCAGGTCTCTGACATATTGTACAATGTAAATCAATAAAAGAAATACTTGATGAAATAAATATTTAAACAGAATTAGCCTAGGTGGGGCAAGAAAAACTCTAAGTATAGAAAAGGAGCTAGGAGAGGATGAGTTGTTTCAAAAACAGGGGCAGGGATTAAGACCTAGGAAGGTCCTGCACTGAGTTTCAGGTTGAATAATATTCTGCTGCTGTGTCTAGATCTGAGTGTCCATGCTTAGTGAGCAGCCAGGACAATGTGATCAGTTCTCTGTGGCTGAAAGGGAACCTAAGCAAAGAACAGAATTTTTTTGCCTGTCATCTATTTGCACATCACCAGCAGTACTGAAAGCATCCTCTGTCCATGTCTCTGTGCGGGATGAGACAACAATCTCCAGTCCTTCTGGCTTTTCCACAAGCAAACTGGGGAGTGGAAAGATAAACTGCCTAGGGCTGTCCCATGCCAGAGCAGAGGAGACTGCTGCTCTGTGCTTTCATTCCTTGAGGATCTCCCTGAGTGCCACTGGACATGTGCACAAGAAAAGGCAGCTGGTCATTTTCAGATTATTTTCTCTGGCCTGTTTCTGTGACACATTTTACATCAGTTTCTAACCTGAGAAAGGGCAGCAAGGCAGGTTTAGAGGACAGCATGCTTAACTGAAGAAATTCATTTGGGATGGTAAAATACTTTTGAGCTTGAGGCTGTTGTCTTGTGTTATTTCAGAGATGAGTTGGTGCCTTATATTCTCAGCACCGGTTATCTATCAGTGTTGAACAATTATTCAAAAAGTCTGCTTGGGTCTGCCATCTTGCTAATGCACCCCTTGCACAGCTCAAGCAATCAATAGCCTGCTGAAACTGCTTCTTTTGGACATTTATTGCACATCTCCTCACCAAAGCACTTAAATGCTGATTCAGAAATATCCCAGCCAAACTGTCATGTCACTCGATAAGGCTACATTACCACAGTTTTGTCAGGATTTTTTAGAGTTGTTTTGTCAAGCGGAATTTGGGGATTTAAGAATCACCCAAATAATATTTGTGGTGGTGAAAGGAAAAGGGGACTTAATTTATGGCAGCGAAGAATCACTTGTGACAGGTCACTGCTGTTCTGCACACTGGTATTGTTTCTATCTGTTCCAAAAGAAATGATGCCAACTACAGTCAAAATATTTATGCTCTTACTGAAATGTGTGACTTTATATTAAGACTGAATTATCTCACAGTTCTCATTTTTACACTGTCAGTATACTTCTGCAATTAAAACCATTTCAGACACCCAACTCCTCTGATCTGGATTCTAAACTGCATTGTTACGCCAAGAGGAAAATGCTGGACAAATGCTGCCTTGAAGGTTCCAAAAAGGTAGTTGCAAAAGAAGTCGCTGATCCACCTCAAAAATTTTCTTAGCTGCTTTGCTTACACAAGAGGGAACTAACCATGGACTGAAGACATGCTGCCTCCAGTGCATAGCAACACCGTAGGCCCTTCCTACATTAGGATGAAAGAGGTATAATTAATTTGTTAAGAAAAAAACTTGTCCGTAGCCAGAGTTTTTGGCTTGCACAAAGACACACAGAAATGTCTTCTCTGCCTGGTGAGGACCAGGAACCCATGGTCTCCAGCACTGAAATCCAGGGGTCCTGGTGTCAGCTTATTATCCTGGTCCAGGTGCTTTTTGCTCACTTTTTTGCTCATAAGTGCCACCTTGGATCTTCCTTTTGTTCTGAAGCTTGGGCATGTGGATGATGATAAGATACCCTTTAGTGAGCTCATTCTCAGCCAGCTCTGTTGGTGACCACTGCTTGCCCTATGAAGACTGCTCAGCCCTGTGCCTTGAGAAGATTCTCACACTCTGTCCTGAATCCTTGCTTGGCAAAATCTCCCAGGGAACAGTAGGAATTTTAATTGAATGAGGTTTCTGAGATCAAACCACAAATAAATTATGTTTGTTGCCTTGAAGTCATATGGAGCTTGTCTGATAATTTAAAAATTTAGAGTTAAGACAGAAACTGAGAAAGAACAGGACACTAAATTATCATTGCAGTATACAGAAAAAAGACCAAGTGTTCAGATTTCCATTACAAAACTGCACTTTTTCTGCTAGTGTTTTCAAATGGATCAGCCTGAAAGTTGGCTCTGACCAGTAAAATGTGCCACTTTGAGCTAACGAGCTTCTAATCTCTACACTTGTTTGTTAAACCTGGCAAGCAAGGAAGCCTAAAACCTTAATTAATGTCCTTGTGATATTAAGAGGCAAATAATAAAGCAGCAAATCAATTTGCAGAAGTGAAGACAAAAAAGCAGTGGGGAGCATTGGAAGAGTTGTGTACGTTCCTATGGATTTCTGTAAAACTCACAAGCAATGCTTGAAAAGACGGGGAAAGGAGAAAGCAATTTTGGCCTTTTTTTAGTTTTGTTTGCAGTCTCAGACTAATTGTCCTATGTAAGCAGTTCATTTAATAGAGGAGGAAGTTAGGTCTATTAAGTTGCGTAACTACTTCAGTGTTGAATTTATTGCAATGTTTGTTTTAAAACAGGTCTGCATGTTTCATATAAAATACTTCCAGATTTGAGGTTTCCACCCAAAACTCAGCTGGTTTGTTACATATTTAAAATTTAGTTGGGTTTTGTTGAAAAGTTTATGAGAACTTCTTCTGTTCTCTAAATAAAGCGGAGCATACAAGTGAGAACTGGGGTTTCTGACTTGGCCAAAAGTTACATCTATCTCAGACAATAGACAACTATGAACTCTGTAATAAAAAACTGACGAGGTTCTCACAGTACAAGGTGTTTCCTCATTTCTGACCTTTCTCTCATTGAGTCAGATACAGCATTTACCAAACAGGGCTCAGTTCAGGTCAAACACAGCCACCATCAACCTCGAGAGAACTTTCATAGTCCAAATTTCCAATACAGAGGCTGTTCGTTACCTGATGTCCCGTATTCCCTAAAACCCCATATGATCTTTGTCCATTTCCCAACTTGAAAAATGACCATAGGTATAAACGTTCTGGGCTCTTTGACTGTCTGGAAATATAGGTCTTTGAGGAAGTTAATGGGATTACTCTGGGGATGAGGGACTTACCCATGTGAGAAGAGGTTTAGGAGGGCTATCCCTTAACCCGGCAGTGGAGATCTGCATGTGCGTCAGGAACGATTCAGTTTGCGTTACTCCTTCTCAGCCACTCTACGCCATTAGACTTTAACAGGCTATTCTGGGAGGAGTGTCTAAAATGGCAGTGGCTTTTGCTCTGGCCATACATCGCGTTATTGGAGCGCTGGTGTATTGTCAGTCCTGCAATCCCACTAAGCAGAAGGAGTTGTCCTCCCTTTTGTCCTTGGACATCCGATCACCCTGTGGCTACAGCTGTAGATCTGGCACCCACAGCAACTTCTCAGGATGAAATTAATACTGTCTATTTTAATATTTTTAAAAGTAAACTTTTCTCTGACAGAACTCTAAAAAGAGAAAAAAATGTGGGGTTTTCCTTGAGAGGCAATATGAAATGTCATAGAAGAGAAAGGCTGAAAAACTCTGTTAATTACATTTCAAGTGAAAGCAGAGTAAGAATGAATCAGAACTTTAGCCAGGTCTGAGTATTCCCATATCAAGTGAGCTTCTTATGCACTGATGTTAAAAAGCAAAACAGAGGATTGTCTCTGATTTGGTGTCTGAAAATAGAGGCATTATTCTCTATAGTACAAACAAGGCCATGCATTTTGCTGCCAACAAGTTTTTTTCCCAAATCTCTAAGGTGCTGGAGTACTACTATGTAAAAGCAAATATTAGTGTTTTAGATAGATGGATCTATGTATTTAATAAGTTTCTGCTGTGCAAATATTTGTGTTACATAGGATTTTAAGTATTTTAATATTTTGGTAAGTTTTCTTTTCGAAGTCATTTTGCAGAACCAACTGTTTTTAGGTAAATGTAAACTAGTACAAAGCCCAAGTGACAAGCAAGAAATGCCAGATACTTGGGGTTTTCCTGGGGAGCCCATGTTTCTGTGCATCTCAGGGTGATGATGGCCAGATGCTGAAGACGGAGTGCAACCCATGCCACTAACAAGGTGTCTGTACCTTGACCATAGTTCAGAGGCAAGCTGGAAACTCCGCTCTGCTCTGAATACCACTCCAGCCCATCTTCCCAGATACAGAGGGGACAATTCACTGCTTGAGGCTTAGACAAAGCCAGGCTCCTCACAGGGAGGCTGGGACAGTGTTCACTGAGAGTTGACTCAAATTACTAGTGGATACCTGTTATGTCATAGAAAACATTATTAATGCTGAAGTCTAGCAGGTATTTGACTCTACAGTGGAGGTAGAGGAGTTTAAACTTCTAACATCCTCCAAATTTGTATCTTGGCTACAATTCAGCCTCTGAGTAGACATCGAGATGAATTATCCATGTGTCAATCCTGTCCCCCTTTGTTACACCATTAGATCCCACTGCTGTCGGCTGTGCAGGCAACCTCAGCACAGACACTGAGAGAGTAAGGAAGGGAAAAAGGTGTGGAGAATTACTAAATACAGCAGATGTTGCATTGAATGATCCAGCTGCCATGGCTACCCATGAAGGACGAGGCTGCACTGTACCAGGAAGAGGCAAGGGAAAAGAAATGAGGGAGGTTTGGCAAGAACATCCTCTTAAAGCAGTGCTTTTTGAAGAGTTGTAGTACAGTTTTTTTCTTTAAAGAGTGATGTCTCTTTGATAGCACTCTGGGAGAGGATGAGGGTACTGAGATAGGGCTACCTGAGCTGTGAGGGAAGCCCTGCAGCTGGCCACCCATCCTCAGCTGGGGACTTTCATCAGCACCTGCAGCCAGGTCCCAAACAGGCACCACACAGTGTGATCCTTGCCTCATCTGAAGCCATTTCTGAGATACTTTGTTTAATCATCTTCCAGCAGCTGCTTTAATATTGTTTCAGAAAATCAAAGCTAACCCCCCTTTGGAGTGAGTGGGTTCATTCTCCTGTATCCCAGGGAACACAGGCAGGAAGCAAAGGAACTGGCTGCAGTGTTGCTGGCTAGGCACTGGACTTGTGTCAGCCCAGCCCTGCTGTGCAGCATTTCTGCATTGCTTTGCAACAGCTTACCATTCTAAAAGCCAGTACAAAATGCCCAGTTTCACTGACAAACTTTTGCAGAATTTTAGCTTTTTTTGTCAAGGACTGAGCGCATTGATTTCTTCTTCACAGTTCCATTTATATGGAATACATAATGCAGATGTGATTCTACAACTTTCATTATGACTGTCCCTGTTTTGGCATACAATTTGATTTATATGTTATCTTTTCCCATCTGTAAAATATGTGTTTTCCCTTATACACACACATTCATATTAGAGAGAACACAAAGATGAAGTATGGTTTAATGAAGCAGGATGTCAAGATACAGTAAAGAAAAAAAGGAAGGAAAAGACTTAGCAGAATAAAGGTGAGATTTTTTTTTTCTTTGATGACAATAAAGGGTTCTGACATATGGCTTCTATCCATGGGAACAAATATACTTAGCCTGAAAAATCCCAGAGAAGTCTGTGTGACCAATTTCAATTCAGACAAAAAAAAATCTTCCAGAAAATAAGCAAATGTGCTATTTGCAGTGCAACAAATGCCTACAGTACTAACATGAATTGTGAAATCACTGGCTGTGACTGATCAGAGTTCATTAAAAATAAATCTTGGCCCAGCAGTTTTAATAAACAGAATGAGCAATAAAGTCAGCAATGATTCACTTATTTCCCGTGCAGAGAACTGTCTGATTCTGCATACTTCACTCAGTCAAAGGATTTCTGCTGAAAAAACCTGATTCTGGCATCCAGTGTAAAAATTCAAGTCTCACCTATCTGGAGGCAATGAAAAGATGGGAGATAGCAGTTTTGTCAATCCTTCTGAGCCTTTCAAATTTAACTTTTTCTAGAATTTATTTTGTCATTTAAGACTTTGTGGGGGAAACAAAAAAAAAGCAAAGCTGCATTTTCTGTTCTGCCGGACAAGGAATGTTTGAGAACACAGGTGCAAAAAGAGGGCTTTGCTCACTCTTATTGAGGACACTCCCATCAAGAACAGCTCTGCCGGGTGGCTGAAGCGCTGTTCACAGCGAACCAAGTGCTACCTTGGCTGGAGAGCTCACCATAGAGAGGAAAGGCAAAGCAGTTTGGGAAATACAGACACAGTAACAGAATTGTATATCCATCTCATTGGACCAAGGAAGTAATCGATTTATGACCTGCCCTGGAAATAGAATCTGCATTTGACTGCTCCATCGCACACGTAGGCTAAGAAAATTTGATGGAAGAGGCACAAAAGTTAACAGCACTATGCTGGTCAGAGGCACGAGCACCAGGGTGCTAATGCTGCCCCAGAAGTTGGCTGCTGAAGTGCTTAAACCTCCACCCAGGGTGGAATGGCACTTACCAACGCTGAGCACAGCCTGGACACCTGCAGTAGTGTTACAGATCTAATCTGGCACTAGAACCAGAAGTCCAGCTTGCTGCTTCCTGGCTCAGGATAAGGGGAGCAGGTAGTACATAGGTACAGCTCCTGGGTGAAAAGGTTGCATGCTTCCTCTGCATTTTTCACTGTTACTTTAAATTTTTGCCTCATACAACAGCAACAGCAACTGGACAACATCAGTTCCAGAACGTGGTAATGTCTTTGTGTTATTTATGGCACACACAATGGAAAACAAGTATGTAATCTACTAATGCTAGCACTCCTCTGGGACTGGGACACAGAAAGCAGTGCAAGTGGGTGGACCTTGCTGGTATGATGGAAGTCCAGTTACAGAAAAACTGTCCAGAAAGCAGTAAGTGAAAAGAGGAATTAATATGTTCAGGGATATTCTATTCCTCCCTGCCATCTCTCTTTCCTTCCCTGCCACCTTCCTTCCCCACCACCTTCCTTCCCCATTGCTGTCTCCACACAGCCCAAGGTCTGGTTGCACACTTGAGGAGCAATAATCTCTACTTGAGCTCCTCTGTGCCACATTTCATAGTTCATGAGCCGAGTTCTTGAAAATTACAACAGTAAACATATATCAGTAAAAACACTATCAACAGCAAGCTCCCCCATTAAACTATGCATACAGAAAAAGCTGAATGTTGGCATGGCAAAGATAGCTGCTCTGAGCCAAGATCATGCAATTTCCAGTCAGCCTTTATCAGGCAATTTCCACATTTGGGTAGGGCTAGTGCCAAATTCACTGGGGAGTCAAAGACACAGAGGTGTAGTTATCCTGGTCTGAAGCCCAGTGGAGTTGGTGGAAAGTCACACACTGGTCTCAATGTCCTTTGCAACATACCTGTAAGTGGGGAGGAGCAGAGTACTCTGTGAAGTACTCTGGTGACCTACCATAGTCACTCTGAATTTGAGGGAAATATCTTTTCTAAATCAAAACACTTGCTGTGCAAGTGCAAACTCAGTGTGTGTGTGCAAGAAGTGATGCCTGGAGGGTACTGGTCGTTTATACCCTAAGATAAATGGTTTCAATAAAGTAACAATGTTTACTTTTCCTTTGCTGCAGCAGAACACAGAGCACCTTATGAAAGGTCGTTGAGGTTAAATAAACTATACTGAGTCACATACCTTACAGTTAAAACCCAGCGCTGCTCCTGTGCATGAGATGGGGTTGTTGTTATTCTCCTGGGTATAATAACTTGTGCAGCTTGTTGCTTTGCAGCTTGTATCTCTAATTAAAAAAGGCAAGTAAAAGAAAGGCTCATGAGAGACTGATGCAGGTCAACAGATGTGTTAAAGGGTTTATATATTCTGATGACCTTTCATCACTGGGGTTTTTTACATACAAGGCTTTGGGCCAGAACTTATCCTACAAGCCACCAGCACATGCCCAGAGGGGTAACTCACACACTTGTTTTCAGGACTTCTCTTATGAAACCTGATTTTGTTTGCTATTTTCATTCATTTTCTCATAACTGGCAACATGATGAGTAATAAATGAGGTTATGTCTTGTAGATTTGATAGTAGCAGCATGCCACAATGATTTCTGTCCTTTAAGCTAGCCAGAGCAGGGTGTTTTTTTAGCCTGTAGTCTCTTTAGCTGTATGGCCTACTCCCTAACCCCCTCATTTTGATTTGATAAAGATCTCTGTTTACCTTCTTGATAGGCCTTAGATGAAGGACAGTCCCCATTTATCAAATCCGAGGAAGACTGGGGAGATGAGAGAGACATGGCTGTGTTTTTCCACACAACCTGTTATGGTTACAAGCACTCCCCCGTAATGTTTGCTGACAGATGTTCAAGGCTTGGAAAAAAAATCTGCTTTCAGCTGATGGCTTCACCACCACTTTTGAAATAAGTGTTAGTTCCAGGCTCCTGAGTTCATGAGGGCAGAGAAACAGCAGGAGGAAAACAGATGAATGGGTAACAAGGGGGAAGAACAAAATGGGAATATAAAACCTTGGTGCTGACAGAGCTGACAAATGTAATATCTCCTGGACCGCAAGGAAGAAAAAAAAAATAGAGTTGGATGTGGAAGAGCTGGAGCAGTGACTCTTGAACAGCTGTGTGTATCTCTGAAGCTAAACCACCGTGGAGGTCCAAACTCCCCACCAGGTCTTGGACTGAGTATTTAGTTGCTATATACGTGCCCCAACAGTGCCCAGGAGGAGCTTGGGGTGGATATATCTCCTCAGGGCATTGAGAGGGCATCTCTGAGGCATGGGCCATACTGGGGGAGGATGGGAACCTGTGCTTTTGTGGAGCCTGTACAACAGTTTGAGCACAAAGAGAAGTGTCTGGGGAGTTGCTGACACCAGCAAAAGGTCTCCCAGTAGTTGATCCAGTTTACCAGTCCTGGCTGTGTCTTGGGGCAGGGTGCTGCCCTGGACAATAGAAGATCAGTGTGCAAGGCCCAGATAATCATGGATGTCCTTGCTGGCACAAACAAGTTCACCAAGCTGTCTGAGTCCTGCTCATAACATTGGGAATGAGGCAAATAATAATTTTGAATGTGAGGCACTGCATGAACCAGGCACATAGAAGACCTCAGTCACTTCTGAATTCCTGGCCCGCCCCTAGGATTCGTTTTGCACCTGGCATAGCCAGGATTTTCTCAAAGGCTACTAAACCTTTTCCAGCTACAGCCTGAGCAACTGGAGCATGGAGGGGAGGATTAATCTCAAGCAATGAGACTTCATATCATCGACAGTTTGTTTATGCTTGCTTTTTTTTAATTAGGATGACAGAGATATGTGTGTAGGAACTGGAAATCCTGGGAGTGTATCCATTTCAACACACTGTTGGAAGGGTTTTCTCTGCTCATGGACAGACTATAGCAATAGGAGGATAATCCCTTTCTGTCTTCATTTCCTTCTTCCCCTATCCCAAACTGGCAGGAGTGACCGGAAAAAACTATTCACAGTCTTTCTCAAAATTTCCCCTATGTGTCTTTGTCTTTCTTCTTCCTTCTCATTTTGCCATCTCAGATACCAATGAAAAGGTAAAAAAAAGCTTATTTAATCTGAAGTTCAAAGTAAGCTAGTTGCACTATCACCTTGCACATATCCCTATCTTCTCTGGAAGCGTGGGAGTTGTTTGCACTTGTTTACTCACTGTGAATGTTGCAGTGATTTGTATGTCTACTTTAAAAAAAAATCGAATCAAAGCATTAATAATATACCACCAAGTAGTATTCCCTTTTGTAAAGCTGCATCCATACCCCAAAATGTTATATGAGTAGCAGATTCTGAAGATATGAACTTCAATATGAGACTAAAAAACAATGTCCATTTTCAGCTCTAACAACCCTCGACATTACCTGTTTAAAGGTGCATATATGTTGTTTCTGCACTATTATTCTGAAAGACAGATTAATTCAATAAAAGTTAGCAGAATACGGTTGGTTTTTTTCCTCTGTGCAACACTTTTTACAAATAATGTTCTCTAAAAGACAAGCAAAGTCTAAAAGTTTTCCTTTTCTGTGGATGAATCATTTGGTCATTTGGATACACTGAACTAATAGGAATTCCAGTAGCCTGAGCCCTGTATAACAGAGAAAATGACAGCAGAGCATAATGAGAAGGACTGTATCATGTGTGTGCATCCCTCCTTTCACACATCCAGTTCTGGCATATTAATACTAGACAGGAGGGAAAAATTCTAGATGAGGAACTATTCATCCCATTGTCTCTGTGGCTGTGGAGGTAATTGTGATGAATTGTGCTAGAATATTTTTTGAATTTCCTGTAAGCGCTTTGGTCCTACATTTTTTAATTGAATCTTTAGCATTTTATTAAAGTGTACAATGTTTTCCCAGGGTGTACTGGAGGAAAAATGGAAAAACTAAGTACATTTTCCATGATTTATGCCATTGACTCTGCAAACATAATATGTAGAGCAGAACTTTGGCAGGTGTTAATCAGTATATTTTCCTTCACACCAGTAGAGACGCTTCAGTTTATACCAGCTGAGAATCTGGCTCTGTATATTAAATAAAAAAGTGGGTCTGGCTTCCTGATCTTTTGTAGTAGACTCACAAAACTGTTCCTTATTGAGCTGTGGGCTTGAAAAGCAATCTCACTTTTCAGTATTGGCAGCAGGCTGGAGAAATGGGAACATGGTGTGCTGAGCTCCTGGGTAGAAGAAATATTTTCTTCCAAACCATAACAACCTTTTTGGCTATCTGAAGAAATATGTTCAAACTTCCTTGCCAAGCAAAGGTGGGACACTAGCCAGTTACTACATGAAGGCTTTGAAGATGGAGGGAATAATAAATGGGGGAAAAAAATTAAAGAGGAAAATCTTCTTGTTCCCAGATGGGTAGCTAAGGTGTAACCATTCTTCTCTCTGTTTTGGGATCAGAAGCACAAATTGGCCTGATACATGAAAATCAATAATTTTTTTTTTTTAGTTCCTTGTCTCAGATGTTGGGTCTGGTTTTTACATGACTGCAAGGTTTTAAAATAGGTCCCATTAGTTTCCAAGAGTGCCTTCAGGTGTTATTTCTGATCTGTAAATGGTTCTGGACCAAGCTCTTTGAAAGATCGTGCATGCTGCAATTTGCTACATTTGCAAACTATAGTTTGCACACTATAATATCATTTATTATAGGCAAATCAACCAAAACCCTGCCTGATATTCCTGACTGAATGTGGAGAAGAGGCAAGATATAATTTTGGGGGAGATATTTGAGATTCTGTGGGAAAACAGGAACATTGTTTTGGCAGAAATTATACAGATGCATGTGTATTAGTAACACAGACTGTCATCTGCAAACAATTGCTTTCAGGAAAAAAAGTAGTGAAAACTTAGGTAGAAGTTGGAGGAAAAATGGGGAGCTATAGAAATATATGCACTCTATTTATTTTTTCTAATCCTTAGACAAGCTTCTTTTAATCAAGACAATTACTCAGGATAAGCTCAGAGGAGCACTGGTTCTTATGCATTGAAACATGAAATGAGGTTCTCATAATGTGAAGCTCCTGTGGGATCTTAAAGTCACAAAAAGTGAGCTTTATATAACAAACTATGGAGGAAAGGATAAAAAAGCTTGATGGGTTTGAATGTCAAAGTCTGGTGTCCACTGACTGTGCTTAGATGTTGCAATTGCTTGTTTTGGAAGGAATGTACTTTTGAGTATACTGAGAACACTATTTTAAAGATTAGATCTCTCTTTAATAAGTAATATTTTGTTACCCCAGAATTCTATTATGTCAGACTGATCTTTAAATTATGTTTTCTGTTATTAGAGTTTGACCTAAACTCCTAAATAGGTCTATTATGTCCAGTGACCTCATTCTTATCAGGTTTTACAGGTCAGTGGTGAATTAAGCAGCTGGCTTCCTGCTAATTAATCCTATTTAGTTAAAGAACTGGTAGACTGAATTATCTTCTCTCTGTTAAAAGGAAGTTTTTACAGGATTGGCACCAGATTACTGTTATGAATGAGAACCGTTTGCAACTCTGACATACAGTACATGAACAGAAAGGTAGAAGAGCAAAAAAAGAGGACAGCATGCAAATGCCGTCTTGTTCTTCAGGGTTTCCCTATGACATGAATGATCAGAATTATTCCAGCACCCAGATGGCTTTGAAATTACACAGTCCCTGCAAGGTGAATCCAGGTGTCTTGTCAGAAACCCGTCTCCAGCTGGTGTGATTGTAGATGGGAGAGGCAGACAAAGCCAATGGTATATTTCTGTACACAGTCCTTGTACCGCTCCACAATAGCAGCGTCCTGGCAGAATTGAAACCCACTGTGTGGCAGGAAGCCTCTATCAAAATGTCTGATAATGAGATTGCACAGCTTGCTATAACTGTGAGGCCCCAGAGAGGCCTTTTTTATATCAAGTTTCAAAATCGATGGGCTATGTTAAATAAAATGGAAGGTGAGCCCTTTTGGAAAACACATGTGAGTACAAAAAGGGTAGGGCATTCAGTAACTATACACCGGACAGTAGAAATGCATTTGGTGCTTCTAGTTCATGTTGGGTAAGCTGTAAATGCACCAACAGGTTTACAGCTGCTTCTCTTTTATTGTTTTTTCCCTTTTCTTTTTGCCTTTAACTGCTCACCACCATTATGCTTTTCATGCCTTATTGTTTGGTCTAGAGTGAAGTGGACAAAGTGTGTGACGGGCAGGGTTCACCCTGCCCACGGGCATAGCTTGGGAGGGGAGCAGAGAGGGAGAGGAAGAAGGAGGTGTTTATTAGTGACATTATTTTTACTGATCTTGACGTACCACATGGGATTTGCGGAACTACGTCTGTGAAAAGTACACATTTCATAGGACAGCAGTTGGCACGGGGGAACAAGATTAGCTGTTCTGGGGACTGCTGAACAATGGATGTATTTTTGCCTGAGCTGCCTGGAATAACCCACCTGTGCGGATCCTGTGTCACCCATCCACAGGGCTTTACTGCCCAGAGCTGCCAGTGCCCTGGCATCGGCAGCATCTGCACACCCCAGCTGCGGCACCTGGCTTTGAACAAAGGTTGGGCACGTGCCACTCTCAGAATGCTGGCAGGAACAAGCAGGGGCTGTAAAGATGTGTGTTCACTCCAGTCAGGGTGAGGAGGATCAGGGTTGGGGGAAGCCCATAAAAACTAAATGATTAGCAGTCAAATAATCCACGCAGAAAGATTATTACATCCTGGGTCCTCTCCTAGGGGCACTGAGGTGTTTTCCTCTGTTGGGTACTAATGACAAACCCAAACACTTGTGGTTTGTGCCACTCTTTAGGATTAGAATCAGAACACTAAATCCTTGGTGGATATTTCAGATGGAACAGGGCAACACCTGACAGATGTTTAATGGTGACTGCTGCATTTGCACTATTCAGGGTGAGTAGGAAGTTTAGTTTTAATAATTTGGACATCTCAGACACCAAAAGAAGATGTATGTTGGCTAGCAAGAGGAAAAAAAGGGACAATTATTAAATAAAAAGGACTAATTTAGGACTTCAGCTCAACTAAAAACTGTTTTTAGTAGCTCATTTCTCCTTTAAAGGACCACTGCCAGCTAAAGAGTGACCATGGTGTCCAAGCACATCAGGCCCAGGCCTTAGGTAGGCATAATTAAAAAAAAGTTAAGAAAAGGTACCGATATCTGAATGCAAAATGATGCATTAAATTACACATTTTGTGATGAATTTCTAATGTATGCTAGTGTCCAAAACTAGTTTAAAGAGCCTCTTTTCAACAACACAAGAGATATGTGAAGTAAATCTCTTCTGCACTAAATTTGCATTGAAAGACCATAGAAAGTTCCATTTCTTTATATAGGAATAAAAACACATACACCAGAAAAAGAGACGATGAATAAGAGCGACTTAGAATATATGAAAAGCTTTGGCTGCTGGGTGGCTGTTCTTTGTCTGCTCTGTGTCTGAAGGCTACAAACATTTTCCTCATTAGTGTGTACAGAAAGTTTATAACTGCACTTAAATCTAGGGAATTTGTGCAGCAGTAAAATGAAGGAATTCAAAAATGCTCTCATTTAAAAAATTAATTTTTGCATAAATAAATACACCAACAGGAAATCAGATTCTTGAAATTTCACCAGCATCTTTTCTGCATGGCTGGAGTCATTCACTTCTGCTTTGAGGACCACATGTTCGTTGTGCCACACTGTATGATACAGCCTAACACGTGCACAGTACAATTAATTTGAGCTAAGCTGAGCTAAGTATACCCAAGTACACTACTGGCTTTCATCATGTGCAACTAAAGCACTGACCTATTCAGTTCTAAAACGAGTGCCTGGGTGTTTTTTCATGCTTCTATATCCTGAGCTGATCTGTGAAAACCAAAGGAGTCAGTTCTGAACTGCGTGGCTCCCTACCACACAGACTTACTGAACAGTCTATTCTGGAACTCATGTACTTCCAAATGACACATAAACCTCTAAGCCTTAAACCAACCAACTGCACATTTAGTGGCATGGTTATTTTTAATTCTCCGCCTCATTTTGCACACCAGCAATAATCTCATGCCTGCAAATTGGGATGATCTGGCTTAAAAGTTTAGCTGCAGCCATGTTAAAAAGACCAGTGGAAATGGATAGCTCATCTCTGGAAAATGCAGCCCTTTGGAGTAACGCCAGAACTCCTTAAAAACAAATCAGCTCAGGATTACAGTTTATGAGAGGCAAAATGGCGAAATCATTTCCAGGCTGTTCTTTTGTCCCACTGCTTCCATGCTGTTGGTAGTAGAGAGCAGTTTTGCTCATCCCTAGTTTTGTGCATTCACCAGGTGTGGTGTTTTGAAGGGCATGTGATAATTCTGTGCCTTTAGTACACGAGCACGTAAACAATCAGAGGCAGCTGCCGCTAAGTAGAGTAGCTGCTGGAAGTGCTGTGAGAAGCCTCCTGGCACTTCCATCCCAGTCCCCGGCACGCCGCCCATGGGAGAGAAAACGTAGGAGGAGGTAGCCAGAGATGAAAGCTGGCAGAGCAGTTGCAGCTGCCGTCAAAGCAGAAATGGCATTGGTATTTTCCTCAGTTAGATCTGGGTTTCCTCTGCTCCTGGCAACCACCTCTTTGATCAGCCCACTCCCCTAAGCCTCAGGGTTTCTTCCTCTGTCTGCCTGCTCACCTGCCCTGCTGCCTGCTTTGGGCTTCTATTTGACTTGTCATGAGGTCAGTGGAGATGCAATTGGGGGTGCCTGTGCCCCGGCCTCTTCACAGGACTGGCACAGAATGACATGGGGCTTGTTTGGCCTCTGGGCACAACCAGAGCAAGTGTGGTTAGTAATTAAATGCTGAGCTTCTGTAAGAGTGAAATTTAGGTGTGGAAGGCGGTGATGAAAAGCTGCACACTTTGATTAATAGAAACACCAAGTCACTTTGCCTGCAGGGGATCAGCTGCTTTTAAGATGTTACTGGTTTACTTATAAAGATGATGTGATCTAAGACAGATGCTGGAAGGATGTGTGCAACACCAGCGTTTATTGGGCATCTGCTGCTTAACAGCAATCAAAGTGCAATTGCTCAGAGCAGCAAAGAGCTGTAAATTATGCGGTGCGTATTAACATAGACCGATACAAATGTATTACCTGCCTCAAGTGGGCACACAGTGTGATATGATCAGCAGAAAAGGAATAATGCACCTCTGCTTCCTTGCTGCAGATTACCATGTTGGATGGCTGGCAGAGCAATACCTATCACAGGAAGCTTCTTCATAAGAAGTTACCTCATCAGTGGGCTTGCCAGAGACGCAAGAGTCCTACCAAAACAATGCCCTGGGATTGTTGGGAAGAGACTGATGGGGAAGCAACCCTCTTGTGTAGAGAAATTCTGTGTACCACCTCAAGAAATAATCCAGGGTTGTTTGTGAGGCCTTCTGCGTAAAAGCACAGATTGTGTCTTCATAGAATTCTCTGTATGTAGAGCCAATATCCTTCCTCTATTATTCTAGCAGGAATCGTAGCAACATTTGGCATGTGGAATAGAAATTTTTCTCTGAAGCTCTGCATAAGTACAACAGGTCTCCAGGGCAAAGCAATATTTGGAATTCAGTGGCAAATGAAACAAATATTATGCTGATAAATAAGAACCTCTGGGGGTTAATTTTGAAAACAAAGACTATTCTTCAGCAGAGGAAGAATAAGAAACAGACTTATAATATTCCCACGCCACTCACTCTGGTTTCATTTACCAGATCACCTCACAGGACTGCAACATTCGACAGCACTTTCAGATGCATGGTGGTACAATCACAAGAAATTCCTCAATGTCAGGGAAAAAGAATTGAGGAGGAGTCTGGACTGCAAGGGAGCTGAGGCTGTTGCTCAGGATAAGATTAGGTTTGGATATAAGTAGGAGGCAAGCTCAGGGCTGTATTTCAAAAGGATGAAATTTCACAAACTGTTCTCTGTGTTTTGGCTCAGATAAGCTTAGAGGATTTTCACTGTGATGGGGAACATTTAAACATCAGGGCTGAAAAGAAAGGTTCCATTCCCAGTTCAGCGCCTTTTCACAATCCCAGTGGTGGGTTGAGGCTACATGCTGCGATGACTCCTCCTAACTCCTTAGCAGAGCCCACCTGAAGGTTTGCATGTCCAAGGAACCTGTCGAGAAACAAGTGAGAGCTAAAAGGACCATGTAGTGCTGCGACTAAGAGAGTTTCTGCACTTGGACTGCTAGTCTCTGCCCTTTTATCCTTGCGAGGGTTTCAGAGTAAAAAAAAAGAACATAAATGTGACAGTTGTCCTTATTTCGGTGTTAATGTTATTTGTGCCGTGCTATTTTTATCTACGCACAAAGCCAGCTTACGGTTCAGAGCTCAGCTGGGCTATTGCTGAGCTCAGCAGGACTGAGGAGCTGAATCTGCTGCTCTGAAGAGGCTGCTCCTGCCTCTTGGGAAGGGGGGCAGCAGCTGATCTCCAAACTCAGTGGGAGCTGGACGTGGGAGCTGGTCTGGTCATTTCCCAGTCAGGGGAAGGCTCTTGGCTCCTAGGTCTTGCTGATTTCTGAGATCTTCAAAAGCAGTGACACTCATGTCTCAGTGGCACAGCTCAGTGAAGACTTCTGTGCTCTGGCAACTGCTCCTCAGGGAAGCAACAACTCTCCCGTCTGCACAGCAAGAGTTTGTAGTTCTCTCTGAGCTAAAACTGAGTTGCAGCTGCTGCTGTGCATCTGCCCATCCCTCCCAGCAGTAAATAGTGCTGGCAATACTCTGGTGGTGCTCAGGAAGGGCTGGAGCCCCAGGGTTCTTGGCTTGCATTGCACAAAGACTGGTGGTAACTTGCAGCTGTGGTAGGCGATGGCCCTTGATGCAGCTCATTCCATTTGGGATCCTGCAGGGTCACAGCAAGAGAGCTGGCAGCACAGATTGGAGCCTTCTCCTCATCAGAGGTGCCTCTCTGCCCTTCTACTGAGGTGGTGGCAGGGCATACTGCTACATAATAAGTTGCCTAAGGTACTGATCTGTATAATTTTCACATTCCTGGAAGAAAAATCCTTCATGGGAAAAAAAACCTCTTTTTTTTTTTTTTTTTTTTTGGTACCCATGACATGCTTTCCTTTCTAATTAGGAAAAAAAGTTGGCTGTTTTGTTTCATTTGTGTTTTTTTTTAATGCCCTGTTTTTGCCTTGAAATGTACTTGATAAATTGCCTGATTCATTTTTTATCCATACTCTGACTAAACACTCTTCTCTGTCATCATTTTGCTCTTTGAACCTAGCATATCGAAACAGTGCATGGTATGGAGAAGCAGGGTTTCCTGTGAAAGAAAACGAGACCCAAGGAAGAAAAAAGGAGTGTTGTAGGTGGGTGCTGTGGCAAAGTACATCACTGTATTCCTGTTTGTGATAGTGGTGCAATTCCAGACCAGGTTCTTGCTCCAGCTGTCATCATTAGCGTGTAGAGAGCTGAGAACCATTGGTGGTGGGGAAAGAAGACAGGATTAAGGGGAAAAAAAAAAAAAAAAGAAAAGGGACAAATTTGCATGTTTATTAAGATTGAGAATGGATGTCTACTGAGATCTTGCAATTCTGGAAAAGCAAAGGCAACACCAGGATTCAGGTACAATAGCAGTGCTCACTGGCCAAGCATGGTGGCATTCCATGGGCACTAGCAAAGTTATTCCTTGCTAAGATGTCTAACACAAACTGTGATTTTCCAGTGGTAGCAGAGGGGGCCATCACCCCCCTTACTAGTCTCTTGTAAGATGCACAAACAGGCTGTGGTACTGTCCAGCTCTTTGCTTCTTTGGATGAGTGCTCTCACACCCTTTTGATCTATTGCTACACAGAGTTTTGGTGGTGTTCCCACTTGCACAGTCCTAGCATGTTGAGTTTCATTCTTTCATCCTCATGGCATTTTGATTCTTTGCCTTTAGGCCAAAGACCCATCCACAGAACTCTAGATAACCAAAATGTGCTCTGGTATGTGTAATGGTTATATATTGGCTCCAAACAAGCACATTTTGCCTCCCTGGGAACAGCTAGAGATAGGCAACCTTATTTAAGGGCAGCCTGCTACCTTCAGCAGACCTGGGTGAGATGTAAAGCCTTGTGGGATGACAATTAAAGAATTCTTATTGTGCCTCTATGCAGGTATTTGTCAGTATTAATTCAATGGGCAGTTTTAAACAGGAGGAGCATCAAATCTGGGATTATATCTCACTTTTTTATAGTTGCTAAGAATAGCATTCTGGCAATATGCATGTCATTTCTGTGTACAGCAAATTTCAACTCAAACACTCCCGTTCTGTGCAAACCTGACCTCTGACTAGGAACATAATGCACATTTTTAACAGTGAGGTTAACTGGGTAATAAAACATATTTTCGGTAGTAATCTGGTTAATTTCCAGCATTTATGGACTGTAATCAAGACTGAAAGGTGCCCTGACTCCATCAGGAGTCATAGTCCTGGCAGTGAAAGCACTTGGTAAAGCAGCATTTGCTTTGTAGTAGGTGAAACTACATTATGGCTTTGTCTCTGTGTAACCAATTCTGTCTGAATGAACAGTAACCCAATTTCTGTTAGTTCACATTGTGTATTTTCACTCTGCAGTTTGCTGTTCCAAAAGCAGAACAGCTTGTTTAAATCTGAAATCATGAGTTTCTCCATCTCCCCTGGATAAAAGGCAGAATGCTGAAATCCACTGGAGTATTCCCACGTGAGCTTAATGCATTGCAGGGTAAACAAAACATGAAAAAGTAAAATCGGCATAAAATCCTATCAGTCAGAAGTAACTGGTATTGCATGAATGCATGAGTCATGAAACACTGCAGGGGTGTCTTTCCTACGGGGGTAGAAAGACTGAAGCTTTAAACTCTCCTACCTACCAATGAAAAATGTGGCGTCTTAAAAAAAAAAAAAAAGGTAAAAAAAAAGTCTTATTCTTGACTTCCCTATGACTAGGAATACATAAGATATTGTATAGTTCATTTTTATTGCATTTCAATCCCAAGGGCCAATATGGGCAAAATCACAACAATATCTGAGTACAAAACATAACTGAACCTGTGAGCATGGCTATTTTTTATGGAGGTGACCTAGAGAAAAAGGGTTTGCCAGGACCGCACCATCCTGTGCTTTGTAGGGTGGGACGGCTGCCAGCCTGACATGGAGGAGATGAGAGGTTTGCCATCTCCTGTGTCTGTTTCAGCCCCAGCTCTGAAAAATCCTGCTTGAGAGCAAATGCTGATGGGTTTGTCTCATATAAGGTACTGCAATGTACTGGTGTATTTAGGCTATGAACTTCCTAGATGAGGAAGGAATAGGTCTTTCAATAGATGAACCTTTTGGTGCCCTGATGTCTTGACTTGGCCAGTGGCTGTTGCAGCAATACACGCTTTGAATAGTACTATTTCATTTAACAGTCTCTCAGCAGCTTTGCAAAAAGCCACTGGCAGGCTCATCAGAAAATTCTGATAATTTGGCCTTCTTCAAACTGCACCTTTTCAAAACATCACAGTATTTAGTCCAAACATTGACTTTTTTCCCAGGATGAGTAAAACATCTTTCCAGTAAAATCTGGCAGAAGGAAAATAAAACTAATAAAACAGTAGTACTTTGAAAGCACAAAGATTTCTTTTATTTATCTTTGAAGATAATTTTCTAGTATCTCTGATTTTAATTTTATTCAAACAACCTTCGTATTGACTACTCCAGAAGTCGATGATATTTCCAGTACTAACTCCTAGTATTGATTATTCCTTCACAAAATGTCAAGCATGGAAATAAATTTTGGAAATAAATCAGTGTGAACTACAGAATATCATGGTATCATACTACTTTGTGCATGCATGCAAGAGAAAGACAAAGCCTTTGGAAAAAAAAATTAAATCAGATTTGAATACTTTTGTGAGAAAAAAATAAAAACAAGAAAACCCCAACAAAACCAGTTTTTGAGGTCTGCTTCCACACCCATGCTCAAACTTTGCCCAGACTAGTTCTGAGGAAAGATATGAATCAAACAAAATCAGGAAAAGATTGCAAGTGCGTCTGGTACAGACAAGGTCTTAAGAGTTTATTTTGAAGGTACTTTATTCTGGGCTATTGTCAATAACAGTACTAGTCATTTTGGTACTCAAAGTTATTTCTAGCAAGTCTTCATTTACTGTTTTCATGAAACTAATTTTTGGATTGTGTGTGTGGTGCAAGGGTGAGGCTGGGCTCTGTTTGGATCTGATGACTTTGTGTTAATTCCCAGCATTTCCCATCCAAGTCAAGTTCTCTGAACTTTTGTCCTGTTGGCTGATGCCTCTTTGAGCTCTCACCGCTCTCTGGTCTGGGGCAGCAAGCGGCAGAGAAGAGCCATAACATGCTCAGCACTCCGGTGGGTCACCAGCCGTGCAGCGGGTGGAGAGGGATGGAGGCGGCAGCTGCCCTCAGCACCTGCCAGCAGCTGCACATGGGGTGACAGGAGGGAAGGAAAAGGGTACAGCAGCCTGCATTCTCCAGAAATTTTGTATCCGGAGCTGAGTTGATACATTCACGTGCTATCTGGGTGGAGAACAACTATGAATATTCTTCAGTCATATAGCTGCTGTTTCCAGCAAGATAATTGTGTAGCAACACAGTGAATAACATAAAGAAGATTTCCAGTGATTGCCGCCCAGCAATGTCTTTCCGTCTCAACAATCAGAGAACAAAAAATTAGGTCAAAATCTCATTTTTAATGTTTTAGTTGCCGTTGGCCTCTGTATGACATAGGCCAAGCCAGCCGTGCTAAGGCACTTTTGAGCAGAGATGGAAAGAGCTTCTGTGCCAGGCCTGGGTGGGAAGCTGCAGGGCGGCTGTATCCCTGTGCAACCGCCAGCATTCCCACTGCAGCCAGGGCTGCCGAGGGGCCCCAGAGCTCCCCTTGCACAGCCTCTTCATCTGCACTTGACACGCTGCACATTCAGCCACCTGGAAATTGTGGCTCTCGATCTCCATCTTGCTACAGACTATTGTTTTTTTATTGTACTGAACATCCATTTGCATTTTTAACATTGTCCAAAAGAGGTAGGGAAAATCATCATGATGGTACTGGATGTTTGTCTTTCCAATATGAATAACTGCCCTTAATAGAACGATTAGAAAGAAATAAAAGAAAGGAGGAATGACATTACTAAACTTTTCATGACACAATTGGGATAAAATTGTATTGTATCTTTTTTTTCTGAACTTTGTCTGAGGCTGTTTTTTGGACTTCCTAGACTTCTTTTCTTCTGCCAAGCCAATCCAGGCTGCTGCTTTTAATGCCTAATAATGATAGCAGTATTGATGTTTTTTAAGGTTTTTAATAAAAACAAACACCTCTGGCTGAGTCAACACTAGTTTTTGGACTGAAGTAGTGGTCCTGCTCAGAAGTGAATCCCCTGACTGTCTGTAGGTAACACACAGTGGCTGTGTTGACAGAGCAGCTGTGTCACTACAAACTCAGCTCCTCCTGGAAAAAACTAAACTGGTAGTTTTGCTCCTACTGGGCACCAAATGGGAACCAATTCCTAGACTAGGCATAGCTGAAGAGTCGCAGTTTCTGGCTCTTTTTTTTCTGCCAGAAAGAGCATGTTCCTGTTTTAGGCACCACGTCTTGGGCAGAAGGGAGGTAGAATGATGTTACAGTCACAGCTGATGCAGTTCAGTCAATAAAATACTTAAATTCCTAAATTCAGCAGAGCTCACCTGGAGAGTACACTCTCTGCAACGTGGCCAAGCTGAATGAAGAGCTCACACTGAGGACTTTATTAGGCAAATACACACAAATGCATACGTGAGAAACACATGTATTGCTATTAATTTTCATTTGTTCTGAAGCAGGACTAAGAGTATGGGTGAGAGGAAGGGACTAATTGAAAAATATTGTGCGACCTTACAGAAAGACATGATTCACATCACACATCTTGTGTTCCTACTAATTGCTTGGGCAGCACAAACAACCTGAGTGAGTAATACGATCAAAATTCTGTCAAAGAATTGCTGCTCACATTGACAATTTAAAAACCCCCACCTTTTCCTTCCAAAAGTAAGTTTGTCGTTAAAGGGACAGAGTGTGTTCATGAGCTGAATTAATGCTTTTATTAGCAGTAGCATTACCAGTATCAGTCATAATTTGAATAATCTCTGTAACTCATGCAAATATTTCCAAATTTCTCGTAACATAATTCACTGTAATTCAATGTCTCATTACAATTCTTAATGATTTCTACCAATTTAAAGTGATGTGGACTTTCACATTCAAGTAGGACAGAGGAGCAAAAAATCCATAGTGTATATATACACTAGATAAAGTACTGCACTGATGGAGCTCTATTTCTCTTCTATTTAGACAGTTTATTTAAAAATATATATAAAATGCCCTTTATCTCATGTCAGTTAATTAGGGGAAGAGAAGTGAAAAGAACTGCACATCAGTAAAAATAATTCTTTATCTATACAAAGAGCATGATGATTAATATCCCATGCACATTTCTGAACTGAAAAAAATATAAATGCAGTGATTCTGAGTGGAAACGATTTCCTCTCTTGTTTCAGGTGAGTGGGAGGTGATTTGCAGGTGCTTACACTGAGAAAAGGAGGGCGAGGTGAGGACAGGGCTTGGCTGGCCCTTTTCCTTTAGCAAAGCCAAGCAGTGTAAAGGTCTTCCTTCTGAGACGCATTCACCTTGTCTTTGGCAAATCAATGTTCTCCACGATGAACTTCTGTCCATTTTTCTTTTTAAGTGGGCAGGTGATAGCAACTCAAGAGAGGTCAAAAGTCACACTTCATGGGGAAATTAAACAAGATCCACATAAAATAGCATTAAATCCTACTGACCAGTGTAAATGCACTGGTACATTCTGCAGTATTCAAAATACTGCTAAAATTTCATTGCAACATGCTGGGAAACACTTTGCAACATGCAACAACATTTTAAATGAAGTGTTGGTTACTCCCAGACAGGAAGTTGTCTCAGTTTCTTGGAGCTGGCCTTGCTTAATATGGGATGAACCTCCAAGTCTGATCTTTGTCCTTGCTCTAGAAATCAGTAATCCAGCTGACTGCTGATAATGATAATTTGCTTAAAAATAAGGTGGTAGTTACTCCTTTTGAAAGATTAAATCATGTGCCCTAGTGAACTGTGGTTCACCTGAGTGATGCCAGTCTGGGAATGGGGTTATGTTTTAACCTCTCCAAGCTTCCTCACTACACACGGAGAGCAGTGATGCCTCAGTGCTGCAGGCAGGTCCCGTGGTGGGACCCCTTTGAGCCCTGCCCTCGGCTGTCACCTGGCTGGGCCTGAGGAGCCCCGGGCATCTCTCTGCCCTGCAGGGAGATGGGCAGTGCTGGTCGCTCTCCTCTCGGGGTGCATGGTCAGTTTGAGGAATCCCCACTCAGGGAGAGAGTGGGGGCTCCCTGTGCCCAGCAGCGGTAGCTAGTGGCCCAGATTCCCAGCAGCCGGTTGCAGGCTCCCCTCCACGGGTTCCTCTGCTAGCAGGCTGCTTAGTCTGAATACTTATTTTAAATAAAGGAATAGGCTGGCAAGCCCTATTCAATATGCTGGCAGTCGTACAACATTCCGCTTCTGCTGTTAAGCTGCAGTCCCTTGTACACATTCAGATTTTAAAAGCTTTCTACTTTCTTTTTAATATTTTTTTTT
>VZTH01014521.1:0-26389 GCA_013397815.1 Aleadryas rufinucha | reverse complement strand
GCGGGTGTGGGCGGGCCGGGGGCACCGCCGAGGCCGGCCATGCAGATGGAGGGGGCGGGACGCGGGCGCCGTGACTCGGAACCCCGGAAGCGCGGAGAAGCCCAGTATAAAAACTACTGGGGACCTTTCCCGGCCAGAACTACGAAAGCTCCGGAGACGGCGGCAGCCTGCGGCGGCAGCGAGCGGGGCGGCCTCTTGGGCGGTGCGAGGCGGCCTCTCCGTCGGCGCGGGGCGGCCTCTGCCCCGGCGGGAGCGCGGAGAGCGGCGCAAACAGCGGCGCTGCAGGTCGGGCACCTTCCCTTGTCCTGCAGCACCACCTGGCTCCGAGGGGCTTTTTCTCCCCCCACCCCCCATTTTATTTATTTATTTTTTTAATCTAATCAGTAGGTGTGTCCCCCTCTGGAAGGGACGGCCGCGGGGGAACGGAGCTTGGGCGCCGGGTGCACGCAGCTGCTGACCGCTGGCTTTTCCTCCTCTTTTGCCAGGCGCGGAGGGAGAGGGGCCCCGGGGGGCCGGCGGGTAGCCGGAGCGGTGCCTGGATCCAGCCCGGGGAGGCGGCGGCCGCTCACCATGGCAGACGATGAGAAGGCCGGCGGGAGTTCCGCGGGCAGCGGCGAGAGCGCGCACTGCAACGTGCTGAGCTGGGAGCAAGTGCAGCGTCTGGACCGCATCCTCAGCGAAACCATCCCCATCCACGGTCGCGGTAACTTCCCCACGCTGGCCATGCAGCCCCGCCAGATCGTCAAGGTGGTGCGGAGCCGGCTGGAAGAGAAGGGCATCGGCCTGCGGGACGTGCGGCTGAACGGCTCGGCCGCCAGCCACGTCCTCCACCAGGACAGCGGCCTGGGCTACAAGGACTTGGACCTCATCTTCTGCGCCGACCTCAAAGGAGAAGCCGAATTTCAGACTGTGAAGGACGTGGTCTTGGACTGCCTCTTGGATTTCTTACCCGAGGGGGTGAATAAGGAGAAGATCACGCCTCTCACCCTCAAGGTAAACCTGCTATCTGCCCAGACGCCCGGAGCGGGCAGGTGTGAGCGCCTGCCTGCAGGGAGTGGGCACCTTCCCCCTGGGGATGGAGGGGTGCGCTCAGGGACGCAGCTTCCCCCCACAGCCCCGCGACCCACGGGAACCCCGAGCGATTTTTTCACCCCACGCTTAAAATCGAGGAGGAGCTTGCAGTGAAGCGCCCTGACCGGCGCTCTTCAGGACTGTTTAGCTTTTTCTCCCTCCCGGTTGATTTGCTGGGAGCGTTGTTTTACCTGGGGCGTGTGCCAGCCGCTGCACATCTCTCTCCCAGCCCGGCTCGGCGGCAGCTCGGTGTGCCGGACCCGGTTCCCTGGTGCAGGGGGAGCGTAGATGGATTTAACATCTGCAAGAAGGAAACGCCGTCTGCAAGGCATGCTTCCAGGTGTGCTAAGCGCCCCAGTGGGGAGGCATATTCCCTCCTTTAGAAAATACTTCGCTTGAGTTGATTAGGCTGAATCCAAATGCCTTTCAGATTTTTAGAGGTTTTTTTTTTTTAATATGGGGCAGATTTATGGAACCTGCTCTGATAGGATTGAGGGGAATGAACATTTGCTAACTTGTTTCCGTGGGGAGTAGAGAGAAAAGTGAAAACCAATAAATATTTCTTATCAGATTGTAGTAGTGACCTTTTGCGTATGGGTGCAGGCATATTTGGCAGATGTGCCATGGGCTTAGTCTGTAGATGTATTTAGAAGTGACTGAAAGAAGCAGGGTTGCTATATGCTTCCCTTGCATGACACAGTCCCAGCAGAACACCCTTCCCTGTCATGCCCTTGCAGTGACAGCATTTTGAGCTCTCACATTAAACACTTATTCTCTGGTTTGTATCTATAGGCTACGTGAAATCTTTTATGAAATGCAATTATGGGGGGGGGGGCTTGGGGGGGGGGTGAGCAGAGCGGGNAATGCAATTAGGGGGGGGGGGGCTTGGGAGGGGGTGAGCAAGTGCAGTGAAGGAGAAATTTCTTGCATCTTTGTCTTGATTTGCTCATTTTGTCTTTCTGATTATAGGAGGCTTATGTGCAGAAAATGGTAAAAGTATGCAATGATTCAGACCGATGGAGTCTTATCTCCCTGTCCAACAACAGTGGCAAAAATGTGGAGCTGAAATTTGTGGACTCTCTGAGGCGGCAGTTTGAATTCAGTGTCGATTCCTTTCAAATCAAGCTGGACTCCCTGCTGCTTTTTTATGAGTGCTCAGAGAATCCAATGACTGAAACTTTTCACCCAACTATCATTGGTGAGAGCGTTTATGGGGATTTCCAGGAAGCTTTTGATCACCTCTGCAACAAGATAATTGCCACCAGAAACCCAGAAGAAATCAGAGGAGGTGGTCTTCTGAAGTACTGCAACCTTTTGGTAAGGGGCTTTAGGGCAGCCTCTGAATCTGAGATTAAATCCCTGCAGAGATACATGTGTTCGAGGTTTTTCATTGACTTCTCAGACATTGGCGAACAGCAGAGAAAGCTGGAGTCCTACTTGCAGAACCACTTTGTGGGATTAGAAGACCGCAAGTATGACTATCTCATGACCCTTCACGGTGTGGTGAATGAGAGCACAGTGTGCCTGATGGGACATGAGAGGAGACAGACTCTGAATCTGATCACCATGCTGGCCATCCGGGTCCTAGCCGAGCAAAATATCATCCCCAATGTGGCCAATGTCACCTGCTATTACCAGCCAGCCCCATACGTAGCAGATGCCAACTTCAGCAATTACTATATTGCCCAGGTTCAGACGGTGTTCCCTTGCCAGCAGCACACATACTCTACTTGGCTGCCCTGTAATTAAGAACCGAAATTAGTAGACTCGGTGGAGAGAACATTTTCTAAGATGTAGGAAGGGGCGACGGGTCCCTCTGAAATGGGGCGTTTTGTGCAATGATGATCTGCTCTAGTTTTCAAGCTTGGGACAAGCTTGTGGTTCTTCTTATAAATAATGGGAGCATGATCAAGAAAGAACCCCAAAATAATTGGATCCTACCCCAGAGCACAAGAGGCCTGTCATTAAAAGCAACCAGCTTCCCCTGAAATAAGTGAGGGAGGAATGCTTGATGACAATATGGGTTGGCAATATCTGCTCCCATAGCTTTGGCATAGAGAAGGTGGGAAAGCCTTATTTTCTTTTATTTTTATTCTTACTCTAGAATGGGATCTGCAAAAGGGAGAATATGAAAGAAACAAAACAAAAAAAAAAACAACAAAAGAAAAAACTTCACTAAAAACAATTCTATATATATTCAGGAGTTAAAAGTTAGAGGCATAAAGCAGAGATAAGCTGAATAAAATTGTATATTGGAATTACTGCATTTGGGGCTTGCAGCAAGTGCCGTCTATGGATTGACCGTGTAGAATGTATAGCTTGCTTGACTAGAATGCTTTACCAGAAACAGCTCGCTCCAAATGAACAGTAGTGGATTGGTACAGTTATAAAAACAGAAACACGTACAATGACAAAATCCATTATTTCCAGCTGTGTGCATGCCTCACATTTTAAAAATGTGAGAATGCTGGAAAACCAGCTGTGGCAAGAAGTATATACTTAAGGACCAAAGATTTCACAAATAAGTTATCCAAGCAAAGAAGATACAGTAGAGTATATATATATAAATATATATATATGTAAAAGGAAGAAAGATGTTCCTATATTTGTACACACCAATAGTAATCAAAAGTGCCTGATGCCTTCATAAAATTTGAAGTGAGAAAAAAAATATAGTTTTGTGGTTTAACCATGCATTTTGATTTATCAGGGACACAAGGGTTAAAAAAAGCGCAAACCAACCCATAAGCTTGTGAATAAGTGGTGGAGGAAATGCCCTATTTTTTTCTTGGCAAATACCTGTATAGAGTTAATGTTTTGTCAGTGTGCTATTATCCTAGGTACGTGTGTGTATGTGTGTATATATGTTTGTGTGTGTATATATGTATATGTTTTTGGTGTATATCTATATATATACACACACAATATATATTAATATGGTCTAGGAAAATGTAGCAATTGAGGAATGTTTAAATAAAGTACTACTTGTTTTCCAGTTTGCAACAGGATGTCATAGGACAGTGGGCACCTTGCAGTGAAATTTTAACCCACACCTTAGAAATTTGGAGTAAATGAACCAGTCAGGATTAAGGTGGGATTCAGATAATGTCTTTGGCTGCAAGAACAAGGATTACAGTAATTCAGTGGGTTGCTTGTGAGCCATAATAATTCCACAGATGGAGAAACATATGACTAGCTGGTTTTTTTTTTTAACTGTTTTGTACTGTAATGCCATTTTGACATTTAACCCACTAATGTTGTGACTGCATATCTCCATGATGTGTAATTCAGTGGAACGTGGATCAAAGATAGGTTTATTTAAACCCCCTGACAGCTAAAGAATATTGTATTAGTTGGTAATTTGAACACTAATTGTTAATATTTAAAGGAATATTTTTAATAGAATGCATTATGCATTCCAGGACCACTAGAATTTAGCAAATGTGAAATGAACCCTTTTTAAGAGTGTTGCACGATTGCTTAAAATTATATTTTATATATATATTATATATATATTTTTATGCAAATATTAAACATCTTTGATCTGGTTGTCACACTGCATTTACAATTTTAGTACTGTACTTTATTTAAATGGAATCACTTTACATTGGAACAATAACTATTCACTTTCATTTCCTCTCCCGAAAGACCAGCAGGGGGGAAAAAACCAACCTCGGCTGCTGTTTTCACTTCAGTGCCATCTCTGAAGGTGTTAAATTCTTTGTTGGGCTTTGAAAACCTAGTGACTAAGTGACACTTGACTCTGATAATTTGCTTTTTCTTTCTGAGGGAAAAAAAAAAAGGGAATTCAGGCTTTTGAAGGAAATCCATCTGTGCCCTGCCTGGTCACAGGCACGGTCTGGCGTTGGAGTCAGGGGCAGAGAGAGGGAGAGGACTCGTGTCCTAGCAGTGTATTTTCCCTATGGAGCGAGTAAGGTACATCTATTTTTGTCACGCTTTGTACTTTTCACTCTGCAGGCACTTTAATAGGAACCCGATTTGTTTACTGAAGCACCTTCCCTGTGAGTCCTTCAGGAAACTTAAAAGCTGGTCCATTGCCATTCCTGGCATTGACGTGTAGACCTTGTCCCCACCTTCCCTTCCTTTGGTGCTGGCTGCAGCCTCCCACTGGCCTCTTGTCCCAGCGAGGTTCCCTCCAGCCCCCTGGAGGGTCCAGGCTGGGTGCTACTGGCCTGCTGGCTCCCCTTACCTCCTGCTCCTGGTTTGCTAGCGGAAGCGAGGGAAGGGCTGGGGAAATAGGATCAGCTGGTAATGTGGTATGTCTTCTCTCCCACAACTATTTGCAGCAAATAAATGAGTCATCCTCTTTTTAAAAGGGTTTGAGAATCTATAGCTGTGCCACAACCACAGAATGCTGATAATACATGACACAGTGTTGTTTTCCTTTGAAGGACCCTTTTTTTTTGCCATTGCTTGAAAGAAAGTTTTGAATTACTTCCTCTCAACTCAAATTTTATTGTGGGTTGCTTTTTTTTGATTGACAGCAGCTAGTTACTTTATAGTGCATACAGCAGGGCTCTGAGCTAAACTGCACCTTTTGGCATTTGCGTTTTGATACATATATAATATGGTTTTTTATATATTATATAGGTATTCCTGATCTGTTTTACATATGTTAATGATCAAGTGGTGGAACTGGTGGAGCTTTGTTTTATTTGTGACTGGTAGCTTAAAATGTGCCTGGCGTTAGAGGTGGGAAGAAGGCATGAGTTCAGGCCAAGAGTAAAATAAGAACCCCTTTTCAAAGCTGGTTTATTTCTGTGGTTTGCACACCTTTCCCTCCATAAAGTCTGACTTCTTTTTAACTGATTTTTCCCCTCCTCTTCAGCACACTGGTACTCTTAAAGTTAATACTGCGTTCTTGCTTTGTGGACTTGATCTATCCCATCCAATCAGCTGTAAGGTTAGAGCTTGTGCTACAGAAGACAGTGCCCCTTTTAAAGAGCTGAACTGATTAAAGACATTGACCTGATTACAGTCAAACTGTTTGTGCCACAGCTGAATTTCCTGCTAACCAACAGGGCGCTAAACTTTGTTAAATGTAGCGATCGTGAAACAACCAAGAGCTTTTAAATGGGGTTTTTTCTTTTCTTTGTTTTTTTTTTTTTTTAGATGTAGCTGTCCTCCCAAATGCAAGAACATTTCTCCTAAAAATAGAAGGGCAATTAGAAGACCAAAAAGATGATATTTTTCTAGTTTCTTGTATTGCACTTAAAATATTTTTTATCTTGCACAAAGGCCTTCACACAAATCCTCTAAACAGCTCTTACTAAATGCTTGGTTTGCATCACATCAGAAGCTCCTACCGGTTCAAAAAAGGCGCTTTTTTAAATTGAGAAAATGAAGTGTGTTAGATAAAACTGCACAGAAAAGGAAAAAATGTATTTGCATATTCAGTTCCTATTTGAATATATTCTTTTGTATGGTTTTCTTTATGCAGAGAATTTCCCTTGCAAGAAAGAAAATCAGTGTACTGTTTTGCTGTTGTAATAGTGGTTTGCTAACAAAATAAATAGTAAAAAAAAAAGAAGAAAGCCTGCAAATTTCAAGACAGCTTGGCTAAAGGCACTGCAGGCTCCTGCAGTCTGTAGGAGTCTGTGCAGATTTGCTTTCCCTCAAATTTCCTTACAACTGGTGCCTTCTGCAAGGCATCCTGTTGCAGCAAACTGCTCCTTGGATTGCTCTTTTGGAACATTTTGACTATAGGCTTTGTCACAGACAGAAAAAGAGCTGATGGAAAACAGACTCTAGAGGGAACAGATTGTGAATTTTGTTTACAGCATCCAATATTTGGATTTTTTTTGTAAATAAAAAGAAGTTATTTTTTTCTATTGATTTGTGTCTGCTGTCTTCCATGTCTGAAATAGCTCTGGCCTGCTTCTACTGAATACCAAGTTCGCTTTCATTTAAAAAGGACAAGGGCAGCACTTTTCTGAGAAGAGTAGCGTTCGGCTGCTTTCCGATTGGAGCACAGAACATTTTGAAAAGCCCTGCCTCGTGCCAGCCAAGTTTGGCTGGCTGTACTCAGCTGCAGAGGAACCTCCCCAGCCACTGCCAAAAATACGCACTCCAGCACCAGTTGGGCCATGCAAATGGTCCAAAACATGAAAAGTGGAACAGCGCCTTGGCAACCCCACACCCTCGCTGCCCTCCCAGTGGAGATCACGGCGCCGGGACTTTGTGACAGCTGTGATCGTCCACAAACCACCATGCTGGCAGGAATGTGGGGGTCCTGCTGCCCTTGAGATGTATTTGGTAGAGGCTGATGTCTCCACCTTACCATTTTGGTAGGGCCAAGGAGCAATGGTGTACTGCTGCCTGGGCGTAAAGGTGGTGCCAGCTGTAGCGGGTGGGGTGCTGCAGGACCTGAAGCTTGGGGCGCTGCTGGGGAGAGGAGATGCACATGCCCGATTCATTCAGCTGCTGAATCAGTCCAGTTCTTCCTGCAGATTCAATGTTTACTCTTCTTCCCTGCCCTACAATGCTGTCCTTGTCAGCAGAGGTATTTTCTGTTTTCTATGTTTACAGGAGAGATGCCTCAGTAATGAAGGCTAATTTCCTCAAAAAGCACTTCAAGGGAATATAAAATATTAATTTACAATGCTCGTGGCAATACTTTTTCAGCCATGGTGCCTCAGACTGACCCAAATTTGAAAAACATTGGCTGAGACTCTGCAGTATGTAGCTCTTACTAGGCTCATTCATACACCGTGCTGGTCTTGGAAGTCTCAAACTGGCTCAGTGGGAGCGTGAATATGCTTATTGTAATGATGAGTGAACCTGTATTCCTCTGTAAAAAAACCAAACAAGCTGGTGGGACTGCTCATTTTTCCAAGCACAGGAGCAACCCCCTTGCTGAATGCTGGGTGCCTTCTGCACAGAACCCCTTTTGAAATCAGCCTGGCCAGGAGTGGGGGATGCACTCAGCATCCCTGCCCATACAGCATGGCCTTTCCTCTCATGTTACTGCCAGAAAAGGGAGGGGCATGTGGCCTAACCTTTCCTCCTGTTAACTTGCTCAGTTAGGAAATATTTCAGGCAGTTTGACAAAGGCAACTACCCAAAGACACAGATGGAAACTGGGGGATTGGAAATCATCTAAAACCAAATGCCTTTGCTTGTATCTCAAAATCAAAGCCCAGATGGATGCTCTTATGCTTTGGAATGAGTTAATTCCTATTTCTTTGCTTAAATTTGAGGGGATTTTTTTGAGAGCCAGTTGAGTGTCTGGAGCATTGCGAGTCTTCTTTCCTGAACTGAGGAGTGTGATGCGGACACAGCCAGCTGAATGCTCACTTTAGAATGCTGTGTTTTTCAGGAGGGAGGAAGTGTTCAGTACTGAAGAGGAGAGAGGGCAAAAGCAAAGGGGGACAATGGGAATCACCTGAACAACAACACAGTGGAAAGGTGGAGGACACGCTGATAGATTACAGTAGGAGTGGAGAAATAGCTCAAGTCTTTAACTTCTGCTCACCCTGCCAAAATAAGTCAGATCAGAGAAGCTGTCACTTATCAAGATAAGTTACAGTCTGCAGTTTTCCTTGGCTGCAGCAGCACATATTTTTTTTATTGACATAAAAAAAAATTACGCAGAAACCCCTTTACCCAGGAATGAAGCTGAGTTTCTACTTTTTATAGAATTATTTAGGTTGGAAAGACCTTTAAGATCATCAAGTCCGACCGTTTACCCATCACCACCAAGTCCATCACTAAACCATGTCCCTAAGTACTACATCTACGTATCTTTAAACACCTCCAGAGACAGTGACTTCACCACTTCCTTGGGCAGTGTGTTCCAGTGCTTGACAACTTTTTTGGTGAAGGAATTTCTTCCTAATACCCAACCTAAACTTCCCCTGGTGCAACTTGAGGCCATTTGCTCTTGTCCGTGAAACCTCTGCAGAGAGTTTTGTAGAAGTTGCATGCACCTTTTTCCCAAGTGTTTGTGTGGATCTAGTCATGCCTTCCTGAAGCTGCCACCAAGCAACCTCCTCCCTTTTATTTATGTGTTTTTAGTAAAATTCAATGCATGTGGCTGTATGTACTTAGGTAAAGCACAGTTATATGCTCTTGCATTGGAGCTTGTGTAGTTTTGCAGCAATGCCCTGAATATCTATAGCTGTGTGTCAGAAGCAGCTCTGCAGTGGGGCTCTAGTCTGCATGCAAGGATCAAGAGCACAAAATCAAAATCTGTACTTTAGAGAAGAAATACTCACCCTCCAAAAGCCTGATAAGCCATCGTGAACAGGCTCATCTCCTACATACTTACATAGCCTTAGGCTGTCCAGAGAGTGTGTTTTGTGGATGCAAAATTTCACTATTTCATGTGGTTGTTGCACCACGATGTGCAATGAGAATACTTGCCAGAAAATTTTCTTTTTTTCATTGTTTGGGAAAAAAACCTATGTCCTAAATACACACAATACCTAAATATTGTGTGCACAACATGAATATTCTCCATGGTGAAAACATCCCTTAGATTCTCATAATGGCTTTGAGGGCATAAATTGCTGTTTTTCAAGAGAATCTTATTCTTAACCATACTTTTCCTTCTGTTGGACTTGAGGGTGAACAAGTTTTATGAGTGAACAACTCTTCTGAGTTAAGTTTTTCTTCTTGAAAACAGAGAAATCCAGAACAGCCAGCAGTTTTAAAAAGTGAAACTCTCTGTATCTAACCTACACAGGGTCTTTCCTCTAGAGTGCCTCCCTACTGGCGTGTAGAACAGAGTCCCTTCCAAAGTCACAGCTAAAGACAGTATAAAATTAATGTGCTTCGGAGACGTCCAGTTCATCCTGTGCGTGTGTATGTGGTCGCCTCTCTGCAGTTTGAACAAAGCTGATGAGGGGCACCTGGAGCAGGAAGACAGGCAGTCCTGAAGGAGATGTACGTGGTTCTGTGATAATTTTCTCTCAGGGAATATGTTCTTAGTGAATGTGTGCTTGAAGAGGATTCACGTGTCTGCAGTGACTGCATGGCCTTCGTTTTAACCACAACTCCCTTCCTTGGCTTATTCCCTCAATCCAAGACATCTGTGGAGTTCCTGCAGTACATTCTGATGTGGAAAAGTAATTGCAAGGAAATCTTTCTGTAATTACATCCAATCTTAATTTAACTAATGCTTTGAGGAAAAGATAAAGTCATAGTCCTTTTGGTTTTTAATCTTTTGGCCTTGAGTAATTTCTCACAATTTCACTTCTGCATTGCTGTACTGGGCTTGCTTCTCTGCTGCCTTCTCATCCTGATTCTTGCAGCAGAAGGAGGGACCAGCACCACATGCTTCTCTTCAGACTGTCAGTAATTCTGCTGGTCACTTGTGTTTGACAGCCACTGACATAAGGTCAATGCTAGATGGGTCATTAGGTGAGGTTCAGCAAGAGGAGTGGAATATCTCTGTGCAACCAGGTGTCCTGGGTGTCCTGTGAAATGCTCTTCAGAAGTATTTCCAACCAAGCTGTCAACTAGCAGTTCTTCGTGACAGGGGACCATTCATACAGCCCTATACAGTTACTTGAACATCTCAAGAAGTGCAGAATAACAGTTATATTGATTCAAAATTTAGCAAAACAACAATTATGATTAAATCAGGGAGAAAATGCACTACAAGGTACTTATTAAAAATGTCAGCATGCAAACTAGTAAGAGAAGCTTTTCCTCAGCTTGAAGTCTTTTATTTGCGTTTCAGCAGGCTGTTCATACACTTTGCAAACCAGGCACTTGGATTTGGGTTAAATTACCCACTGAAGAAGGATTTGCCTCTCTTGTTCCTCACCTCAGACTTTGTTGTTTAGGAAGCAACAAATACATGATTGTTGTCAGCTTTGCAATAGTGGTGTAAACTATGACTTGGCTGATTTATGTAAGTGCTGTTTATAAATAAGACCTTATAAATGCCAGCAAGTGGCGGAAGCGAAACCAAGAGTTCGGGCTTCCTTCTCACCAGCTGTGAATGGTTCTTTTGCATTTTTTATGGAACTATAAAATTGAATAACACATTTTCTGTAGATTGAGCTTTCTGACATGCTTTTCATTTCTTGCCAACCCTCTGTCACCAATAATGTCAAATATTTAAGGCTGTATTTTCTAGTCTGGCAAAACCATTCTTGCCTGTTTTTGCTGAAGTCATGGACCCCTGTGGGGTCACACAGAGGCATTTGTGCTGTGTGCTAGATGCTTTGGAAGCAGCATCTCCTTTGTTACAGCTGTCATAGCTCTTTACATATACCACATTTCAAAAAGCTATTAAAAAGTCACAGAAGTTCCAAGAACTTGAAACTAATCAGTTTTCCTCCAAACCCAAACCCAGACAGCCCCAGGTTTGTCACCAGGGTCTTACAGACATAGCTTGCCACATGCCATTCTCTGCCCCCAGGAAGAATATCTGTGTCTGATGATTACAGCATCTACCTTGGATCAGGCTATTGCTGTTGCTCTTATGAAGACAAAGCATTTGGCAGCAGAGACTCTGCAGGGCTGCATTGATGGCCATCCCAAAGGTAATCTACTAAGAAGAGAGAAAAAAGGGCTTCTGATGCTGGTAGGAATTACTGTCAATCTTTGTGAGAAATGCACACACAGTATTGGCTCAATGCTGGACATGATACTCTTGTTCCGTGGAGTTTTGTGGGCAGACATATTTGCCATAGATTACCTGGTGCATTACTTGCATTTTAGTTGTCATGGGTGCACATTATTGACCGATGCACATGGAAGTGCTCTTTATACTCTGCTCTTTGACTGCTCAGAGGGTGTTCTCCATAGCAGAAAGGTGCCCAGAAGATATTGTCCACTGCTAAAAGCTCCATCTTTGATGCCAGCAGATATATTCGTGATAGTTTTTCCTGTGGGATAAAGATTTTTCATCATCACAGAAATGCCCTGCCACAACAGTGGGAACATCCATGAGTGACCAGAAGCATCTGATAAAAATTCCAGCCAATGCATCAGACACCTAAGCATAAGCTATGAGTGGACTTTTCCTTTGGCTTTAGCCAGTCTTTATATGCAGTGGTAGTAGCAGCCTCAGTGTTTGAGGAGGCATGCAGGGAACATATAATGCAGATTTGGTAGCTGAGCTTGACCTGAGCATTACTTGCTAGTTCTTTGTTGTCGAATGTTTGCTCTGCAGTAACAATCAAAGGGCATGACCAGGTTAGGACCCATTGTACCAGGCATTGTGCAAACACCCCTGTGCAAGTCCTGACCCTTAGAGCTTCTCTGTGGGGAGGTTTCAATGAGCTTATTTTTTCCTTTAGCTGTTTCACAGTAAGCCGACTAATTTGCTTAAGGCAGTCTCTTGCTTTTTTAAGAAATGGAATATAACTTGCAAAAAGTGTTCCCAGAGAGAAAATTCTCAGAAATATTATGGAATTCTGTAAATTTGTTCACCTGCTAAGCCTGTCATGTCATAACCTCAGCTTGCCTTCATGAATAACTGACCTCAGTTGCTCTCTTAAAAAGCTGTGTACTTGTTGCAATACTTTTTTGTCGGAGATCTGAAATCAGTTCTATAGCCAGTGCAGACATAGGTCCATTTCTCTTCCCTCCGTCTTAAATTGCAATCACTTCAGGAGGTGAAATGTAACAACCGCGGAGTAGCGTGCAGCAACATTAAATGACTGCAGAGCCACAAGCACCAAACCTGCTGAAGAAACTGAGCCCATAATTTGCATCACTTGAAACTGAGCTTCCCCCATATGAGTGGGTGTCCTGACTGGGCTTATTGCTTTTTATTTCTATAAAGGTGATACATTTTTTTTTTCTTTTAGGCTGACTACCAGACTAATGTATGAGGTTCAGGAATTTCCTTAACAAGCAAAGATTGATCACATTGCAGGGCTGCCTGCACCAGGCAACTGGTGAATCCATCTCCCCGTAATACTCAATGTTGTAAATCTACAATGTTCCAGCCCTAAACTGATAGAAGGGAATCATTACCCTGGGACACACAGTCTCACTGAATGTGTATTGCTGCCTGAATATATCAAATTGCAGTGTTTGGAAAATTTTGATATGCTAAGCAGTTTATGGACAACAGTTGTTAGAAAGAAGGTTTAATGATAGCAAACCACTGTATATAATGAGCTCAAGGGGAGGGGAGCCTGATAACAGCCTGTTCTGTAATTCAATAGAATATTTGAAATTCGGCTGTAAGTCTGTGCCTATGGCAGTTCCCAGGAGAGCTGTGGACGGTGGTCATGGCGTGTTCTGTGTTTTCATTATCATTCCCTGTTTTCATTATCATTCCCTGTTTTCAGGATTTATATTTCAGCTGTAAAACACCCATCAAAAATTAGGTGAGTCCACATATGGCTTAAACCCACAGGAGGCAAGAAATTCGGATTTAGGGCTGGAACTCCCCATCCTGCTCCCCTGCCAGGCTATTGCACTGTGTCATGCTGCCTGTTGGGAGAGGTGGTAGCCTGTGGGCAGTCTCCTCCATGCAGCTCTTCCCAGTAAAACTGCTGCCTAATATGAGCTATTTCTAAATATATAATTCCACCCCTTCCGCCCCAAAGCATAATGTGGTGCATTGACAAAAGTTTGGCTCATATGTCTGATGTTGTGATAAACATAAGTGGGCATTTTCCCTGAAAGCTTGGCATCAGATATAGGAACTTATTCAAATATGAACTATATTTACTTTCTGAAAGGCATATGGATTTCTAAATGAATCCATTTGTTAGGCGTAGTTTAAATAAACTGCCAAGAAAGACCAGAAGGATAACCTTTTTTTTAAAAAGTATTTCATATATTGCTCATTTTGGTTGTGCAATAGACAGAAAGATTCTTGTTTGGAAAGGTTAGGCTCAGACCAATAATTTTAGATCCAGCTTTTCCTAGACATAGTAAAAGCAAAAAATTGGCAAATCTAAACAAAACCCCCCCTGATTTTTTGGGAAGCAGCTGTTTCACTAATCAGAGGTATGGCCAGTTTACTATGGAGAATGTCCTTCTCGTACTGGTCCAAGCTGATTTTCCCAAACACCAGTGACAGCTCATGGGTCAGACTCGCTACACAGTAGGAGGCTGATGTCACTTTTACTCTCTTCTTTGGACAGATGAGGGCAAAAATCATGTGGGCTGGCGAAGGCCTTCTGCCCTGTCACCTTGAATTTGAAGGGCGCTTGCAATAGAAAGTACAGCTTGCTACTTTGTTCTTTACTTCTCATCACCCCAAAGCTTTGTGGGCAGAATCCATCCTCAGTTTCTACAGCCCTTGCAGGATGCTGGCAAGAAGAGCTTGGAATGAGTGGGGTCAGGCAAAGGGTCACCACACAGACCACACAGTTGGCCTTGACCTGTGCAGTAGCCATGGTGTACACCTACTTTGCTGGACGTGAACCAGGGGAAAAGTGACTTATGAAATCCTTTTTCAATAGATCTGCATTATGCCAACTTTTCTCTTACAAGGAAGAGCTGGATTTTGATGGAGCTGCACGAAGAAACCATGTGTTACTTGAGGGGAATCCAGGATATGGGATTTCCTACACTGCTTATAATGGGACCCAAGGTGGCCAAGGTATTCAGGCAGGCCTGCCTAGTCTCTTTTCTTATACTGAACGTACAAGAGACTCCACTGTCATGTCTGGCTCACATGGCAGCTGCCCCTGTGGCAGGTCATGTTTCTCTCAGGCTGTCCTGATCTTGGATATAGTGACCAGAGCAATTAAAACACACCTCCTCCCATCTTTGCACCTGGTTAGGGACTTGAAATAAAAAAGAAAACCCCCTAGTGTGCAGGGAAAATGACCAAGGGAAATGGTGGTGGGCTGCCATGCTGCAGAGCTGAGGGTCTCAGATACCATGGGGGACACCCCTGGTAATGGCTGATCTGTGTCAGGAGCAGAGACGGTGAGTGAGTTGAGAGCTCAATCAGGAAAGCAGTTTTTGGCTCTAGGACCAAACCTCAGAAGGCAGATGGGGACAGAGAATGGCTTAGGTTAGCATTGAAATGAAAATGAATAGAAGGGATAGAAGATGGGGAAAATTGGTACTGAAACAGGGGATTTAATGATAATTAAACAATTCATTTTGTCTGTCCTAGATTTATTTGAGACATTTTATTCCATCAGAAACAGAACAAATAATTTTATTATAATTTATTTTATTATTTTAAAATGTGCTTTTTATGCTATATTAAAAAACAAAGTCAATGTAGAAATAAAAAAAATGCAATTTCCAAATTGTAATTATATTAATTCTTACAACATTTTGTAGTCTAAATATTTATGTCAAGTTGTGGGCTAAATTTATTTTGAAATAGCAAATTTTTCTGACAGCAAGTGCATTTGTGTATGTGTGCACACATGTGGCAGTGAGAATATAATGACTGGATAATGCCTTTTTAAGATTTTTGTTTCTGCTTTTAATTATGTGATTTAAAAAGCAACTTAACTAAGGCCTATTCAGCTGCGGTTCAGTGACTTCTGTGCAAAACCAAGGCCTTTTCACTGGTTGTCTCATGCTTGAAAGGAGGAAGCATATGCCAACAAAGCATTCTGTAGAGGGACTTCCTCTGCTCATCACCAAAAACTGAAGAGTTAGCATATATATAGCCTTTCTTGCCTCTGAGGGGAAGAGTCCCAGGAGGACTATGTACGAAAACTCTCCAGAAAGTTTCTTTGCTGTTCAGTCACTTTTCAATTTACCTTGAAAGACATAAAATACAATTCAGTTCATACATCTGGGGGCAAAGCTGGAGCAAATGTGTGTTCCTCATTAATCTCTTACAGCCCAAACTTCCTCCTTATTTAGTCCTCATATATTGTTCCTATTTATTTCCTCATTAATCTCCAGTGGCCTTCCTTTTTGCAGCAGGATGCCTGCATGAAATACCCTTCTTCCTTCTGTTCTAAATCCAGGGGTTTTGACACTGAAATTTAATTTTGTGTGTCAAGTTGATTTTTTCCCAATGTGTCTTTCATTCATAAACCCTTGGTTATCTATTTTTAAGGGAAAAACCCTCAAACAAACCTCGAAGAGGAAAAATATACCTCCAATAAATAATCTGGCACTGCTGCTATGAGAAAAAGTTAATTCTCACAGTCATTATTATGTCTTTAGATTTTTTCTCTGACATTTATTAACTTCTCATGAAAGGCAGGGGAGATTTCTTTCTCTGGTGGAGACTTCCCAGCTTGCTTTATAGGCCTCTGAGTTTTGGCAATAATCCGCCAAAGGATGTCTGCTGTCACAAAGACCATACTGGGATTTTAAGCTTCCTAGCAAGAAGTCATTGCGTCCGTGGAAGTGTTGCCAAGGAAGTGGCAAAGATTTTGGCCCCCTCCACGATGCTGCAGACCTGCTGTGGACCAGCTTTTTTTCCCACTGATAAGCCATGTGGTTTGGGAAGTGTGCAGAAACCACATCAAACCCTGAGACTACCTGGCATAACTGTTGGATAGCTCAGCTCCTCCCAGAGGTCACAGCCGGTTGTTGGGAATCTGCTGGAGTGCAGCAGGATGGTGGAAAGGTAAAGCAGCAAAGGGCTGCTTTAGTCTGTTTCTACACCTGGGGGAGCTTGGTGTGCAACTCTAAAACTGTCAGTCCATGTGATCCCCTTAGCAGAGAAAATCATAGATTCAAAGAATCATGGAATGGCCTGTGTTGGAAGAGACCTGAAAGATAATCTCATTCCAACCCCCCTACCATAGGTGGGGACATTTTCCACTTGACCAGGTGGCTCAATGCTCCATCCAACCTGGCCTTGAACACATCCAGGGATGGGGCATCCACAGCTTCTCTGTGCAACCTGTTCCAGTGCATCACCACCCTCATGCCTTTGTAAAACTTTTAGGTCCATCTTTCTTGTAGGCTCCCTGCAGGAGCTGAAAGGCTGCAATTAGGTCACCCAGAAGCCTTCTCTTCTCCAGGCTGAATAACCTCAATTCTCTCAGCCTTTCCTCATAGGAGAGGTGCCCTCTAATCACCTTGGTGGCCCTCCTCTGGACCTGCTCCAACAGGTCGATGTGCTCCCTGTGCTGGGGACCCCAGAGACTCCAGGTGGGTTCTCACCAGAGCAGAGTGGAGCAGAGCAGAAGGGCAGAATTTCCTCCCTCACCCTGCTGCCCACACTGCTTTTGATGCAGCTCAGGATACAGTTGGCTTTCTGGGCTGCAAGTGCACATTGCTGGCTCATGCCCAGCCTCTCATCCACCAGCATTCTCAAGTCCTTCTTGGCAGGGCTGCTCTTAATCTGTCCACCTTTCAGCTTGTATTGATACTGGGGGTTGCCCTGGCCCAGGTGCTGCATCTTGCACTTGTTACTGTTTAATGACATGGAATTCTCGTGGGGTGGGAAGAACCAGCAAGGGTGTTCTGCAATGTCCCCTTGCCCAAAGGCAGGATCAGCTGTCCTTAAACTCTTCCTTATTGTGCACTCACAGCCAGAGCAAACAAATATCTAACATATTTTCTTGTAGCAAACCCTTCAAGCTGGATGGGAGAAAATTGGTTCAAGTTAGCTCCTTCGCCCTTAGAATCCTCTGCCCTCCCTGGCTGGCAGCTGTAAGCAAATGTCCCACACTGCCTTGCCAGGACTAAGGAGAAGGAAATTGTGCTGGCTTTGACTGAGATAGAGTTAATTTTCTTCAGAGTAGCCAGTATGGACTATGTTTTGGACTTGTGCTGAAAACAGTATTGATAACTCAGGGATGTTTTTGTTATTGCTGAGCAGTGCTTGCACAGCAAGGCCTTTTCTGCTTCTCACCCCACACCACCAGAGAGGATGCTGGGGGTGCATAAGAAGTTTGTGGGAGGCAACACAGCCAGGACAGCTGACCTCTGCTGACCAAAGGAACATTCTATACCGTATGGTGTTGTGCTCAGCATATAAAGCTGGGCGAAGAAGGAAAGGGGAAAATGTTCAGAGTGACAATTTTAGTCTGCCCAAGTCCCTGTTATGTGTGATGGAGCCCTGCTTTCCTTGGGATGGCTGAACACCTGCCTTCCAATGGGAATGAATTCTTGGGTTTGCTTTTCTTGTGCGCATGGCTTTTACTTTCCCTATTAAACTGTTTTCATCTCAACTCATGAGTTTTCTCATTTTTACCCTTCTGATTTTCTCCCTAATCCAGCTAAGGAAAATGAGCAAGCAGCTACATGGGGCTGAGTTGCTGACCAGGGTTAAACCATGAGAGATCCATCATATTCTAAAGCTGTCAGATAATTAGCATTTCATATCTCAGACTAGCAGGAAGGAAGGTGTGCTGGGGATGGCTACAGGCAAGGGATCAGTATATCTCATCAGGACCTGCCAAGGAGGTGAGGAGTGGAAAGATTTCTGTTTAAAAAGTTTGCGCAGCAGATGCAGAGAGAAAGGATCAGCAGAGTGAAAACTTCAAGCCAGCAGGTCTGTTTGCCCCATGGAATTGCAGCACTTCTGAGCCCTCAAGCTGTCTCAGCACTGAATCTGGAAGAGGCTGGTTTAAGGTACAGGCCTTTTGCTTAAGGCACTGAGAAAAAGTAATGGGAGAATTGACATCAAATGTTATTGTTGAATTTTGGTTTCCTGCTGCCCCTGCTGTGTGACTCTCGGTGTGCCGCTGTCTGCTTTGCATGGGTGCAGCAGTCACTGTCTGGCTGCCAGGGGAGGCTCTGCACCTGGGCAGGACTGCAGCACCCTAAGCTCACTCCTGTCCAGGAGAAGACAAAGAGATTACGTAAAATCTAAAAGCAGCTGTATTGGCTTTGCACAGTCTGTTTTTTGGTAGCATGAGGACCACCGAGATGGCTCCTGTGAGAAGCTCCTGGAAACTTCCACCATGTCCAGCAGAGCCAATCTCTGATGGCCCTGTAAGATGGACATGCTGCTGACCAAACCTGGGCCAATGAGAGAGGTTGGTAACGCCTCTGTGATGACATATTTAAGAAGAAAATCAAAACAAAGTCACAGGGTTTTGCTTCTAGTCAGAGAAGAGGAGGCGGTGAGAACATGTGAGGGAAAACAACATGGAGACACCAAGGTCAGTGAAGAAGGAGGGGGAGGAGGTGCCCCAGGCGCCGGAGCCCAGATTCCTCTGCAGGCCGTGGTGCAGACCATGGTGAAGCAGCTGTGCCCCTGCAGCCCATGGGCCCACGGGGAATGCAGAGATCCACCCACAGCCCGTGGGGGAGGTGCCCACGCCGGAGCGGGTGGATGCCTGGAGGAGGCTGTGATCCAGTGGGAGACCCGGTGGAGAGAGAGGGCCCTGCTTCCAGGCTGGAGCAGCCTGTCCTTGGAGGACTGCACCCCATGGAAAGAGACCCATGGCGCAGCAGTTTTGGGAGGACTGTGTGCCCGTGGGAGGGACTCACGCTGCAGCAGGTGTGGTTTGGCTGCTGCTCGTGAGAGTGGACCCACGCTGGGGAAATTCACGGAGAACTGTCTCCCGTGGGAGGGACCCCACAGCCTCACAGGGGAAGGACTCCTCTCCTGGAGCAGCGGAAGGAAAACTGACCAAACCCACCATGCCCTGTCTCCCTGCGCTGTTGGTGGGAAGGAGGNAAAAAGTATTTCATATATTGCTCATTTTGGTTGTGCAATAGACAGAAAGATTCTTGTTTGGAAAGGTTAGGCTCAGACCAATAATTTTAGATCCAGCTTTTCCTAGACATAGTAAAAGCAAAAAATTGGCAAATCTAAACAAAACCCCCCCTGATTTTTTGGGAAGCAGCTGTTTCACTAATCAGAGGTATGGCCAGTTTACTATGGAGAATGTCCTTCTCGTACTGGTCCAAGCTGATTTTCCCAAACACCAGTGACAGCTCATGGGTCAGACTCGCTACACAGTAGGAGGCTGATGTCACTTTTACTCTCTTCTTTGGACAGATGAGGGCAAAAATCATGTGGGCTGGCGAAGGCCTTCTGCCCTGTCACCTTGAATTTGAAGGGCGCTTGCAATAGAAAGTACAGCTTGCTACTTTGTTCTTTACTTCTCATCACCCCAAAGCTTTGTGGGCAGAATCCATCCTCAGTTTCTACAGCCCTTGCAGGATGCTGGCAAGAAGAGCTTGGAATGAGTGGGGTCAGGCAAAGGGTCACCACACAGACCACACAGTTGGCCTTGACCTGTGCAGTAGCCATGGTGTACACCTACTTTGCTGGACGTGAACCAGGGGAAAAGTGACTTATGAAATCCTTTTTCAATAGATCTGCATTATGCCAACTTTTCTCTTACAAGGAAGAGCTGGATTTTGATGGAGCTGCACGAAGAAACCATGTGTTACTTGAGGGGAATCCAGGATATGGGATTTCCTACACTGCTTATAATGGGACCCAAGGTGGCCAAGGTATTCAGGCAGGCCTGCCTAGTCTCTTTTCTTATACTGAACGTACAAGAGACTCCACTGTCATGTCTGGCTCACATGGCAGCTGCCCCTGTGGCAGGTCATGTTTCTCTCAGGCTGTCCTGATCTTGGATATAGTGACCAGAGCAATTAAAACACACCTCCTCCCATCTTTGCACCTGGTTAGGGACTTGAAATAAAAAAGAAAACCCCCTAGTGTGCAGGGAAAATGACCAAGGGAAATGGTGGTGGGCTGCCATGCTGCAGAGCTGAGGGTCTCAGATACCATGGGGGACACCCCTGGTAATGGCTGATCTGTGTCAGGAGCAGAGACGGTGAGTGAGTTGAGAGCTCAATCAGGAAAGCAGTTTTTGGCTCTAGGACCAAACCTCAGAAGGCAGATGGGGACAGAGAATGGCTTAGGTTAGCATTGAAATGAAAATGAATAGAAGGGATAGAAGATGGGGAAAATTGGTACTGAAACAGGGGATTTAATGATAATTAAACAATTCATTTTGTCTGTCCTAGATTTATTTGAGACATTTTATTCCATCAGAAACAGAACAAATAATTTTATTATAATTTATTTTATTATTTTAAAATGTGCTTTTTATGCTATATTAAAAAACAAAGTCAATGTAGAAATAAAAAAAATGCAATTTCCAAATTGTAATTATATTAATTCTTACAACATTTTGTAGTCTAAATATTTATGTCAAGTTGTGGGCTAAATTTATTTTGAAATAGCAAATTTTTCTGACAGCAAGTGCATTTGTGTATGTGTGCACACATGTGGCAGTGAGAATATAATGACTGGATAATGCCTTTTTAAGATTTTTGTTTCTGCTTTTAATTATGTGATTTAAAAAGCAACTTAACTAAGGCCTATTCAGCTGCGGTTCAGTGACTTCTGTGCAAAACCAAGGCCTTTTCACTGGTTGTCTCATGCTTGAAAGGAGGAAGCATATGCCAACAAAGCATTCTGTAGAGGGACTTCCTCTGCTCATCACCAAAAACTGAAGAGTTAGCATATATATAGCCTTTCTTGCCTCTGAGGGGAAGAGTCCCAGGAGGACTATGTACGAAAACTCTCCAGAAAGTTTCTTTGCTGTTCAGTCACTTTTCAATTTACCTTGAAAGACATAAAATACAATTCAGTTCATACATCTGGGGGCAAAGCTGGAGCAAATGTGTGTTCCTCATTAATCTCTTACAGCCCAAACTTCCTCCTTATTTAGTCCTCATATATTGTTCCTATTTATTTCCTCATTAATCTCCAGTGGCCTTCCTTTTTGCAGCAGGATGCCTGCATGAAATACCCTTCTTCCTTCTGTTCTAAATCCAGGGGTTTTGACACTGAAATTTAATTTTGTGTGTCAAGTTGATTTTTTCCCAATGTGTCTTTCATTCATAAACCCTTGGTTATCTATTTTTAAGGGAAAAACCCTCAAACAAACCTCGAAGAGGAAAAATATACCTCCAATAAATAATCTGGCACTGCTGCTATGAGAAAAAGTTAATTCTCACAGTCATTATTATGTCTTTAGATTTTTTCTCTGACATTTATTAACTTCTCATGAAAGGCAGGGGAGATTTCTTTCTCTGGTGGAGACTTCCCAGCTTGCTTTATAGGCCTCTGAGTTTTGGCAATAATCCGCCAAAGGATGTCTGCTGTCACAAAGACCATACTGGGATTTTAAGCTTCCTAGCAAGAAGTCATTGCGTCCGTGGAAGTGTTGCCAAGGAAGTGGCAAAGATTTTGGCCCCCTCCACGATGCTGCAGACCTGCTGTGGACCAGCTTTTTTTCCCACTGATAAGCCATGTGGTTTGGGAAGTGTGCAGAAACCACATCAAACCCTGAGACTACCTGGCATAACTGTTGGATAGCTCAGCTCCTCCCAGAGGTCACAGCCGGTTGTTGGGAATCTGCTGGAGTGCAGCAGGATGGTGGAAAGGTAAAGCAGCAAAGGGCTGCTTTAGTCTGTTTCTACACCTGGGGGAGCTTGGTGTGCAACTCTAAAACTGTCAGTCCATGTGATCCCCTTAGCAGAGAAAATCATAGATTCAAAGAATCATGGAATGGCCTGTGTTGGAAGAGACCTGAAAGATAATCTCATTCCAACCCCCCTACCATAGGTGGGGACATTTTCCACTTGACCAGGTGGCTCAATGCTCCATCCAACCTGGCCTTGAACACATCCAGGGATGGGGCATCCACAGCTTCTCTGTGCAACCTGTTCCAGTGCATCACCACCCTCATGCCTTTGTAAAACTTTTATGTCCATCTTTCTTGTAGGCTCCCTTCAGGAGCTGAAAGGCTGCAATTAGGTCACCCAGAAGCCTTCTCTTCTCCAGGCTGAATAACCTCAATTCTCTCAGCCTTTCCTCATAGGAGAGGTGCCCTCTAATCACCTTGGTGGCCCTCCTCTGGACCTGCTCCAACAGGTCGATGTTCTCCCTGTGCTGGGGACCCCAGAGACTCCAGGTGGGTTCTCACCAGAGCAGAGTGGAGCAGAGCAGAAGGGCAGAATTTCCTCCCTCACCCTGCTGCCCACACTGCTTTTGATGCAGCTCAGGATACAGTTGGCTTTCTGGGCTGCAAGTGCACATTGCTGGCTCATGCCCAGCCTCTCATCCACCAGCATTCTCAAGTCCTTCTTGGCAGGGCTGCTCTTAATCTGTCCACCTTTCAGCTTGTATTGATACTGGGGGTTGCCCTGGCCCAGGTGCTGCATCTTGCACTTGTTACTGTTTAATGACATGGAATTCTCGTGGGGTGGGAAGAACCAGCAAGGGTGTTCTGCAATGTCCCCTTGCCCAAAGGCAGGATCAGCTGTCCTTAAACTCTTCCTTATTGTGCACTCACAGCCAGAGCAAACAAATATCTAACATATTTTCTTGTAGCAAACCCTTCAAGCTGGATGGGAGAAAATTGGTTCAAGTTAGCTCCTTCGCCCTTAGAATCCTCTGCCCTCCCTGGCTGGCAGCTGTAAGCAAATGTCCCACACTGCCTTGCCAGGACTAAGGAGAAGGAGATTGTGCTGGCTTTGACTGAGATAGAGTTAATTTTCTTCAGAGTAGCCAGTATGGACTATGTTTTGGACTTGTGCTGAAAACAGTATTGATAACTCAGGGATGTTTTTGTTATTGCTGAGCAGTGCTTGCACAGCAAGGCCTTTTCTGCTTCTCACCCCACACCACCAGAGAGGATGCTGGGGGTGCATAAGAAGTTTGTGGGAGGCAACACAGCCAGGACAGCTGACCTCTGCTGACCAAAGGAACATTCTATACCGTATGGTGTTGTGCTCAGCATATAAAGCTGGGCGAAGAAGGAAAGGGGAAAATGTTCAGAGTGACAATTTTAGTCTGCCCAAGTCCCTGTTATGTGTGATGGAGCCCTGCTTTCCTTGGGATGGCTGAACACCTGCCTTCCAATGGGAATGAATTCTTGGGTTTGCTTTTCTTGTGCGCATGGCTTTTACTTTCCCTATTAAACTGTTTTCATCTCAACTCATGAGTTTTCTCATTTTTACCCTTCTGATTTTCTCCCTAATCCAGCTAAGGAAAATGAGCAAGCAGCTACATGGGGCTGAGTTGCTGACCAGGGTTAAACCATGAGAGATCCATCATATTCTAAAGCTGTCAGATAATTAGCATTTCATATCTCAGACTAGCAGGAAGGAAGGTGTGCTGGGGATGGCTACAGGCAAGGGATCAGTATATCTCATCAGGACCTGCCAAGGAGGTGAGGAGTGGAAAGATTTCTGTTTAAAAAGTTTGCGCAGCAGATNTGGGGGAGCTTGGTGTGCAACTCTAAAACTGTCAGTCCATGTGATCCCCTTAGCAGAGAAAATCATAGATTCAAAGAATCATGGAATGGCCTGTGTTGGAAGAGACCTGAAAGATAATCTCATTCCAACCCCCCTACCATAGGTGGGGACATTTTCCACTTGACCAGGTGGCTCAATGCTCCATCCAACCTGGCCTTGAACACATCCAGGGATGGGGCATCCACAGCTTCTCTGTGCAACCTGTTCCAGTGCATCACCACCCTCATGCCTTTGTAAAACTTTTATGTCCATCTTTCTTGTAGGCTCCCTTCAGGAGCTGAAAGGCTGCAATTAGGTCACCCAGAAGCCTTCTCTTCTCCAGGCTGAATAACCTCAATTCTCTCAGCCTTTCCTCATAGGAGAGGTGCCCTCTAATCACCTTGGTGGCCCTCCTCTGGACCTGCTCCAACAGGTCGATGTTCTCCCTGTGCTGGGGACCCCAGAGACTCCAGGTGGGTTCTCACCAGAGCAGAGTGGAGCAGAGCAGAAGGGCAGAATTTCCTCCCTCACCCTGCTGCCCACACTGCTTTTGATGCAGCTCAGGATACAGTTGGCTTTCTGGGCTGCAAGTGCACATTGCTGGCTCATGCCCAGCCTCTCATCCACCAGCATTCTCAAGTCCTTCTTGGCAGGGCTGCTCTTAATCTGTCCACCTTTCAGCTTGTATTGATACTGGGGGTTGCCCTGGCCCAGGTGCTGCATCTTGCACTTGTTACTGTTTAATGACATGGAATTCTCGTGGGGTGGGAAGAACCAGCAAGGGTGTTCTGCAATGTCCCCTTGCCCAAAGGCAGGATCAGCTGTCCTTAAACTCTTCCTTATTGTGCACTCACAGCCAGAGCAAACAAATATCTAACATATTTTCTTGTAGCAAACCCTTCAAGCTGGATGGGAGAAAATTGGTTCAAGTTAGCTCCTTCGCCCTTAGAATCCTCTGCCCTCCCTGGCTGGCAGCTGTAAGCAAATGTCCCACACTGCCTTGCCAGGACTAAGGAGAAGGAAATTGTGCTGGCTTTGACTGAGATAGAGTTAATTTTCTTCAGAGTAGCCAGTATGGACTATGTTTTGGACTTGTGCTGAAAACAGTATTGATAACTCAGGGATGTTTTTGTTATTGCTGAGCAGTGCTTGCACAGCAAGGCCTTTTCTGCTTCTCACCCCACACCACCAGAGAGGATGCTGGGGGTGCATAAGAAGTTTGTGGGAGGCAACACAGCCAGGACAGCTGACCTCTGCTGACCAAAGGAACATTCTATACCGTATGGTGTTGTGCTCAGCATATAAAGCTGGGCGAAGAAGGAAAGGGGAAAATGTTCAGAGTGACAATTTTAGTCTGCCCAAGTCCCTGTTATGTGTGATGGAGCCCTGCTTTCCTTGGGATGGCTGAACACCTGCCTTCCAATGGGAATGAATTCTTGGGTTTGCTTTTCTTGTGCGCATGGCTTTTACTTTCCCTATTAAACTGTTTTCATCTCAACTCATGAGTTTTCTCATTTTTACCCTTCTGATTTTCTCCCTAATCCAGCTAAGGAAAATGAGCAAGCAGCTACATGGGGCTGAGTTGCTGACCAGGGTTAAACCATGAGAGATCCATCATATTCTAAAGCTGTCAGATAATTAGCATTTCATATCTCAGACTAGCAGGAAGGAAGGTGTGCTGGGGATGGCTACAGGCAAGGGATCAGTATATCTCATCAGGACCTGCCAAGGAGGTGAGGAGTGGAAAGATTTCTGTTTAAAAAGTTTGCGCAGCAGATGCAGAGAGAAAGGATCAGCAGAGTGAAAACTTCAAGCCAGCAGGTCTGTTTGCCCCATGGAATTGCAGCACTTCTGAGCCCTCAAGCTGTCTCAGCACTGAATCTGGAAGAGGCTGGTTTAAGGTACAGGCCTTTTGCTTAAGGCACTGAGAAAAAGTAATGGGAGAATTGACATCAAATGTTATTGTTGAATTTTGGTTTCCTGCTGCCCCTGCCGTGTGACTCTCGGTGTGCCGCTGTCTGCTTTGCATGGGTGCAGCAGTCACTGTCTGGCTGCCAGGGGAGGCTCTGCACCTGGGCAGGACTGCAGCACCCTAAGCTCACTCCTGTCCAGGAGAAGACAAAGAGATTACGTAAAATCTAAAAGCAGCTGTATTGGCTTTGCACAGTCTGTTTTTTGGTAGCATGAGGACCACCGAGATGGCTCCTGTGAGAAGCTC
>VZTH01014520.1:167293-219550 GCA_013397815.1 Aleadryas rufinucha | reverse complement strand
CATGGTCACCCCAAGACACATGCTAACAACCCTCTTTGGGGAGGCACCTCAGCACGTGGTAAGGATGCTTCATGCCTTGTTTTCTATGCAAAATAAACCTCACTTTGAGAGCCAAAGTGATACTTTTCCTTTATTCGAATTCGCTATATAAATACGTAGAAATTCAGAACTAAAGGGGTTGACACAGCACATGCCTCCTTTGAGTCTAGAGGCTGAAAATGTTCAACTAGTTGGCCAAACTGTGATTATTATACTGTATGAAGAAGTTCACGCTTTCACCCTTAGACTGAATAACTTGATGGAGGCTGAGCACCAGGATAAAAAGTTTTAATTGCTTGTGAGACTGAATTGCTTGTGAAATTAAACTAATATTGGCAATATCATGGGATTGTTTGGAGCATTTTAATAACACAGCTGCAAGGTTATTGACAATTTAAACATAGTAAGGAGTTTATAATAGGAAAACAGAGAGTAAATCTGAGCTAACAGGAGGTGACCAATGTGTGAGCTATGCAGATCTGCAGGTCTGGACTATCTGGTACACAACTTGGGATTTAAAATGGTGCTGTTAATGTTAGATTTTTTCCAATTACATGGTTTGTGTAATACCTGTGGGTCAGCCTGTCCAACATCTCTGAAAGACCATAGGTCTCCTGCATCCTTTACTCACTAGGGTGCTGCTTCTAATTTTAGAAAGACAAGTTGAATCATGGCATTTGGTTTTCATTGGGTGGAAGTACAAAAACCCCTTTAACAGCTTCCATGTGTTTGGAGCAATGATCTTAGCAAAGGACCTGCCCAGCAGCTGTTATTATTTGGAGGTGACAGTTTTACTCCAGAAGATATCATGGGTATATCTGGTATAATTCTCACTGTTCTTGTTTTTATCAGTTGTTCATACCTCAGTATGGTGAATTATCAATCTGCCTTTCCCCATTCACAGGTAACAAAATTCATTTAATCCAATTAGCTGTATATTCCTGTTATAATGCCTTCAGTGATGAGAAATCACTGGAGAATATAAATTCAATTGTATATCTATATTTACAGCTTGCAAATCTCAGCCTAAATTTGTGATGTGGAAGAGAACTCGTATTGTCTTCCACCAGCTCTGGTTTAGCTCCTAGCCAAGATCCAGAGGACATCCTGTCAGCTTAAAAACACTCACAAAAATGTCAAATGTCTGACTAACATGACCTAATCCAAAGATTGTTTTGTCACAAGCAGAGCAGGATCCACATCTCTGCTTCATTGTTTCTTTCTTGCATGAAAGGCGTAACTTCTAGCAAATAATACTGATCTGTGGCAGGTCTTTTAAAATAAATTAATGATCAAATTCATTACAATAGTCCTTTCATTAAAACATCCTGTGCCCAAACTTGTGCAATCCAGATATTGAAGCACACAGGCAGCATGATGTCCCACTTTTGTGGCTCCTAAAAATTATTGCTGTGTTTGGGGAGGAGCCAAAATGGAAGAGAAAGCACTGTCTGGATGATAATCCCTTCATTATGCTTCATCATTTACTGCTTGTATCCTTTAGGAAGTCCAAACAGGAAACTAAATAAGTAGCGTCCCTAAGGAGCCCCAGAAGTTGTCAGAACAGAAGAATTGTTTTATGTTTTGATGACCAGGAAGCAGCACATTGTGTTGTCTTTATCCTGTTGTCTTACTTTTCCACTAAATAACTGAGTTGGAGCGTGGTTTAGGCACAGAATTATGGCACTAATAATTAATGTCCATTTGAAACCTTTCCATATCCACCTCCACTGCACTGCCTTCCCACTTTGCTTTGTGCATATGTACAAATAGGGCATTATCTGATCTCATGCTGATTCTGTATCTGTTTCTATTAAAACTAATTCTTACTTTTTTCCAGAAGCCACAGATTAAAGTGAAATCATTGCCCTACATTTGCTCTGCATAGTAACTTATGGGTTCACAAAATAAAAACATTTAAAATTTGCCACTTGTTAGAGCCAATGTGGCAGAAGAACAGACATATAAGGCCAAATTTAAAGGCCATACAGCCCTTGAGACAATCTCTTGTCTCACACTATGGCCAGCTGCAGGTACTTGTAAAAACAGCAGCTGAACAAGGCTAATGAGGGGTTTGTCTGTATTTGTTATACTCTCCTATTTTCCAGTAATAATATTTCAGGCGTCCCATCAGCAAAAGGTCATGCCCATACTCAGTAGTTACTCATTAACTTTCCCTTCATAGCTCTCTCTAGTCTCTATTTAAACTTCTTATCTTTCTTGCCTTCGCATCCCATGGAAATGACTTGCACATTAATCATTCAACACTAGCCACACACTAGGATTAAAAAGGAACGCTGCTGCTTTTTCATAATCTGCCACTCACTAATAGCTGGGCACCCTTCGCTCTGATTATGTGAGAAAACATGAACACCTCTTTTCTTGCTCACTTTCTCCATCACCGTTCATGACTCAGAGGATCCTCTTTGCATTTCCAAGCTGAAGAGCATTCTGGCAAAGCCACCCCACACCACCAATCATCTGTGACACCTTCCTCTGTGCTGTGTTTTGTTAGTGGTTGGACAACTAGGACTATGTGCTCTTTCCAAGGCACTGGTGTGTGTGCTTTGATGCAGACACTCATTCTATGTACCCAAACCTACAGTGAATCTGGACCCTTTTAGTGCCATTCTTCATTCCTTTCCTATCAACACCAGAGAGCACTCCTGACAGACTGCTGCTCATCACTGAGCTGTTGCTTTCAGAGAACTAGTCACAGTGATATCAATGTGCCTTTGCTGAACATAGACAGCTAACGAAGAGCCAGCTGTTGGTACAATGATTACTGTCTTTACAGGTACAGCTAATACTGGTTTTCCACAGAATTTCTATTTTTCTGCACTAAATTTAAATCTCTCATTTTATTGGGCAGTTCTGTGAGAAGATTTAATAAGACCCTTTCACAGCCCTTACAGTATGTTTTAATGTATTTGAGTAGCCTAAGTAATTTTGAAGCACACACAAAGTCTGTTACCTTGCCTTTTTGATAAAAACAAACTTGAAGTCCCAGACCAGATATCAGTAGGGTCCCTCTGAGATCTCTCTTGGTAGGTCAGCAGCATCAGTGACCTGAATCTGCAAAAGTCAGGCAGTTTGAAATTCCATCATTTTTTACCTAACAACACTCAAATAAAATGGCAGACTAAAGTACCCCCCTCAACAGTGAGTGGGAAAGCAGATACTGCTCTCTTCTCTCCCTTGTAGATTGGGAAGAAGAAGGAGGAGGAGAAGGATCAGTGCATTCTCATGTGAATTGCATTCATCCTGCAGCTGACTCATATAAATGAGCCAGGTTTGATGTTGCAAAAAGCTCCAGTTTCTCACACTGTGCCACTCTGAAGCTGTTCCTGGTCTGTGCCAGCGATGATCAAGATATTGCAATCTACGGGTGAAGAGGCCAGGTGAGTTGTGAAAATATTGTTCTTTCTTCTTGTCTTATCAGTACGAACTGAGAGGAAATCCAAAAAGATCTGTGGCAAGCCGCACACTCTAATAATATCTTCAACTCGGATATGAATGGGAAGTGCAACTACCAGAGTATTATCGGAATTGGTTCAAAAAGCCTGTGGAATCTCACTCCAAAATCTAAAGGATTTATGAGGAAACAAAAAAATCCTTTTAGTGAAGAGATCAAAGCAATGGATATTTCTTTTCTTAGCACACTGGTTTGAAGAACAAATATTCCTGAGTTTTTCACCAGGAACCTAAACAACATCCTAGTTCCTGAAGAAAAGCCAAAATTACAGGGGTGAGAAAGATTCAGTCTCATGCTTCACTTCCTCTGAGACAAAGAATTCAGCCTGGCTTTCTCATGTCCCAGAAAAAAAGATTCTTCAAGGAAATTAATTTGGCCAAAATTAATTAATATTTTTAATAAGTTTACGTTTTAATAAATAAGTATTTTCCAGTGACTAAAGTTTTAATCAAGAAAACTCTGACTGTCCTCAGTGAAGGAAAACTTTCTATCTTGTTTTATGAGATTGTCTAATTAAGTAAATTCCTGTTTCTCTTTTATTTTTAAAGCACTTGCAGTCAGAACAACTTTAATTTCAGCCCAAATATACCAACTTACTCATTGCACTACACACACAGCCAGAAGTTATCCTAACTGCTTAAGTACTGAGACCAGCTTCTTCTGTCTTTTGCAGAGCATGTTAAAACCAAAAAGCCTTCTCTGTGTTTTTATAATTTATTTCATTTGACAGTGACATACAAAACAGAAAAAAAATGTGGGGGAGATGATCCACTTCTTCCAGTATGCATTATTGGGACCTTAAATGAGCCACAACAAAACCAAAGCTCTGGCTGGCAGTACCTAACCCCATGTTATGGCAAGTAAATCCTACCTGGAGCAGCAATCACCTGTCCTTGAGGAAGAAAGCTTTTATTCTCTTACTTAGCTTCAGTCTTCAGTAGGAACTTAACTGTTAAATATTTCAAGGGATGGTAAGGAAAAGTGGGAAGCTGCCAAGCCCACATTTATAGGAGCACAAGTCAAGTGAAGTCTTGCTTATCTGCAGTCGTATTGTCACGCATCTCTCTTGTACTCAGAATGTGCCAACAGGGCAATTCTCACTGCCCACGGGGGATAGAAGCTTTGAGGTTAGTGGAAGCACTGCCCTTAATGTGCGTAAGGAGAGGATTGTGCCCCACTGTATGCCTCAAGTATCGCTCATCCCTAAAATACATCTGCCCCATTCAGGTTCATTGCAGCATCTACTCCTGTGTCATGCCAGTGACTGGGAGCAAGCTGTGCTCTCTGGTAGCCAGCTGCGTGTGCTAATTATTGAAACAAACCTTTAAACCCCTACTAAGCAAGAACTGCACCAGTATGCAGTTTCCAGTATGAGTCCTATTTGTTCTGAGCCCTTTGTGCAAGAGTTTCAGGCAAATGGATTTACTGGAAAAGGCATCTGCAAGGCTGCCTTATCATTCTCAGAAACAGTCATTTAAAAGAAGAGCTGTCACATGTCACAACCAAATGCTCTTAGGGAAAATCTCCCACCATGCCCCCCAAAGTGTTATTTGCTTTTTTACTTCACTTTTGAAAGCCAGGCTCATTGCACAGCTTCTCTTTGCACAGGAAAGTGCTGTGTATCCCAGTGAAGCATGCATGTCTTTTATGCAGCTTCTTCTGCTTACAGACCTGATCTGCTTCTGACGAAAGTTATTGGAAAGGACTGGTTACTTACAGGGTGATGTTGATGGAAAACTGGGGAAAAAATTGAATTTTAAATAAGTTTGAAGAGACACAGATATATGTATATCTGTATAAAGGCAAATCAGTTTCTCTTTTGCTTCATATTCTGTGAAGTACAGAAGACAGCCCTGATCCTGCTTGGGATACCAATACAGCAGAAATAATGAGTAACTGCCAGACTAGACTGCTTGACTGCAATTGCTAATGTATTATATTTTGTGCAAACTGCAGCCCACAATAACAACCCACAACTGCCACAAATCCACAAATCCAGTCTCAGCTGGAAACGTGAACAGTTTCTGCTGAAAATGTTTCCACTGGTTTTCAGGAAGCCACAGCTCTCAGTCCTCACACTGAATGTTTTTCCTGACCTAACTCTTATAAGGCCCTTTCACTTCTGGGTTCAAGTTATCCACCGAGCTCCTATACCCACCGAGTCCTTAATCTGAAGAGGAGTGGCGTTGAAGGTAGGAGAGTACTAAGAAAAAAAATGCTAAGGGCTTATCAAACAAATACAGGTATCCATACTCTGATCATGCTGCTGCCAACCTGTCTGCCTTTCCTCCAGGTATTTCCTCTTTCCAGAGTCACAGCTTTGGGCATAAGTTTCTAAACTTTCAGAATCACAGACTATCTCAAGTTGGCAGGGAGCCATAAGGATCACTGAGTACAACTCCTTGCTCCTTCCAGGGCTACCTAAACCTAAATTCTGTTTTGCTTTTGGACAGGGCTGGCTTTGTTCTGCCTGCCTGACCACATCTAGCACAGTTTGTCCTCACAGGTACTTAATTAGGTACTACTACCAAAGCTGTCAGGGTAGTATGTCCCTGTCTCAGCACCTCCAAAAATCACACAGCTTCTGCAAAGCAACATCCCAAGAGCCTTCTCAGCTGTGCTGGGAAGGGATTTGTGCTTGAACGATAGGCACGTTCTGGTCAGCAGCAATCAGCAGACCAGGTATGAACTGAAAGGACAGCTTTTTTAGGAATTAGGAATTATGTGTGTAATTAGGAATACAGGCAAGCTGTACAAAATGAAGAAAGAGCCAATTCATCTCAGGCCTGAACACTTAGTTTTCAGCCAAATTATTACTGAACAATCTCTCTGATATTTTATGTCACAGTTCTATTTTTTGAGGAGAAAACTTGATGAAAACTCTGGGATGTTCCCCAGCACATCCACTGCCATCTGCATTGCTGAATTAAAAGCTGTTCTGTGCTCTCAGACCTTGTTTTTTCCATGGCTGCTGATGAGGACAGCATCACAACACACTCAGTTGCCAATAACTGCAAATTTCACCCAGCCTTTGACTAATCCTTACAGGAATTTCAGCCCAGCGTAACCCAACCTGGGTTGTTGCCAACCTCGGCTGGATGCCAAGCCACGTACTCTAAGATGGCACATTTATGGTGTGTTCAGCAAGGGTGTGCAGGTAAAATGTATGTGGAAAGGAGGGGGTTTTGCTCTTCCTGGAGGGTCCATCTCCTGTGTACCTTGCAGAGGCTTCTTGCAACCTCTCAGTCCAATGGGCCAGTTGCCACATGCAGGCAGGAGCTCACGGCTTGTACCACCTGCAGCTTTAAAACCACAGGCTAACCTCTATCACTTTACCCTCCTGGAAGGGTGGAGGCAAGGCAAGGAAAAGATCTTCTTTCTTATCATATTATAATTATTTTTATCCCTAGAATATAACGTGAGTTGCTTCTTGCTGATCTTCAACTTTGGCATGTAAAAATCCCTTAAACCAATGTGGGGGAAAAAAATGTAAGGGGAATAATTTTGCTAAAGGAATTTGCTTTACAAGTAACTTTATTAGGCAAAAATAAAGTACTAAATGACTAGCAATGATATTTTTTATGGTGAAGAACCATTAGAAAGCTGCATATTGGCTATGACCTTGTAGCTCTGAACTCTAAATTTCAGATCTACTTTTTGGAAGCCATTTTTATTTTCTTTTTAATTTCTTCCAAGGTGTATCAGTGTTTTACAGTACCTGCTACTGAAAATGCAAATAAGCTTATTTGAGACTGGTTACAAAATTGCCGGAGGACAATCAGAACCCTAATTCAATAGAAAAGCCTTGAGCAACTTTCACAGGCTGCATGATCAATACGAGTGTCAATGTGAATAACCCGACCTGTTTGTTAACTAGCTGCTGACGTCCAAATTCCTGCAGCCAAAATAGCTGTTGTGTAAATCACCCAGAAATCAAACAGTGAAGTAAAGAAACTGCAATGTTTCCCAGTTAAAACAAATAACATAGGGTGGAAGCTCAGAAAGAAAGAAAATATTAAATAAGAGTCCTTAGGTTCTTTTGGAAATGAAAAATCACAAAGTTAATTGTACAGCTATATTGTTATTTGATCTGTGAACCTGAACTAAAATTGAACTGTGTGTTTATGCAAAATATGTACTTGTGTCCGCCGACTTGGAAAGGTAGCATGAGGGAGAGGTGTTAAGGTGAATTTTGCATCCTGCTATTTGTAAATGTCACTGAAGGCTTCCAGAGAAAAACTCCCGGATTTTACGGCATACTGAGCTCAAACATTCAACAGTGAAGCTCAGCCTCAGAGAACCTAAAGCAGACTTGGTATTTCTGTCAAGAGGTTAAACCACGTCTCTCCCTAGACAGAAGCAAAGGGAAAATTTGGACTGCTGGAAGGGACTCAGCTCTCGCTTGAAGGTTGAATCTGGGTTTTGCCGACTTAAGTCTTTCTTATAAAGGAATGTTTACAGCCTGCTCCAGGAAAAGGTCTAATGGATTATTGGGGGGAGAAAACAAACAAAATTTTCTCTATTTCAGTGCACAAAAAGAAAAGGTTGACTCTGAAGTAGTCCATAAAACTCTGATAAAACTGTTTGAACTACAGACAGAAGCCTGACTTGACATGTTAAACTGGTGCACACGTACATTTCTGCTTGCAGGAAGAGAGCGACTCCATAGACACTTGCACAGCACCATGAAGGTAAAAGCTGGGATGTAGCTTGAAAGGATGTCACAAGGGCATGTAATCTTTGCTTTTGTCATGAAGTATGGCTGGTAGATCTGTAATATTCAGATGGCTGTTTACCATACTATTACCATAGTCCCCTTGTCATGGTTTAAACACCACCTGGCAACTCAGCCTCACACAGCCACTCATGTACTTCCCTGATCCCATTGGGATGGGGAAAATTGGGAGAGTCAAAGTGAGAAAACTTGTGGGCTGAGATAAAAACAGTTAAACATGTAAAGCATGCTAGCAAAGCAGAACAAGAAATTCATTTCCCACTTCCCACCAGAAGAGAGATGCCCAGCAATCTCCAGGAAAATCAGGCTACTTCACAGGTAACAGTGACTTGGGAAGACAAATGCCATCACTCCAAATATGTCCACCACTTCCTTCTTCTTTCCCCAGCTTTTATGTGTTGAGTATGATGTCATATACTATGGGATATCTCTCTGGTCAGCAGGGATCAGCTGTCCTGGCTGTGTCCCTTCCCAACTCCTTGTATATCTCCAGTCTCCTCACCCTTGGGGTGTGATGAGGGGCAGAAAAGCCTGTGATACTGTATAAGCATAACTAAAACATCCCTGTATTCACAGCACTTTCATGCTCACAAATTCAAGGTACAGCCCCATACTAGCTACTATGAAGAAAATTAACTCCTTCCCAGCCAAAACAATGCACAACATCATAATCTACTTCTGTCCTTAAACTAGAAAAACTTGCTGTAGAGTTTTCCTAGTGGAACTAGGTTTCCCTAATACAGTACATAAATATTTATTTTCCCATGCAAAACTGAAGAGATTACTCCTTGTCTTCATCCAGTCAACATGGAAAATGACTGCTATCTTCTTGACATTTTGGAAGTCTGCTATCATTTAACCAATATACCCTTAGTCTTTTCTTATATAAAAAAAACTCAGTTGTCTAAATTGGTTCCAAATAAATCATGTTTTCCAAAAATCTTCTCCCTGGATCTCTATTCTGGATTGTCTCCAATTTATGTGCATCTTTCTCAAAATGTGATTTGGAAACTCAATGCAGTTTGAATGCCAGATAAGGTCTTCCCAATAAGGAGGCAGTAGAATAAGTATCTCTCATGCTGTATGAACAAGAACCCTATTACTACTTGCAGTATAAAGTGTCTTTGTTGAAACTGCTTTGCATTATTTACCAACTCAATTTCTGGTTGATTTTGTTCCCCGTATGCCTGGTAGAGCTACTATTGCCTAATCAGTTCCCTAAACACCATTATTTTTTTTCCTAGCATTTTCTTTCTTGGATTTATAGTCACATACCATCACCCCAGCATACCAAACCCACTTTGACCTTTGTGGTTTGTCTCCAGTGCTTGCACCCTTTCCTACTACAATTTGAAGTATAAATTCATTAACCTATTCCTTAGTCCATCACCTACACTATTAAACTAAATTACTGGATTTGGTAAAGTCAAGCCATTTCCAGGAATTAAATTTGCAACATTGCCTTGAAATATCCCTCATTTCACAGAATTACATTGTTGACTCCTCCATGAGCAGAATTTACTAGCTGAGCATCAACCTTTACATTCCCATCATTCCCATCACGTTTTCCAAGCTTACTTACAGCATTCCTCAAAACCCTTACTAAATCTGAGATAGTAAACTACTGCCCCCTCTTTAAGCTGTTACCCTGCAAAAGAGGAAATAGAATTGAAAAGGCATGTTCTGTTCTTGGCAAATGCACATTGTTTTTAATCAGCTTTCTGTCTCCTACTTGTGTTCTTGTTCCTTAGATATTCTTTGGAATGCCTTCCAAAGATATCCTCCTACCTGTCTGCCTTAACTCAGTTCAGAGCTTCCTTCCTTTATTTGGAACACTATTGTTTTGTAGTCTCCTGTAACTCTCATTATCATGTGACCTCTGTCTGAATTTAAATTCAAAGAGGGAGAATTACTGTCACTTATCTATTAACTTCCTCTGCCTCTGCAATAAGAAGTTGCCTCTAATACATTCCCAGAACTTGCTGAATCACTCGTGTCCTCCTCTGTTTCTTTCCCAACAGATATTTGAGTAGTTCGGCTTTCCAGTACTGGCAAATCCTGAACTCTGTCTTGACCACAAGACTAATTATATGCCATTTTTTATTTTTACCTAAAAGCATCAAAGTAGTCTGTCTTCCATCTTTCTCTGGATTTCAGAAGAATCATATACAATCAAACTGTGCAGTCAAAAACCTCCCATGTGCCTTTTTTTATCCTCTCCCATACCTTTGTAAATCAGCATGCTAATATAATCTAGCTATCATATTAACTGGCCAGATTGCAATAAAATCTTGTGGGGGAAAAAATAATATAAAGGATTATAAGAAAATTCAGAATATTTGTTGTGGGTTTATAGCATGCATATATATATACAAATATATATATAAAATATAATAAATTCAGAGGACATACCTTCTCTTTGAAGTAATGGAATATCAAATCTTTGTTTTAAAGGGGATATTAACTACTACAGGCTTTTTTAATGTTTCTCTTGGAAGACTTTTCTCATGTGGAACATATTTATCTCTCTGACACAACCTGTGAGCAGGAAATGAGCTAACGCAAAGTATATTTCTCACATTTCTTCCATTTTATCTAATGGTGTTTTTACGTATCAGGAATAACGTAAGTAAAGTACGTAAGTAAATCAGTACCACAAGTTGCATGAGACTGAAAAAATCTTTGATCCAAAAGAATGCAATTAGCCTAATACCCATTTGGAAGGAAAGCTGAGGCTTTGCTATGGAATAAAAAGGAGTATGGAAGAGCCAGCAGCTGCTGTCAGAATTGCCAAAACCATCAGTCTCAATGCAAAGGAAGTTCTTACGGTAGGCGAGGACCAACAAATTTGCATAAGGTGCTCTCTAAAGAGTTTCAAATACAAAAGGAATTGTACAAGTGGATCAACAGCCATGGCTGTAAATAAATAGGTCTCTGAATTCATAAAACACAAAACACTAGCAGACAGAACTAGGCACAACTAGTTTATTCCTTCATGTGAAGGACTGCGGAAGGAGACCTAGGAAGGGCTAACCCTTCTTCATCCTTCCCAAAATCCTCCCATTTCCAGGGAGGCAGAGCCACAGTGCACTCCAGGAAATAGACAAAAACAGGCCAGGGGAAATGGAAACAGGCAAGGCTGGGGAGCTCCACTCCCTGCTCTCTGGGATGAACCTGTCTCCTACAACAGCCACTCATCAGAAGCAGCAAACCGTGCCAGTCACTGGAGCAGACACTCACACCCTGTTCTTTCCCCTGGCTGTTTCAGGCAGGAGCAGCCTGGCACACTGCACCACTTTTCTGGGATGGAGCTTCAGCTTTCTCATTCTAAAATAATAGCTTAGATCTGGTCTTTCCCTTTCCCTGGGGACCTATGTCTGTGTCAAAGCTCAGCTTTTCAGGCTGCCCTTGGTGCCAGATGTGTCTGCAGAAGTCAGCAGACTTGGCACAGCTCTAAGAGAACATCATTCTGTGACAGGTGCTTCTGTGCGCGTATCAACAACCAATTCTAGATACTTAGGAAATTTTCAGGCCGTATTGAATTAGACCTGGGGGGTTAGAAAATGCTAGAAATTAGGAGGTGAGGGTATTGTTGTTGTCTTGGATCTACAGACCAAGGTGCAGGATGTGCAGAACTTGGACACACTGCAGGATCAGGGAGACAATGTTTAAAGAAAAATTCGGTGTTTCAGTCCATAGGTCTGGTTGGCCTAGTGCAAGTCAGAATGGAGAAAGGCAGATGATCTCTGTCGTGAGAGGTGCATGAGAAATTATACTTCAAAGCCAAACACAATCTCTTCACTTTGTACATGCAGACATGCACATACATATGCTGTATGTGCAGACATGCACGTGTATACGCTGCGTGGAAGGATGCAAGTTAAGATGCAAAGTGCTTAATAGTTTCTGAGAAAAAACGGCTCAAGAACCTAATGGCATTAGCTTATGCCTTTCCAGGAAAAGTGTAGGTTTGTTCCCAGCCATGGAAGGAAAAGTACCTCTCTATGGGAACCAAGGAGCTAATTTCCAGTTTAAGCAGTCATCAACTGGCAGAGGTTTGTGGAAAAGCTTTCCTTCACAACTGAAGCCAGGAAAGCAATACAGAGACACTGAGTAAGAACATATGACACAATTTCACATTTTATCTTCTCATGGCCAAGTTGCAAAAGACAGTGTGCCCAAAAACAGAAAGGAGAGATGCAAAAAATGTCAGGGTGGAGACTGAGACTGGATGCAGTCAGAAGTGGACCAAGGCAAGTGGTCGAAGGGTCAGGATCGGTGGAAGAAGCAGTCACTCAAGAGGCAAACAAAAGAAATTATGTCATAATCCCTAGTTTAGAATGGCACTATTTTTCTGTGTCCACTCACAACAAACATGTCATACACTACAGTACTATTTCTCTAACTGACATCCTCCATCCCTCTGACTTTAAATACAAGATGCTTTATATTATTTTCCACCTTGGAGAGCACAGGATGCCCCAAACCATGGAAAATAATCAGGCCTGCACCATACAGGAGGTTGTTCATGGGAGGATTTCTTTCTTATTCACTATAAAAGCTGGAAGCTAGTAACAGATGAAGAAGGGTTTGGAGTAAAAGAGAAGGCTATTTTTTAAAGGATGTGAATGTTCTCTTTGAGAATAAGATTTCATCCTTAGCTCTGCCACAAAGCTTCTGTGGAATGATAAGAAGTCATTTAAACCACACATGGGTGATTAGTAATGCTGTGGTGTCCATCCCTTGACAACCAGCTGGACCATTAAATTATTTATTAAAAATGTTGCAGCAAAGAATCGTTGAATTTACTGGTCAAACAAGATTAGCTGCACATATTACTGAGTTATTAATGGTTGTTAATACCCCTGATAAACTCAAAGACATTGCAGATAAGCAACAGTTTTGAATACCTTAAGAAAGCTTTCTTAAAGGGTTTTTTATTCTTCTTCTGTGGTAGTATTAGAGTCATCCTGTTGACAAAAAAAACCTCAAAACACAAAAAATTTTCATCAATTTCATCTAGGTTTCATCAAAATTAGGAGAACTGTTGGATACCTTATTTCTTTCCTTCCATCCTATACTTGTGTGTATTCATTATGAGGTATAGCAGCACAGAGCCCATAGAGCAGACATAGCTTTGAAAAACAGCTTTTGAGACTCTGCCTTTAAACTATGGAGAGCCACAAGTTCCAGGCAGTGGGTACAGGAGACCCAAGCTTTTGCAGTGTTCTGAAATGCTCTCTGGGGCTTGTGGGAGAGCAACAAATAGCTCAAGTTCATTATAATTTGATTGTAAAGAATGTATTAAGATATTTAATAATAAGTTGCAAAAATCTATAATACTTCAGACTGACACATATGTCCCTCAGGTTAATGGCATGTCAAGCTAAAATATCCAAGCTCTTCCATGGGGTTTAGTCTGCTATGTCCATGAACAAAAATGTAGGCAAAGTCAACAACTTTTGAATGCAAGAGGTCAACAGGTGACCAAACAAGTCATATGCAGTAAAAATTAATTGTGCTAAATTTAAAACTGCCCCTTTCTTCAAACAAAACATGCACACATTAACTAGTTGTCCTAAAAGGACAAGCTCAGACCAAGTGAAAAAAGCTGCAGCCATGTTAGTCACTTCTTACTAACCTACTGTGTGTCATTAGGAGTCTGGCATTTATTTTCATGATCTAAATTTAGCTCTCTTACATAAACCCATAGTCATCACTCTTACACTGTTTTAATGACATGAGAAACGCAGGAGATTGAAAATACATTATTACCAACATCTGCATTTAAAAGTAATCCATTAAAAATGCCTTGGCTCACATCATTTTTTGTGACAGACAAATACTTGGTGACCTCTGATCTCATGCATTAGAACTTTACTCAGCTCATATGGAAAGGCTGAATGACAGTATAAGACCACAAGCATCCATGAGTTAGTGACATATTTCTGTTGATGTCAAAAAATAAAAGAAATTATATGTCCAGTTTTAAGTTAGATATACAGCAAGGAGTCAAAGGCTCCCACCTTATGAGCCAATCTGAACTGGCCCAACTCCAAGGAAAACATCCCAGGAACTAAACTCAGAGTAACTGCACCTAAACACCCACACACGAAGAACAACCAGGCCTGGAGCACTCAGTTGGCTGGACATCACCTGGGACTTTGCTGGCCAAAGAAAATAGCCTGAAATTGAGTACTGTGCCACAGAGGTAGAGATGTGCCACTGGTATAACTGAGACAGGGTCTGCAGGGCAGGCAGGGTGTCCTGAGGAAGAGAGGAAGCAGAAGGACTACTGCTCACAGGTGAGCTGCTGAGACTCATCTCTTTCCTCTCCCTCCCATCCCACTGCCCTAAGGAGGCTCATTGTACAGTTGACCCTCTTGCATCCACTTTGCTCAAATATATGCTGCAAACATAATAAGTGAAAGAAAGATGGAATAAAAGGACATGCTGAAACTGAACCTAGGGAAATATAGGAACAAGGATATTCTCTAAAAATTAAATTTTGCTTGTGCAAATAAGCCGTGGCATGCTCAGACCTCCTCAAAGTATTGCATCATAATAATTAGTTTTAAAGAATAACAAGATTTAAGTCATGATCCACTTTTAAAAGTAATTGTAAAAGGAGGATTTAATTAGTTTTCTTAATCAAAAAGAAACAGAATGAAAGCAAATGCTAAATATGACAAGCACTAAATCCAAAAGACAAAGCTGGTGACTGGCACATACACAGTCTCAGACTGCCTCTGAACAATCAGTGTGTCCCATACTGGGTAGACAATGAAAAACTTGAGTTACTGATTTAAGAGGGGTAAGGGGACTGCTTTTGGGTAAATCAATATTCTTTTATAATGAAGGTTTTAAAAAAAAACATCATGCAGGAACTGGCAATAATCCTGAAATGTAATCCCATAAAATATAAAATACTTCTGACAAGCCTCCAGCAGTCATGTTTCAGCAGCTGGTTTCTGTGTCCTAAAGCACTCTTCCAGGGATGGAAGTTGGATGCCACTGTCACTTGTCATTACTGTGCTCTTTGCTCCTTGTCTCCAGTGACCTGACATTCACAGCAGAGACATCTCTCCTGCTGCTTTCTCGCAGTCTGTGAGATCTGCTGGCCTGAGCCAGGGATGGGGCGACTTTGCTCCATCTTGGTTCCCAGTGCATGGCCAAAAGTGAATGCCACCGAAGCAGCCATTAAACAGTAAAATAAACAAACAGAAAGCAACATTTAAGAGAATAAGTGGAAAACAATATAGTAGCATTTAAAGGACTCCCTTCTCCTCCTCTTTGCATAACACTTGGGCCATATGAAGAGCTAAATTATTTCTTACAATACAGTTTTATTGAGAGACTGGACCACTCCTTCCACCATGAAAGCCAACTCTCATTAAGGGCTATTTTCCAGGGGCAACTGGCATCTCCTGGCAGAGTTTAAAAGACTTGAACTTTGGACATGTCTACAAAGACATATCCAGCAATTGTGTTTAGTGTTTAATTCTTTTGATCTTCCAGCCCTTACAAGCTAGTAAGGTCTGTAAATATGAGCAATACAGATTTAACTGAGGAAATAATAATAACACAGTAATTAAACTCTAGGATGCATTTTTTATTTTCAGCTGTCCAGCCTTTTCCAACAGAGGTAAAGAACACAAAGCCAGAGGACATGATTCAGCCTTGCAGGAAGACCCCCTGCTGTCACACATATCAAATCCTATTCATAGCTGTACCCAGCTCCAGGTTTGAAGTAATTCCTTTTCCTACCATTACTCCTGCTGAGATGCTCTTTCAGGACCTCACTGCTGCAGTGATTAATTTTGGTTATGCATTTCTTATTCCGGTGTTATTATGCAGTCTCCTTCATTAGTAGAAATAATTATATGTCCTTGCTTTTGCTCTCCCTTTGGATGAACTTATGGGCAGTTATCATGGCTTGTCATTGACTTCCAGGCAGAAGATAAGTTCATATTGCTTATTCTCACAAGTTCTACATTCCCCCACACTCTTCCACCCATGTTGATGTTCTCCCATGCAATCCGTATTTCCTAAATGGCACCACTCAATGTGGCAGTAGTAATAATCATCATCAACGAGACAGCAGTAATAATAATCATTGTCATCATCATCATCCTACATGTTCTTTCCTATTAAGGAGCAATCAGTCATAGAGTTCTGCCACTCTTAGGTGGAGATATGAATTTCAGTTCTTTCTCTACCATGCTTCTTCCTGCATTTTACTGGCTTAGATTCATCTGAAAAACTACCCATCAGCTATGATCAAAGGCAGGGCACTTGTTTCTTCCCTGAGCTGATAGCTCTTTTCTACTCACAAGAAGGGGACCTGTAAGAAAACTGGAGAGGGACTGTTTACAAGACCATGTAGTGATAGGACAAGGCAGAATGGCTTTAAACAGAGAGAGTGTAGGGTTAGATTAGCCAGTAGAAAGAAATTATTCACTGTGAGGGTTGTGAGGCACTGGAACAGGTTGCCCAGAGAAGCTGTGGGTGCCCCATCCTTTAAAGTGTTCAAGGCCAGGCTGGATGGGGCTTTGAGTAACCTCCTACTGGAAAGTGTCCCTGCCCATGGCAGGGGGACTGGAACTAGATGATCTTTGAGGTCCCTTCCAACCTAAATCATTCTATGATTTAATGATAAGAAGGAGGCCCTAGTCTCCAGCATTCACAGGCTAGCAGAGTAATGATGATGAGAGCAAAGAAACCACCATGTCTTGCCCACACTCTCCTCTGGAGTGTTCTCAAATTGTCTGAAGATCAGCCATGGTAAGGCCCAGTCAAAGCAAAGAGAGTGGTAGTAACATACTGAAGGTACATGTAATCACACCCTTTAATTACTTTGTTCAGCAGTGTCTCCAACTTAAAAGCCACAAGTCACTTGAGGGTCTTTTTTGCAAGTAAACAAACAGTATAAACTACTTCCAGTCATAGCCTGGCCTCCTTAGCGCTTATGACGAAGCCCATTTGGGAGCCAAAGCAAGCAAATATTATGAGTCATTTATGCCACAGCTTAGCAGATGGATAAATTAATCCTTTATAAACAAGGTAGAACAGGACCTCTACAGCCTTAAATGAATAGTACCATTCAAGACTCATGAGACAGAAACACTGGCAATGCCTCATTATCCACAAAGGAATCAAGATGTGAATTTCTATGAAATTTACCTACATAAAAGTGAAGTTCCTGTGGCACAACTCAATAGATGACAAACCAGTACAAACAGTGAGAAAGAGAGGACCTTCACTTCTTATCAGGACTGAGATACTGACTTTTTCATCCTGTTATAAAGGAGTTTGGTGTTTACACCTGAAGTCATTGTCAGGTTCTGAGACAATTTAGACTGGTGCAAAAACTTAAAATGGGTAGAAGGGACACACAAATATAAGAGCCAAACTACACTTTGCAGTTAAAGATTCAGAAATGGAAGAATTTCCCAGGCTCTGGCAAGTGAGCTTGGTTCTACATGAGTTATCAGAAGTACCTCATTATTATTATTAGTGCCTGGCTGAAGGAAGATAATGATATGTCCTTCTCAAAAACTGACTAGTGTTATATTTAAGCTGCTTTAAGCTCTTTACGTGGTGTATACTAGGTAATGTATAGACTAATAGAGACTACAGTTTCCAGTGCAATGAGCACACTAAAGCAAAACATATATACATATGCATATACGTGTATGTCTGTAAGTGGTGTTTTTATCAATGACATGAGTTTGTCCACTGGAACTAGTGGACAAACAGGCTAGTTTTATGATATTTCATTTTCTATACAACCGCTTTTTCCAATTTTCTGCAGAGCCAGGAAGGAGCTGGCAGACACTGTCTGCCATGGGAGGTGAGCTGGCTGAGTGTTGAGGAAAGGGTGGCGGGCCCCAGCTCACTTGCAGTCACACAGGACTTACTCCCAGTCCCAGCAGGGCTCTCTGTACTTCAGCCATGCACACATGACAGCTCTTTCTTTTCTTCCTGTAAGAGCTGTGGCATTTCATGACCACGCAGTCTGTGAGCCACAAACGTTTTTCCAAGGCACTAGCTAGATATTTTCAGCTATCCTCTTATGTTGGATTCCACAAAATTTGTGCCTGCTTCCCAGCCTCTTACAGTATTTTCATTAGTGAAAATTTTCATTTAGTCAGCCTGTGCTTGCTCTGCACAGAGAGCTGCCAGCATTCAAGTCATTTTCCAAGAAAGCCCAGCAGCCTTAACTACATGACAAGGTGTCTCTGGGCTTTAGACTGTTTCTTTATGTAACCTGTCTGATAACCGGAAATTCAGTGATCCCCAACCAGTCATTCCTGTATCCATGAATCCATGCAGAATGGATTCATCTTGCTTTGTCTTAAAATGGTGAAAAAAGACAGACACCTGAGATGCAATTCATCCCATTTCTTTTAGGCACCAGAGAGAAGTCTTTCTCCATGGAGTGGAGAGGAAACCTCAGTCGCTATTTGGGATCAGCTGTATTCCTTTTGGCTGTGTGAAGGCTGGATGAGAGGTACCCCACCCTAGGCTATCTTTAGCAGCTGCAAGGTTATGAGTGAGCAGGGAGTTCTCAGCTCCAAAACATAAGAACTATTTGTTACTTTGTTTTGCCCTGCTGGGCCTCTTGCTTTGCAGACTTGAGGCAGAATAATCATAAACACTTTAATTAGCTGTTCATACCTAAAACACTACTCCTGGCAATGATATTTCAACATGGTCCTTGTCCTCCTGCATGCATGCCTTCCCTCTCCAGTTGCTAGAATAAAAATGTGACTTTCTTGTCTTAATCAGCCAAGATCAACTCTGTGTACAGGTCAGCCCTTGTTTTCACTTGCTCCGACATTTATTTAAGGGCTTTGTTTGGGAACCAGCTGATCAAATTATTTGGTGCTCTTCAAATTATGCTTAGGTTTGGTTTACGTGCTACTCTGGTCAAATATTAGTTATGCTGCCTATTTAGATGGATAGCTGACATCAAGATCACATATGCTGAATTAAACTAGAAAATAGCTGTTAACTGAACTCATGTTTCCTGAAAACAACTTCTGCATGAGAAGCCTCTGTCCTGGATGCTAATGCATGCCAAGACCATGGTAGACCAGTCTTTCCCTCTCTGTAGGTGTGCCTCTGAAGGCACAGATAGACTAGCTCTCTGGAAAATGCTATAAACCTGCACAGTCCCAGGAACGAGGTGGCCTTGTCCTCATTACATCCGTAACTTTTCCGAAGAAAAACATTGTGGTGCAGAGCCCTGAATCCTTGATGTGATGTTCCCTAATACTGTACCTCTTCTCAGGTCTGGGAAAGAGCTGCCACCCTCAAAGAGCCATTTGATATCTCACATCTTTCTTCCCACTCAACTCACACACCAGCATTTTGGTTTGGGTTTTATTTGTTTTCCATTTTTTCACATAACATTTTCAAAACTAAGATAAGCCATGTTGCCCTTGTGTATAATGATACAAATCCATGTAAAATATTTACATTTTTTGGGTCACTTGTTCAAATCTACTCATAAAATATTTACTCTGTATAGTTCACCTGAAGACATCTATTTATGAGGAAAGCGTTCAGAATGTTATTATACTCGTAGTCAGAGAAGCAAATATCACTTCACAGAAGAAAAGCCTTTGTTATTTTACTTTCCTTTTGTATTCAAGATGCCAGTGAGTATGTAACAGCAATTGTCTAAATACTTAATTTTTATCTTACATTGATTTTTTTTCTCCTTCTATGGTCTGGAGAAGGATCTGAGGTATTTAACTTTCTTATGGCCCCACTACTCTGTATACCAAAAGGTCTGCTTCTTTGCAGTACGTAGTGAAATCCAACCCTGCACTTACAGCCAGGTATGTGATCACACTGCTCTTGGAGGATTCAGATGGAAAGGAAGAGCAAATCACATTTTGAAAGATTACACTTATTGACAAACCTAATTTGCTCTCTAGGTACAGACTAGCAGTTGTTTGAAAATAGTGAGCATTCCTGATGCGCCTAAAACATTTTCAGTGTTCCTTCCAACATTGGTCAGTTCATCTATAGCTCTCTTCCTTCAAAGAACAGACATCCAAGCAGCCCATAAAATACACATAGTCCTTATCATCTTTAATATTCTGCACTTGGAAACAGTGAGTCTGTGGTGTTCTCTGGATGCCCTTGACTCAAACTGTGTCAGAACTCTAATCTCTGTGCCTGTATCTTCACAACAAACATTTAGAATATTTAAAGGGAGGCTTTGGTTTAAACCTCATTACATATGAATGTTCTTGCTAATAGAGTGAAGATTTCTTAACACAAGCCACATCCTACTCTTTAAAATCCTTCCAGATATTTATTGGGCTAAACTCAGAGCCAGCTAGAAGTGGTGGTGGAAAGGAATAAGGTCATGGTCTCTCCGAGATGGATGTGAGCCATTCACTTCTCTAGTGTGTTACAATTTGGTTTTTTGGAGCCAAGGTTTTTCTTGATTTTTTTTTCTATGGAGTTTGAAAATCCTCTGGGATGATTTACATGAACAAAAAGCTTTATGTTTGGTGTCTGTGAGAGATGTCAGTTATGGATCTGTACTAATCTAGGCCTTAATGCAGGTTCTCTTCCCTCCTATACAGATGAAGATAATACACATTATATATCATGTAACGATTTCTCAGCTGACGTAAGTGGTATCTCTTTAAGAGGAAGTTAAAGGAAGAGGAAGAGGTAAGAGGAAGTAATCAAGTAATTTTACTCATTCTGACCCTCAAAAAATAATATGATCACTGATTATTTATTGCTCCCTTATGATTTATGTCAAGACTAGAATCCAGTTAGGTTAACCTAACCAGCAGTGTTTTGCATCACGAGTAACCAATTTGCATACTGCAACTTAAAGGACACATCTGAAGCTACACTGGACTGGTCACGAAAGGGCTGGAGGCACGAGAGTGTGAGACTGTACATTATCACTGGCAATCTGTCCAATCACTTCCAGGAATAAAACTTTTTATTAGCCAAATTACTCTCAAAACACTTAAACATCCCTCCAGTTCTTTCCTTGGCAAAGATAACAACATGTTACAGCTGCCTATGAATCTCTAGCTATAACGTATTGGTAGATAAAACAGAACTGAATTCTTCTGTGTACAGTTATCTGTTATACAGATGGAGTTATCTCTGGGGGAGGGATATTCTGAGACAGTCTATTTAAGCAAAGAGTAATCCAAATGGTGAACAAAATTAGTTTTTCTGTGGAGAAGTTCATAGATATACAGTTGCCATGACAACTGCATTTGGCTCTGGAAAAGAGAAAACAAATGGCTCTTTTTAGACTGAAGTAAAATAAATTTAGTCTGGTTGCATAGGAAAACTGCTTTTTCACTCTAGTGTAAAATAGTCCTTCTGTAGCAAACTTCCTTAGCTTCATTTTTTAGATTTTAGGGGGTTTATTTTCCTTTTTTTAAAAAAACAGTGCATCTATTGGAATTACGAAGTATGAGATCACCTCCCTTTGCCTACCCTTCCCTTCCCATATCCAGAGCATGGTTTTGTGTTCCAAAATTCTACAGATTGCACCCTAGCTGCAAAATAATAGAACCAGATTTCCTGCATCTAAGCAGCACAAAAATGCAAACTTATATTCTTAAGTTCATCAGATTGTAGAAGACTTGGAGAAGTGGGAAAAAGCTGTTATTATTGGTCTGTTGGGAATGCAGTATATCAGGTCTGAAAGGCTCTCTGTCTGATGTGAAAGATAGCCAGCGTGATTTTGTGTTCAGCTGCTGGTTGAAGAGCCAAGTAGATTTTAAACCTTTGGTGTTCTATATCCTTCATCAGCTCTGTGCTTCCAGCACTTGTGCATGAATATCCCTCCCAAGATCACACCGGCCAGTGCAACAGGAATCATTGCAATGTACCAGGACAGCCCAACAGCTGGAAAAGTAAACAAATTAAATATTTTAAATATTTTTTAAAAGAACCAAAACAAAACAAAACCAAATTCCCAGGAACATAGTTCTCTAAGCTCAAGGGGGAAGAGGAGAAATCACAATAAAAAGGATGTCTGCAAGTTAACCTTCCAGCAGGGCTTATCACCTTTGAAAGGAAGAGGTCTATTGATTGAGCACTCTGGGAAATGTGTTCATGAAGATGGGAGGAAGAATTGGAAAACAACAGAAGTGGAGAATTTAAAGTTCAATCTTTTGCATACACCCAACTTTCTGAACCCCTGATCAGAGCAGTTGTGTGCTTTCTGTCTTGGTTTGTCAAAAGCAGAGACATTCCAAGCAGGAAATCCAAGCACTGTATGGAGCAGGAGTACCTAACAGTTAGTCCACCCGCAAGTTGTGTGAATAATTTTTTCCCACAGAGCAGTTTATAAATTAGTAATGATTGACCCAAGACTCAGAACTTCTTCCCAAATCCAGCTAATTTCCAACACCAGTGTCTATCCAGACCATTTTGGATTATTCCAGTATATATTGCCTCCTCTGTAGTTATACCTGTGTAGCTCATGGAATACAAGGGCAGCACATGATCCAGCAAATTGAGTACAAATCCCTCATCATAGGGTGCTGGAGTGAGTCACAACTGATAATGAAGTCTGAAAGTGTTCATGTGCCTTTCTAAGACAATGTGAGCAAACTTTGGTGATTCACCAAAGAAACAATTAGCGTTGCTTCACATTGTTTATACAGCTGGTTCTTGGCCAGTGGTTTATCACACTGCAACATTATTTGCTCTGAGTTTAGGTCTTCTCTTCCCATCACTAGGAGCCAAAGTAACAACACCCATCATAATTTACACTTCTTGTTATTTTGGCAGCAGTCTGTGCATGAGGAAAAGGAACACTCTAATCGTTTATTCTATTATTGTCTTTTTTCCCCTACTTGTTGAGGAGATTTGGCCCTGATGCAAAGAGAGTGTGCCAGTAGTCTCACTGGAACAATTATTTCACAAAGTGTATCTAAATTGAAGTCTTATCCAACCAACAGATATACCAGCACAGATGGATCCTTATCTCTGCATAAAATGTCAGTAAATGACCTACAGAAGGTGTATTTTGTGAACAGGCTGTATCAAAGACTGCAGGTGAAAGAGGCAACCAGACTTTCCCCAGGAAATCCCAACACTAGCTCTGACAGTATAAACAGATCAGATGATAATTTAGCATTAGAATAATAATAAAAATTATCAAAAATAAGCAGTCAAAATATCTACCTTCCTGCTTGACCCTTGTTGGCAGTACTTGGTATCCATATCTGTTCTGGGCCAGACAGGTAAAGTCTGTGTAAAAGTCCACTTCTTCAACAGAATCAAAAATCAGTGGTACTTCAATGAAGTTTTCACCATTTTCTACAATTTCTCTGGAAGAATAAGAAAGATTTAATGTTAAATATTTTAATAAGATGGTTTTTCTCTATTTGATATGTCCATTCTAACAGCAGATTGCAAGAAAATGCATTGGATGTTGGCTCAGTTCTGAACCAGCCCCTCAGCATTCAAGGACACCTGTTGTCTTCAGCCCAGTTGTGCTAACTATTTGTGTCTCAGGGGGCAGTACCTATCCTGCACTTTTTGGAGTCTAGAGGAAAAAAAAAATCTAGATGTTCTTGCAAAAACAAAGAAAAGGGAGGGGAAAAAGGCGAGTACAATTCTGTGTATCTTTGAGCTCATTTCACAGCATTGTGCAAGAACCTAATTCCTTCTCTCTGACCACCTGAGGTTAATTCTTACAACCAGCTGGAAGAGGACATATGGAGAACATAACCCTGCAAATGTTCTCTGAGAAAGCTGAACCACCATTCCTTGTCTATCAGATGGTCAAAGCCAATAGCTGAATACAAGAAACTGTCCAAGAAGTTTCCAGCTTATTTCAACATGGTTGTTTCAGGAGTCCCACTATTTGCAAATGGTTTTCTAGCTGAAGTCAAACACTGTCCCTTGATATCTTTTAGTCATTACCAGAGCAGTTGTCCAGCTGCCCTTTAATGATCTGATCACGAGCATAGCTGCACAGCAGCAATGGAATTCCCTGGGTGCTCCTCCTGAGAGCTCTTTGCCAGAGATTTCCGCAGGGAATTTTTTTTCCCAGTGGCATTTGAGCTGTTTTGTCATGCTGCCATAATGAGGGCTTCCAGCAGAACTGGGGTGTCTCACACACTGTGGGTCCTGCAGGAAACTCAGCTGTCACTGTCCTTGTGCAATTGCATGACAATATTTAACAGCAATAATGATAGTGATAGGCATAACAAAAATAAATTTTAAACTCCAAGTAAGAAAGTGCAGCTCTATTCTGCAAAGACTATAGCTGCAGCACATTTTATGGCTCTTGGCCACAGGTTCAATGCATTTTCACTTATCCATATAAACAAGATTATAAATTAGTTTTCCCAATCATGCTGTGGGGAATGGGAAAACACCTAAAGGCCTGGGCATACAGCTGAGTTACTGTGTTACCTCTGGCTGCTGCATGGCCAGGCTGTTATCTAGTACTGGTGGCCACAAATTGCCAAAACCATCTCACATCCATAGTTGTGAGAAACTAGTGGGAAAAGCTTTGAGGCATGCAGCTGTGAGGCAGCTGAAAGAAGGCTTCTTAAGACAGGGAGACACAATGAATCAGGGCAAGAGGATGTGGAACATCCTGTTTCTCCCTCCCACCAGCATCCCCTTCAGTGCTACCCTGGTGTCAATACTAGCACTCAGCGGCTGTTTGTGTGAGTCACTTTAACTCACTAATGTGGAAAAGAACAAGCTTAAAGGGAAAAACAATGTTATTTTAAAAAACAAAACAAAAACCATCAAACCACTAGATAATTTTCTGTCGTCTTAGTGTATTCAGAGAACCTCATGAATGTCAGGGAGAGAATGTAGCCACTTTGCTGGCATGGGTTAAGGAGAGAGATAAGAGAAGCACTGGGAAAGATCAAGTCTCCTTGCTTTCCGCTGCAGTCAGCTCTTACATCAGCTCAGGTGTTCATGAAAATGTGCTTCGAGTTTGTCTCAAAGCTGGCTCATTTGCAAAATGCCATGTAACAAAAAACAGAGATAAAGAATTTATTTGACTGACTGGGTTGGGCTTGGGGTTTTTTTTGCTTGCCTGCCCTTTTTTTTTTCTCAGCTCTCACCTTCACTTCAGATCTGTCCATTTCCCATTTCATTACCTGGCACTCAGCTGCACCGAGAGACCCTGAAGCATTGTAGATTAAAACAATAAGCACAAGGAAGCACTTTGAGCTAGACTTACTGTCGTTCTCCCTCTGTAACTCTGCTTTGTTTATAAACCACGTCAACGCTGGTGTCATTTGCCAGCCATTCCACATCAGTTTGGAAAGGGCTGCTCTGCCCAACAAACACTTTGCATGGGAGAGTCATCTTGGAGCCTGTCAAAAAAAGAAAGATTGAAAAACAGTTTGGATACATATGAAGAACTACTTTTTCTTTTGGTGAAAACCAACAACTCCAGTGGGAGACCCCACAAACATCAAGAACCACTTCTTTCAAAACTGAAGTTAATCTCCAGATTGCTTTTGATGCTCTACTCCTTGGCAGCAAGACCCCTCGGTTTGGCAGTCCTTCCTGCTGCTAACCAAATAATTTCCCTATTGCAACAGTTAGCAGCTCTTGCACTAAACACATACCCTGGAGGCAAAGCTGTGTCCCCGTGGCCTTGCCCTTTCTGACGTACTGCAGCCCAAAGGGCACTGTGTGGTTTACACCTCTGGAGCAACTGCATTAACCAGTGATGCCATGATGCTTTTTATATATACTCCATTTATATACTCTTTTATATAACTTTTATGTATTCTTAAGGGCCTTTTAGCCCACATACTTCTAATTCTTCAAGTTTGATAACTAGCATAGGCCCAATATTCCATTAAACCAGGAGACCAAACGTCTGAGAAGCCTCAGACACCAAGGGCTTCTCTGGAACACATTTTGTAAACTAAGATAGACCTGTCCAAGGGGGAAAAGTTCCTCGGGGAGGGGGGTTCACTCAGCCTCTCATTGGGGAATCTTTGATAGATATGTTAATTGGTAAGGCCTATAATGTTATACCTGAACTATTGTGTGTGTGCATTTTGGTGTGTATTTGGATGTGCATTCCAGCGTGCTCCACCTGGACAGAGTGCACCAAGGATCCTTTAATACCTTAAATAAATATCAAGGTAAAATCCCTTTTTTCCCTTCTAACCGTGTTTGGCTCTTGATTTTAAGACCAAGGAAAGGCATCACCAGCAGCACAGCTTCACGCAGAGGTGCTGTGGGTGAGGACATTCAGCTCAAGGTGGGACCTCCAGGGATAAAGTGATTTTGCAAAAATTCTGAAACTTCGCTATAATTACTGTAACTCAGGGATAAGGAGACTCCAGACTGGTGTGTATCTATATTATATGGAAAACACAGGGCTCAATAATGGAAACAATGTTGTTATTATTATACCTGTGCAGGTGGTGATAAAAGGAATATAAATCACCACACAGAAGTAGATATGGAAAAAAAAAAAAAGACTGTTAGGCCTACACTGATGAAAAGAAAAGTGGCAGAGAAAACTAATGACATTATAGGACACAGCTGTGTGTATAGTACCCAGATTAAAAAAGTTCAGTATAAAATATAACTGGCATTTTCTGGGAAGAGGGAATACAACAGAAATTTGTTGCCATCACATAATCTTCAAAGAAAAAATGAGATCCTATCAAGGTACTTGCTAACTATCAACTGTCTAGTTCAAGCAGTAAAAAGGAATGAAAAAAGCTCTTTCAAAAGAGCTAGATGGCTCATTCAAAGCTACCCAACAACCTAAACCAATTTCAGGAAATATGAAAAAGAAAAGCTCTTAGTGAAGTGAGAACTCCAGACAGCTGAGCTAGTGATGCAAATATGCTTTTATTGCTTGGTAAGGGGCTAAAATCGCCAGCAGTTCTGTAGCTTCTCTTACCTGGAAGACAGCATTTGGTTGTAGACATTAAAAATCAAAAAAATACTCCAGCACTGACCCTCAACTAATATAATTGAGATCAAAAACCTATAAAAATTTATGCCAACAAATTACACCATAAGAGGACTTGCTCTAATTTTTTTCTGACTAAATGTTTCCAAAAATAATGTTGGGCCTTACCAAGAGCAGCTGATGTTGTCTTTTGCGCTGGATACACAATTATCGGGGTAATTCTTTTCTCTTGTTCTTGACAGAGAAAGAGAACAGAGTCAGTGCTAAGGCAAGAGAAAATGTGGGCATGGCCCCAGAACTAGAAACATGCCACTTCACCCAACCTCTGTCGTCTCCCAGGAAGAAAGGATTTGATTGCTAAAGCCCCTGGCAAGCAGCTATTCCCGTTCCAAGCCGAGCCCCGTGGCTGTGGGGACGGGCGGGGTGAGCTCCCATCCCGAGCCCCGTGGCTGTGGGGACGGGCGGGGTGAGCTCCCATGCCGAGCCCCGTGGCTGTGGGGACGGGCGGGGTGAGCTCCCATCCCGAGCCCCGTGGCTGTGGGGACGGGCAGGGCGCCGCTCCCATCCCGATCCTCAGGGACACAGACGAGGAATTTGCGGCACGGGCGCCCCCTGCCGGCCGCTCTGCGCAGCAGCGCCCCGGGCCCCCGCTCTGCGAAACAGCGGCTTGTCCCCGCCCTGAGCCACCGCGAAATGCCTCATCTCCAGACCCCGCTGAAGCCCTTGGCAGTGACACACCCCCTCCTGCCCCCAGGACATAAATTATTCAGTGTAACAAACACGGGTACTTGCAGGAGAGACCCCCCGCCCTGCCAGGGGTGCTGTGGGAGCCCCATCAGTGCCAGGACAAGCACTCACGGTGCTTGGCACCTTTTCTTGGCACGGCTGAGAGGCTGGGCATGAGCTCCTCTCAAGTGTTTTGTCAGCAGAGAAGAAGTTTTCTTATGTGCTGTAATGTTTTAATATGTCAATCATTGAACCATAGAACCACAGAATGGTTTAGGTTGGAAGGAACCTTTAAGACCATCTAGTTCCAACCCTCCTGCCATGGGCAGGGACACTTTCCACTAGACCAGGTTGCTCACATCCCCATCCAGCCTAGCCTTGAACACTTCCAGGGATGGGGGCGCATCCATAACTTCTCTGAGCAGCCTGTGCCAGTGCCTCACTACCCTCACAGTAAAAAACTTCCTCCGAATAGCTAATCTCAACCTGCCCTCTTTCAATTTGAAGCCATTCTGCCTTGTTCTGTCACTTCATACTCTTGTAAGAAGTCCCTCTCCATTTTTCTTGTAAGCCCCCTTCAGGTACTGGTAGGCCACAATTCAGTCACACCAAAGCCTTCTCTTCTCCAGGCTGAATAAACCCAATTCTCTCATCCTTTCCTTGAGAGGTGCTCCATCCCTCTGATCATCTGATACTATATTTACCAACAGTTCCCAGTTGAATTGTCCTGGTGATTTCATATGCCACACCTTCAAATGGAAATGACATCTTGCAGGTGTAATACCCAGCATCTGTTGGTAGCACAGATGTCATGATCAGAGAAGCTGAACCTTTTAGAATGACAAATCTTTCATTGTCATCTTCCAAAGGCAGAGCATCCTGGAGAAAGGACAGAAACTGATGTTATGACTCAGATAGCTATGGTTACACCCTATGTAACTCCCAGACAAATTATCCCTGTCTCACTCTTATTAGAAGTTCACTTATCACTGGGAAATCTGAGCAGTTCTGCTTTCCCACCAAAGCACAAGTTCTTTTAATGTGTATCCATCTCTAAAATGTTTTATGGCACCATATGAAGTGTGAAGAATTGCTATTTTAATCTATGTATAATGTATGTGCATAGCTCTTCAACAAAGTGCACATTTTAAGATGGAAAATATATATCAGGCTCTTCCCTGAGTCATCTTAAGAGCAACCATCCAACATTTTAGTACCCATGGAGGTTTTCACAATGTTATCACTTTCCATACATGACCTCAAAAGAGTAACCTTCTCATGAAGGCAGAGTAGCTCTTCCTTACATTTGTAACAAGAACCATATTGAGGGGGCAACCTTTTGCTTAGATAAAGTGGGTTATGTTCCCACTTCTGAAGGGAGTCCTGAGCAGCAACATTTTGCTGGTATTGTACATATCACAGCCTAGGCACTGCTGTAGGAAGCCAGCCTGTATATTGCATCCTGTGGTAAGGCTACAGCTGCACAAGGCAGAGCATGTGATCATAGGACAGTGTAAATAAAAGCTAAACCGAGGTGTTATGGAAATGTAAGGAGAATCCCCTGTTCTCCAGTGTGACACTGAACAGCCGAGGATGCTGTATTTGATCTTAGAGGCAAAACCAGGCTTGCCTACTTGAAAAGCAGCAAACTGGCCAGTTAGGCAAGAGAACACTCCAAACATTGTGCAATTCATCCAGTATTTTCAAATGCTGTATTCCAGCTGATTAATGAAAGCTACCCCACCTGAACATGCAAGAAGAATCCCTGGGAGGTCCTGCTTTATGGGATTCACTAGAGGGACCATAAAGAGAAGCAGAGTGACAAAGAGAAAGGCCTGATATCAGGTGGCAAACCCTGGAGTTGGTTAAGTAATCTAGCCTTAAAAGCAGTTACACAGCCTGAGAGAACAGAAAACATGTGGAACACTTCACCCCATGCTGAGTGTACCCCAGAGAACCTTTCTTAAAATGTAAACATCTGCCCCAAAATTCCCAGTATATTACACTGTGCTCATGACTTTAACAACATGATGTTCGGGAGAAAAGTGAAGTGGAGATTTATGTGCCAAGTTGGGATGAGGCTATACACAAAGAGGAAGTGAATGTTCTACCTTGTACCACTTGAGCTCCAGGCTTGTCCTATTTGGTGTAAAATCCCACAGGTCAGGACAAACGATCTTTCCAGAGGTGAAAGTGAAGAGGACCTGGGGATAGGCAATCTCCCGAGCAGCTGTTTTCTCCACGACTGTGAGGTGGATGGAGACCTCGGCGCAGTAGGAAGAGTTCCTGCAGAACAGGGAGAGATGAGCCCCCAAGAGGAGAACTTGAATGACACCCTTGGTTTCCTCCTGGCTCCATTTCCCTCCTTAACAGAGGCCAAGGCTGAGATCATACCAGGATGGATGCTGGAAAATCACTGGTACTGTTCTTTTGGCACAATCTAAACATATTGCTGACACATGTCTGCCTCAGACCTTCAGGCTTTTCTTTTCTTTTTAGTACGACAAGTTTCTTGTGCACCTTTAGGCTGCAGCATGATTTTAACTTTGTGGGGAGGGGGAACATGTTCACCTGAACAGTAACAGGTGTGTCATGAACCCTCCACCATTTCCTTGGAAGAGGTTTTGAATGTGAAAACCCTAATAATGAAATAAAAAGCTTAAAGCGTGTATTAAAATACGTCTGCAGTTACTATTGCACAACCACAGGTGCTTCTGTGAGTACATATCATTTTGTGTAGCAAAGAAGGCATTCTGGCTTTGAAAGGTAGGCAATATTCAACTTTTCTTTCTGGCCCCAAGTGACAAGTCCAGTCCCAAGGAAGACAGAACTGGGGGAGATAGATGCTTAAATTCTATCCTTTACAACTTCTGGAAGCCTGTTTTGGAGATGCCTCTACCCAGGGCAGTGCCTGATCCTTCAAGGGGCCAGCGAAGCCAGTGGGGCTGGGCTGCGCCTCCCGGACAGCAGCTGCGGGCTGCAAGCAGACAGACTGACACTACTGCCAATGCATTGTGGTCATCTGTCACATAACAGGCCAGATGCCCAAATCTAAAATATTTTCTCCACAGAGCCCAGAGCACAGAAGCAGAGATCTGTGATAGTTTGCTGCTACCTTCATTTTACAGGGTTGATAAAAAACCTGCTGGCTTCCCTGTGGGATAATTTGCAAAGGAAATGCAATTTGCTTGCACTTTATTAATCCTGTAATAATGTTAGCAATGAAGTTACCTACTTGGCTCTTGCATGTCTTTTTCAAACATGTTTCACAGTATTTTACTAGATCTCTCAGTAACACTGCCATAGTGTTATATATTGACAAAGTGAGGCAGAATAGTCCAAAAAGGGGATTAAAAAGCACTCTTGAACATCTCAGGCAACTACTCTGCTCTAAAACAGTATTTGCAACCTTTTGTTGTTTGGGCTTCCCTGTCAGTGTCTTCTCTTCTGCTCTACAACTGAAATTGCTTCTGAGACATGTGGGGAAAGGCCAACCCAATATGCTGAGCATGATTTCTCAACTTGTCCATCTCTCCTGCTGCTGACACGCATCACTCACAAGGTGTGCCTTGCAAGCAAGGAGACCGTGCTCTCCACAAGCAGCTTCAGGGATGTGGTGATATGTTCTCCAATATAAACCCCAGAGCAAGGTGCCAGAGGTACTGAGAAGCTGCCAGCTGCAGGAGATGGCAGGGGACAGGGACCTGGAACATCTTCTGAAGTTCAGGCTCTAAGGGTGATGGGAGTTTTTGCCTTCCTCAGTCCTCTATAAATCCAGACCCTGGCATCTCTTTTGATGTGGTACAGTGGGCTGTCAGATTGTAAACACAGAAAATAAAATTGCCAATAGGGCTGAAAAAAGCCATGGTTGAAGTCTCAACTCACTGCAACACCACAAGTCTGGTACCAGTCCTGTAAATACACACTGGGTCTCATAAAAAGTCTTCCAACAACATCACGTCAATCAAATTCTGGTTTAAAACATGACGCAGAAAAAAAGTGAAGAGCAGGGATATGGAAGAGGGAAAAGGAAAGCCACTGCAGAGCCACAATGCCTTATATATGCTTCATAAGGCAATCTGAGGTGCAACAGGGGTATTTGCGCTCAGCAAAACCCCCTGCCTGCAGCATGCCCCACTTGCCATAGCACTGACTGGCTCAGAGGTAACCAGAACAAACTCTCTATACACTGTTCTCCTACAAGATTGTAGCCAAAGTGGCAACCGTGCATCACAATTTATCCAGATTTCAGTAGAGGTAACTACAGGAGGCACACAATGCACTCTAAGGGTCCTGACTTCCCACATTTTTTCACTTTAATAAGGCCAGCAAGGAAATTATTCAGAAATGCTCTGAATACCACTGGAATTTAAAATCAAGGCAATGCATTTAGACAGTCATTTTGTTAGTGAACTAGATTTTCTTTTAAATACCTACCTTTTTGTGCAGATATATACTCCCGAGTCTTCTAGCATCACTGGTAAAAACCAGAGGGCATTTCCTTTTGCCCAGATTCTTGAATCTTCATCTCTTCCTGATATCGTGGGGTTTGAACCATTTTTATACCATGTGACATTAGGGGTCAAGGCAGAGAAATCCAGATGTTTGTATCTGGGGGAAGGGCATTTCAGAACCGCAGGTTCTCCATGCAGTTCATAGTAGTGTTTGTAAAACACGGTGTGATCTGGGCAGTTTTCTGTATAAATCAGAGATATTTTTAGATTACTGTCAGACAAGAACATGAAAAAGAAGGGTGAGGGAAACAGAAGGAAAAAAAAAATGCACCTACCTGTGTTTTTGACTTGCTGGAGTCTGAGAGCAGAGGCACCTGCTGTGCACATCACCAGGACAAAGAAGAGCCCACACATTTTTTTCCACAGGAAACCAGAAGCAGAGGGTCGAAGGAAAGTGGTTTGAAATCTACAAAGAAGTTTATTACAAAACAGATACTATAATGAAAATACTCAAAGTTATCTGAAGAGTTAACTGCTATTTTCCTCTCTTCAGACCTCGGGAGCTTTGGTTCATCCTCAGTGAGTAGAAAGGTGTCTTCATCCCTAGTTTATGAGGGCTGAACTGTGGAACCAGAACATCTGGCTTAGCACACACATATCACTTCTGGCCCTTCCCTTTCACTGCAGGAGATGAAAACAGCATACCACAAGATGCTGCTGTCCCCACAGCTTTCCCAAGCAACAGCCACGGGTGGAACAATCTAGCTCTGCTTATTTTGCAATAAGATGTGGCTGAAGCATAGGTCAGCTGCTTTGAGTGAGCTGCAGTGTAGTAGCTTGGGTGAACCCAGGAGCACAGTAGGCCAGCTAGTGTGAATCAGGCTGCAGGAAAACTTCCTGCTACAAGCAGAGCCAAGCTTTCTTGTCTACAACAAGTGTTTCTCTTGGGACAAAAAACATTGACTCCCATGGCATGTATACCCATCTTGCTGGTGGTGCACAAGTAAGTTTTCGGCATGTACACTATTACCATCTGTTCTAAAAAAAAAAAAAAAAAATAAGGAAAACCTAATAATCTGTCCTGAAAATCACATAGGTTGGCACAAAGGGAAAATTAAATTCTCTTCAGCCTGTCATTCATCAGGTGTCATCTGTATGGGCCTGGCATAGGCATAGCAGTATCCATGTACATCACTGAATGCTTCTGCTCTGCCATGAGGCCTCAGCTCCTGCTACCCAGTTGATTGATTATGCTTTACCTCAGTGTGCCATGGGCAAAAATATATAAAACATGCTGGATAGAGGCACTAGTTTATGCTCTATGTAAGGAAAACATGAGAAATACAGTACACATATCCACATGATACCTTACACCATTTCCATTTTATATACAGAAATTGAAACTGCATACATTTAACATTAGCTTAAAACTATGATGAACATTAAATGACTGGACTACTATTTCAAATCAAAACCAAAAGCAAAAATAAATATTTCTACCAATATAACAAAGCCATATTCATAGGTATACACCTTTGGGCATTTTTTGTGTATCCCATCATGCTCATACTTACATCATGGTTTTAATCCAAATTTCTTCCTATTCTAGTAGCTATACTTACCTGATATCTGACATTGACTACAATAAGCTATTTCCAGCTTATTGTCATCTCTACAACACCACAGAACCGACTTCTTGCTCAACAATACTGTTTCATAACCATGGGTCATCTCCTCTACTCTTAGATCTGCATGGGTTTCCAGGGAATTGGTATGGAGCTCTAGCTTCTCTCAGCTACGTCTGAACCAGGTGCTAGGGGCATTAACAAGCCCCATGGTTCGTATCAATACCCTGTAAAAGGTAAGTTTCTCTCTCTTCAGGTCCTTTGCCTGACAAAAACACTTGGTTATTCTGTTCATAGCTTTCTGGTCCCTTTGGTTTAGTAACTAACAAACTCCATGAGCCCTACACCATTTGAGGGTTTAGGGAAGGTTTTCATTCCCAAATTTCAATCAGATTCACTTACCTGTGTTTCTGTAGTCTGTCAGCCATGAGCTTCTCAAAAAAAGAAGCTATCAGACCGAAAATTCCTAGTGAGGATCTTATATAGGGTTTAGCTCAACACACAGCGGAAATTTGTCTCTCCTTGCCCAATCAGCTTTGTGTCAAAACCAAATAACGTTTTAGACACAACTTTCTTTCCTTCCGTAGAGTGAGGATGAGATAAACAGAGGCACAGACAAAGAGAAAATATGTGTTTGGATTTCCCAAAAAAAGGGGAAATGACTGCTAAATATATGACTAATTTTCCCCTTTTCTGACGAATGGAAGCTTGCATACACTCATGTCTTCACATGACTATTTCACACACTATCTCAAGTACCTCAAGTAAAAAATTCTCATGCGTAACAAAAGGTGCACTGCAGCATAGTCAGCAAGCTAAATAACTGCACAACAGCTAAATAATCTCAATCTTCACATTTTGTGGTCTAGCCAACTCTTCGTGGCCGACATAAATCTTCTGTGATTTCCCAGATCGCTGGTGAATCACAAATGTGCGGATTCCCCTTTCCTCTCCTAACATCCATTTTAGCGTGACAGCCTAGATTAAGGCTCTCTTGCAATGGGGTATAAAGAAGTAACAACTTGGTTTCCAGGCTCATGACGAGGAGTAAGAAAAGGGTTATGAATTGTGACAATTTTGGCCTTCACTTATTTAGAAGAGGGCAATCAAGTGAGGGACTTCAGTTCCCAGATAGAATAACGTCCTCAGATACATCTAACAAGGGTCAACACTTTTAAACAGCTTTCTTCAGAAGAGTTCTGCCCTGGGTGTCTTTTTATCCAGAAAATATCTTGATCACATGCAGCACTATGAGGACCTCAAGCTTAAATTGTTTATCTGGAGGTGCAAAAGTCTGGTTTAGAATAACTCAGGAAGAAATGAAAGATAGAACAAGAATTTTACTTTTTTTTAGTAGATGTCTGCTGAGAAGGCCATGTCATTTTGTGGTTAGCTATCACTGAGTATTTATAAACAGAAATGTGCAAGTCTAGCAGCTATATATATAGAGAGACTCTCTTAGGGAAGCTGGTGTCATTCTGTGGTTTCGCTGTGCTGATGATTCATTTATATAACTCGAGATGCTAGAGCGTAGCTGTGAAATTCCTAACTTGAAGACCAGACTATTCCCCATATGTCTCATTTGTTGCTCATCTCACCAGATAGATATTTCCCACACCAGGGCTACATGCAGTGCCTTGCCTCGCTTGGGTGGATTCTGCTGTCCTTGGACATCCCAATAAAATAATCAAAATATCAAGAAATATCTAGTGTTCTGGAAGGTACTTGCAACAGAGACTTTCAAAAGGCCTCCACAAGCAAGGTGTGTCTGTTCATTATCCCTAGTCAATGGAAGGGGAAATGGAAATTCAGGCATCATGGAATAGGGATTACACCCTTTCTACAAGGGACTGTTAATGTGCCTGCTTCTTATACCAGCTCCCAGGTTCTGCTGTTTCCCCTGGAGGAACTTACCCTGTTATAGTGGCTCTGTGGCTGATGATGTTTGGCATTTCTTACTTACTCTGTTATCCAGTTTGGCTAAGCAAACTTCATGCAATTAAAAACTGAAGAAAATTTCTCTGATTCACATAAGAATAAGGTGATGAGGCATTAAGAAATATTGAATGCTGAAAGCTGACTGGCAAGCAGATGCAAAGTAAACCACAACTATTGCACCAACACATGTTCTTTGGCTTATTGATATGAGCAAACCTGGTTTTAATAATTTATAATATCCTTGTGCACAGTTCCCAGATGGGGTCTTGAGGAGAACAGAAAAGGAAAGGGAAGAAAAGGAGCTCTCCAACTCTGAGAATCACCAAATAATTGTGACAGAAAGCTAAAAACTAAACAGAGGGATTAAGAGGGATTAGCACAATGCACAACAGGCTCCAAGAATACAGGAATTTGCGTGCTTAGCCAGAGGAGTAAGCGGTGACATACCCCAGTTGTATATGACTAAGTGGGAGAAACAGGAGGCAGTGCGCCAAGGGATCCACTTTGTCATGAAGGAGTGCTAGTTTGGCCAGAGCAGCAATGGCTGGGTTACAGATTGCCTCACCACTATAGGTTACTGGGATTTCAAAAGACCCTTTCACTGCAATAGAAAGCAGGCAGACTGTGAAAAATAATTATACTCTCAAGAGCTGGAAGGGTCAGGGAGGAGGAGACCCTCAGTGCAGAAATCAACAGGGTACAAGGGACAAAGTAATGTCTAGAGAGGCCCAGAGTCTCTGTGCACAGACACAGCCATAGACTGGTGAAATAAAGAAATTATTTCTGAAAAAGTGGCCTTTGCTGGATTTTATTTAAGGTAGAAGACAATCCCTGGGCACAGTCTACTTGATATATGATGCTATGTGGAAAAGCAGTGATGGAGTACTGTTGCAAAGCTGAGTTTGTTCAAAGTAGTAAAGTGATATTGCTCTCCCTATAAACTGAACTGAAGAGGATAATCTAAACTACTAAATAGTGACAGTCTAAACACCAATGCATCCTAGTGCGTCTCTCAAATGACAATAAAAGTAAAAAAAAACTTTTAATCGTCTTCCTTCTCTTATGGATAAAATGGTGCATAGACATGCTGAAGTTTGTTCAGGGATATGGTTAGGGCTAGGAATCAGAGAGTAAAGGAGTCTAGGGCTCCAGGGACACTGGGGATGGAAAAGGCATGCCAAGGGGATCATAGCAGGGCCCCAACATTGCTGCCCTTACATCTTTCTAATTTGGGCCATTCACAGAACCATTTAGTTTGGAAAAAACCTCTTAAGATTATCAAGTCCAACCATTAACACACCACCACCATGTTCATCACTAAACCACACCCCCAAGTGCCATATCCACATGCCTTTTAAACATTTCCAGGGATGATGATTTCACCACTTCCCTGGGCAGCATATTCCAAAGCCTGTCCATCCTTTCAGTGAAGAAATTTTTCCTAGTATCTAACCTAAACCTCCCCTGGTACAACTTGAGGCCATTTCCTCTCGTGCTGTCACTTGCTACCTGGGAGAAGAGACCAACTCCCACCTTGCTACAACCACGCTGAGGTTCCTGCTTCTTCCTCAAGCTACCAGCCATTCCCCCTGCTGGGATGGAGCAAGCCCACAGCACACACCACCTGCCATGCCTTAGTGCAGGCTCCAGGCAAGGCTGCAGCACCCACACGGTCACTCACCGTGTCAGGGCTGGGAGGTGGGGCTGGCTGGGAGCCAGCGATGCCGAGAATAGCAAGCAGATATTTCCCACAGCTTTGGCACCTTCTCAGACCGTAGGCAGTGAGTCAGCAGGGGCACTAGGGACATGCGAAGACAAAAGCAAACCTAAGACTGCTGAGTAGCTTTTTCTTTTCCACCAGTTCCAAAATTATAGTGTTTGCTTGCAGTCACGATCAGTCTTTTTTATATATGAAACAATATCATGTGCTCTGTGCTCTTTCATGTGAGAAGTGTTGAGGGATTTAAAAACACAGCAGTGATTACAAAAAGCCCACAGTAACAGCAGACAGAGGAGGAACTGTATCTAATTGAGGACCATGAAGTCATATAGAGTTATATGAGCCAGAAAAACAGGGACAACCGAAAATTTCTAAACCAGTTATGGTGCTTGGCTTAAGCAGCCAACCCAGCAAACAGGGATTTCAGAGGCAAAGAGAAAAACAGATGACAAAGATTTTTGTTCATAATTGCCTTTTTGTTGGCTGAACTTAAATTTAGTAGGTAAAAAGTAACTTTATAGCTATGAAAAACAGTGACAAATATGAGGCTTGTGATAAAGGAAAAATTGAGCTGGTGCGTATCATATATTATTGTAGGTGTACTGGGAGGGTAATATGAAACATTACTTTTTTATTACATGTTACTGAATTAAGTAGTTGTCTCACCAAGAATATGAAGTCATTTATGCAATGCAGGCAGTAAATCTTCTCGTTTATCTTAGATTTACTGTCCTTCTGACACACAAGTATATTTCACACACTTGTTTTAAGAAGCAGTCATATGAAATACACGTAGCAAATACAATTACCCAAGGTATTTGTTCCCTACTCCACTACACTAAGGTGTAATTCGTTATCACAGGATTTGGAGGGGGCTGGAGGGGGGCAACACATGAAAGTGCATATGGTACAGAAACAGAGAAAACAAAGCTGCAGTCGTACTTGGCATTCTCTCTTTGTGCTTGTCCTGTATGTAGTGTCACAATGACCAGCAATTCTGACTGGCATCAAGAGTTGCTTAAGAAAAAATTGAGCAAGAAAGACTTGCTCTGGATCTGTGACATAATGGCAGAGGGGGTTACAAATAAATGAATAATAAATAATTAGATGCAATATATACTGCTTCTCCAGCACATAATGTTCTGTACCAGCCTGAAAGGGAACTCATCGTTTCAGCAACTGTTTTTAAAGACTTTGGGAGGATTTTACACTAGACAGTATTGAATGTTATTTGTTTAAATCATTGCTATCAATCATATTTTGAAAAGAAAAAGAAGAGATTCTAACAACAGTATTGCTTTGCTACAAAAATTTTCCTTAATTACAAGCTGGAAGAGTTTTCATTCAGACTTAACTAAGTGGAAGCTTTACTATTTGCAGGAAAATTTGGGTAACTTAATGAAAGTTTGCAAGAAACTAGTGGATGAGCTTTCCTTCAAAACATTCCTGGATTGAGAGCTTCCTTCCTAATAAAACTCAGATCCCTGCTGGTCCTTCTGGCTGTAGCTTCCAAGACCTGTTATAGCAGAGGCATTTATTTCACTGGGGACCAGTAGAGCCCTGCACTTACTTTAAGGCCAGTTCATAAGTGCTGAGCCATTCCCCTTGTCTCTGCAGAAAGCTGAAAGATCCCAGGACATTTACAAGTTACTATTTTGATTAACGTACAAGTTTTGTGAATAGACTTCCCAGGGAGAAGAGTTTCAGCAGGGTATATGAATAATGGATAACCTCTTGGCTTGATACCATAGCTATGGGAACAAAAGACAAAAGAAAGGGGAACTAAACTTGATCATTTCATATCATTATGGTATGGCAGCAGTGTTTGGAACCTTAACCCTTGCTGGCTCCCCTGAAGTTGCTAATGGCAGCTCTGCACAGCAAGGACACTGCACTCAGTGGTTCAGAGCTGCTGCCTGTTTCCTGACATGCCTATGATACTGGCCTGAGATGAGAGGCTTGAAATTGCACATCCCATGCAGAAGTCACAGGACCTTTTGCTGGACTTTTAAATATCCAAGTGAAATACTGGAGACGAGATCAGTAAGAAGGCACATACTTCTTGGCAACTCTCTCCATACATACAGACAAAGAGAAAGAAAAAAAATATTAGAGACATGTATGTATCCATACATGGAGAAATTGAGAGGTTGCTGCCTGCTGAGAGGAAAGGGCTGTATTCAAATTGCAAAAGTCACCAAAAGAAGGGTAGAAAAGAAAGCCCTGCAGGATTTCTGTTCCTGCTCTGCAGTCTGTTTTTCCTTTGCCCCATGGGAGGTGGGACAGCTACAGGGTGTGCTCTATACTGTGCTCTATAGGGACACCACAGTAATATTGCCAAAACTCCTCCATGTAAACTGATAAATGTTTGTGGTAACTCAAAACTATTTTACAACAAAACTCCAGCCAAAAAAAGTTGACTTATTATTAACACAGCTAATAGCATTTTAGTGATGTTTACATGTGTAAACATCTATACTAAAAAGTATTTACTTTGTATAATAGGGCACCATTAAAAACTTCAGTAGCAGCAGTGTTGTATCATTTTAGATCAAAATCCATTAATGAGTTCACTGATGCTACCTTGTCTATTAGGGCTGACAGCATCTGGCAGGGCCCCTGCAGCTCAGCATTCACAGAACCATCAGAACTAGGATGGCACCCTCCAGACCTTGCTCAGACCACTTCTCTCTTTGTCTTAGGATAAATGTACTTCTTCATTTTTCCAAATAACTACTATAAAAGAAGAGTATGATTTTTCTAGAATATACTCATCAAATCACTCTTATTTCTGAAGGCTTTGTGGAACAGAGGAAAGGTCTGAAACTTTCTGGCACAGCAATCTGCCAAAGGGATATTCTCAGTGCTTTCTTAACAATGTATGCAGCCAGCAGTTTTAACACTCTACTTAATTGACCCTTTCAAAACCTTGTAATGCTGTAATGAAGAAAAGTGCCAGGCAGAGCTCTGTCTTAAGGCTGTACTTTCTGAGAAGATGAAGAAACACCACCTTGAGGAAAGGATTCTGTTAATGTACCAAATTTGATTTTTATGTAAGAGGAGTTTTCAAGAGAAGTTGGTGCATAGGAGGAATAATGAACTGAAGAGGTTTTCAACACACCTCATGCCTTACTCAGGATCTGCCATGGGTAAATTCATGTGGCTTTGGGTTCAGCCATTCCATGTTCAACAAACAAAATGCAGGGTTTGCAAACTCTGTAGTATTTATCCACATTATCAAGCCCCTTTCAGAAACAGACCTTTCTAGACAGGAACAAGTTCACCTGCAGCAAGGTGGATGCAAATTCATCCACACCCTGAGCCAAGTTCTGATGTACCTCTGATACATGTTATTGTCCATCTCTTAAACTGCTCTAATCCACGACCCTCACCTCTCTGCAGACCTATGTCCTCCACATGCCCTTATCAGTCATGCTCAGGCTGCTATAACCATATCACATATTTCACTGGGGGATTTTGTACAGAGGTAAGTTACCTACTGATACAGCCATAATAAAAGGTAGGTCATGAGGAAACAGGCCAGGACGCAGGAGACAGACAAGGCACAGAGTGGTACAAATGCAGGAGAGGCTGTTGTTCCCATGAAGAGTTTTACTGTATCATTCTCCACCTTTGCACTGCTGTAGAGAAGCCTCTCAGCCATGAACCTGGTCCATCCATGAAGGCTGCCCACATCACAGCCAGCAGCTCCTATGATATGAAGATGTTTCTCAGCAATGTTCAGCATGGATCACAAGACCCTCTCTACTTTTCTGCCCTGAAAATGCATGCACAGATACACCTATGTACACGCCGCAGCTAACCCAGGAAATAGCTAACTCTTTTGCTAGCAAAAGGCTTTGTAAGATAAGAACAAAAAGTGTTCTGGACCTTTTGGACATCAGAAGAAAAAGCAACACATATGTATAAAAAAAAATCTTCCTAATAAACATATCAGTGGAAAGCACTTCCAGATCTTCTTAAGACCCTATAATCTGTCATAGGCCATCCAACAGTCACGACTTGCAGGACCTGTTTGCAAGAACACTGGAGTTGCAGGAATAATACCAGTGGGCCCAGGACATCCTGTGCTTTGTAGGGCACTGTGTGGAATATGCATGAGTTTCCTGAAAACTTGTGGGAGCAGCACTTGACAGCTGACCAGAACACACAGCACTTACCGGCAGTCCGTGCTCATGGGGGAGACAGTGAAATGGAATCTATGGGCACTGATTGCAGAACAGAACGTTCTGTACCCGTACCGCTCACGCAACCTTACGCTGCTCCAACACGAGTGCGGAGCTGAAAGTGTAGCTGGCAACATCAGGTTTGAAAACAATCCAGCCCCTGCACCACCAATTCAGCCTGTGCCTAACCCCATGCTTTGCACTCTGGCTCATGAAGTTGCAAGCCTCAGCTTTCCTAGGTGAGAGAGGTAACCATGAGGTACCAGAGTTCACTGTACCAAGAGCATCCCATTACTACTCAAGTAATAAGAAAACACGCTTGTGAAATACAACCCCATGACTGTGGTTACTTAGGCAACATCTCCCTGCAAGTATTCATTGATCTGCTGTCCCTGGGGCCTGTCCAAGATTGCGTGTTGCCTGCCCTGTTCCGGAAGAATTGCCACACCTCAAGAGGCTTCAACTTGCTTCCTCTTTACAATTTTGATTTTGATAGGTTTGCTGGTCATTTGACAACTAAAAGCTCACCCTGGCTGAACTGATCCAGTTCGCAACTAGAGTAAGTCAGCAATGCTGGGGAATGAGCTAAGAGGAGAGCACCCGAGAACACTTAGAATTTACTTCTGGAAATCCTTCCTGGAAGAAACCAAGCCAAATGACCATTATGATCACTCATGTCTTAAAGTTCAATGCGGCCTGCTGATGTATATTTTCAAATTTTTTATGCAGTGCCTAGGACATAGGAGTTTGGGAATCCTAGCTCAAATTACTAATTATGACATTCTGCAGGACATCTATAGCAACTAACATTACCTGCATAATTTTCTCCTAACAAATATGACAAGGAATTTGTTCCACATCGTGGGATGCTTCCAAACGACTTTTTTTTTTTTTTCTGGCTCCAAAAATAACAGCTCTCTTCTCCATCTGTGATACATAATAAATATTCATTTTATCATGAATCCAGAGGTTTTTCAGCAGCACTAGAGTCTGAAACAACTTGAAATATCTTTCTGTTTGAATATTAAAGAAAAACATACTTTACACAGAATATGGCCCTACTTATTAAAAAAAAATAAAATCTAAATTTCATCCTTTTTATTCTACAGGGTTAGCAGTGTTCAGTTAAAGTACATTCTTCTTCCTCAGTTCATACAGCATCTTAGTATCTACCAAAAAGACAGCTGGTATCCATCTGTCTGTGCCCAATGACACTTACACTGCTAACTTTACCTTTTTTAGCTGCTTGTTCCCTCCTCTTCTTTCACATATCACATGCTGTTCACTTCAAGGATGCGTACTTTCTTTATATATGCCTCAAATGCATCAGTTGTTAAAATTAGTTTCCAACAGTGGTAAAAAAAAGAAGGTTCAGTCCATCAGTTTAAGTCCCAACACATCATCACAGACTTGAGGGGAAAACCAAGTCCATTAATGTATCTACTTACTCACACAACCTTATGCAAAAAGGTTAAATTGGGATGATCCAAACTGACACATCTGGCCTAAACAACCTCAGCCCTGGGTACTGAAAAAATCTGACTCTGTCTCAGGACTACCCATTCCAGCCCTGTACAAGCCAAAGGTGATGGGGGGCAACTCAGCAAAGTACAGCCAAACCTGTTTGCCCAAGTCCAGTTCTTGAAGAATTCAGATGTATTCTCTCGATGAGGAAGAGTCTAGGTCACTAGTCAGGGTCTATTTACACAGCATTTTGATTTCCCTGCAGTACCTTTTAAAGATCATAAGTACGCTTAATATAATTTCTCTTGCAATAAAAAAGCAATATAAAACTATAATAGGTAAAGCAATCTAAAAAGTGCCACATATCTATGTGAAAAGCTACTGACATTTACACTTGCACTATTTCAAGACTTGTGAAATTATACACTCACAGTTCTACAATACTCAAGAAATAGCAGACCTGCCAGTTCCTAGATCTGGAGACCCGAGACTTAGCAGAGAAGTCTCTGAAAACACAAGATGTACCTCAAAGGGACCCCTTTGGTAAACGACAGCAAAATGGACTACAAACCATCTGTTTCAAACCTTGAAGAAATCCAACTACTGATGCCTTCTGCTGAATGCACAAAGGGCTTGCCGGTGTTTGGGTGCGGTAGTAAGCAGCGAGCAAAATTAGACACAATGCTTTTCCAAGATGGATGGATCTGGCACTCAAATCATACTCAGCTGCAATAGGCTGAAGCTTTTAAGTGTAGTGAAGTGAGAATTTTAATCTCTTTACAGATGAAGACATTGAAATGTGTTCCTAACACATCTAAATGATAGCACTTAGACAAAACCTTTGGAGGTTTTGGTGTTTGGGTTTTGGGGGTTTTTTTGAAGGGACTGGAAGAAGAATCTAAAGGAGAAGTTAAGAGGATGTCTCCGGTCTTACCCAATGTCTCTTTCAGAGGCTGTTCCCTACCAGCTTCTGCAGGCAGTGTTGTTCCACCAATCTCAGACAAGTATGAAGGGAAAAATATCAAGGTGCTACAAATGAATTTTCACAGTTACCAGCTTTCTCTCTTGAAACTTCCTGCCACAACACATCTTAAAAACATATAGTAAGGAGATGGCTACATTCCACCAATAAACTAAGATTGTACATTAAAAATGTCCCATATTTCTACTGCAAAAGGATTGTTACCTTCTATCCATTACTAGGAGTTTGCCTGAAATTATCATTGAAGCAGCAGTATAGCAGTGACCCAGAAAGTCCTACCAGGAAGAGCCTCCCTACTTTAGGAAAACCACAACAGAAATACCAAGTGCTAGAATTAATCAAACTGCTTTTTAACTGTGGATGAATGAAATTTTTGGTTTCCTGGATGCCTTTTTATAGTAGGCTTGTATATTAAAATATTATGAATCTGAGAATGGATACAGTCATCGTTAAAACTTTCCAAGGTGAGATTCACAGCCTCTTACTGTAAAATAGCAATGAAGCCTTTTTCACCTGAGAGGTGAACCTGTCTAGATTATGGATTGAAGCAGGTTATCTTCATGTGCTCATCCAAACAAGTGGAAAAAAAAAAAAAAAGTCAAATGTTTGTCACATATAGAGTTGTCAAGATACTGCAAGAAGCAGATATTGAGCATCACAATTAGAAGTATTTACATGAATAGCATCAATGTTACTCACCCCAAAAGGACACACTTTAGTCTTTTATCTCTGACCATGACAGCTTCCAAAATACATTTACTGCCACTGCCTCTGCAAATTTCAGATTTTTGAGCATCTCCAATCTACTGCCATTGCACAAAACTCCCACAAGAAGCTATCCTGTGCACCAGCAAGCACTCAGCATCCATGCTGAGAGATATGAACTCGTCCCAGATCTTACAGGAAAGAAACTGGATGCACTTTTCTGATGGCCACATCTTCACAAGAATGGTGTTTCCTAGGGTGAGATTAGAACTTAGAAAATGAGCTTGCTTAATAGCACTATATTTCAAATCCAAAAGGAATTTCTAGGCCTCTGCATTTGGTGTGTGAGAAATGTCAGCAGAGACAATATTTCCTGAAGTAGCGAAGGTGGCTATTACAAAATTCCTTAGTCAAGCCTCAGAGTTACCACAGTCAACTTGAAACCAAGTTGTGAATGTGAAAGTATAGCATTTGCTGATACACGTTTTACAAACAGATGGCAAATTTAGAAACAAGGTTTAGATTTTGCCTGCTCAAAACCTCTTAGAATCATGGAGTCATTTAGGCAAACAAAGACCCTTAAGGTCTTTGAGTCCTTCAATAAACCTAACACTGCCAAATCTACCATTAAACCACATCTCTAATCACCACATCTATACTTCTGATGCTGAGCAAATGTCTCAGCTGTAGTTTGCTAGGAGAGGTCCTCCTGTTTCTGCAGCACTTATGTTTTCTGCGATTTGCAAGGCACTTGCTAAGACAATGTTGTTTGTAAACATTCAGCCTCCAGCTGGTATGTATTGGACCTGGATCTGGAAGAGTGACCACAACGTAAAACTCAGCAATCCACATAAAATCAAACAAAATATTTGTATTATCTGGTGCCTCCATTCTCTGATCTTGCAGGCTGTTGTTAAATCTACAGAGTATCAAAACTTCCACAGACAAGAGGGAAACATTTTGCAGCTTCACCCCTTTGTGAAAACACTCCTTTGCTTGCATACTGGCGTGAAGCTCTTTAATTAAAAGCTGGAGTGTCTTGGGACAGTTTGCACTAGGATACATGAACAGTTACACATTGCAGAGCAGAAATACAATCCCAGTACCACACAGTTGCGTCTTTGCTAGAAGTAGCAATGGCTGTATCCACTATAAAATCTCCAGTGTGTTGCTTCAACCCATTACTTTGCAAAACAAACCCTGCTTTTTGGCAGAAGCAAAAGTATGATAGCTAGTTAAGGAAGGAAGGAAAGAAAGAAGAACAGACAGTAGAAAAAAAAGAAGCTGATAAAAGCAGAAGGGAAGAGAAACAATGACATTTCTTGAAATAAGACTGAGTTTACAGCTGCCACAAAAATACAAGCCTCTCAAAGTTCTGAGAAGTTATTGAGTCCTGCAGGGCCTGAAGGCATTGCTGGCAGAGGGAAGAAAGCTGCAACTCCTGCTGCAGATGCAGCCAGGTGTGAGAAGATCCTAAACAATAGGTCTCACCCAGCCGTGGGATCTGCTGATGGGAGTTTCCCCCAGCTGGTGGCACCCAGCTTGGCTGCACCCCAAGGTGCAGCACCAGGCACAAAGCCTCACCAGCCTGCCCAGACCCTGTGACCTCCAACTGTGGGGCACAGCTGTGGGCAGCATCCAACCCCAGCTCCACTGGCATGCAGTCCCTGGCATATCTACTCCTTCTCCCAGGGGTCTCCAGAGAGTTCTTGAATATTTGGCCTTGTCATGCAAACATCTCACAGATGCTAGGAAATCATGTTTTCCTCCCCCCCAGAGCGGTTATCACAAAGGAATAGGAAGAAGACGTAAGAGCCCTTTTAACCATTTCATTTACAGGAATGTACACCACGGTCTTCATGACTAGAAACAAAACTGAATCTAAAAGGGTTGGTTCCACTTACAGAAGTGGGGCAAAAAGAGGATTACAGTTTCACTTTGTCAACTGCTGCAGTGAATCTCAGCCGCAAACTGATTCTAGGGGAAAAATATATTGGACTGATTTCAGTTAAGAACCCAAATGGTGAGACATTCTCTGTGACAGTGTGATCAATGACAGCTGAATAAAGCCCTGTTTGATTTGTAGACACATGTGCATGTGCCACAAGGAACACAAGGGATCTGCTCCTTTTACCCACATGCTGTGGCATGAGGGGTTATGCCCACCTCCCATGCCATCAGTGATGCAATTAACTGCTATTTAAAAGCCCCTAAAAGGAATCTGTGGGAAAATCTCATTTGTAGGGTCTTCAGAAAAGAAAGATCAAGGTATGCACAATTAGGAAGAAGACACATGTTTAAAAGCAGGGAATAAACCCTCTTCCAAAGACAAGCATGAAAAACAGATACCAGAAACCAGGGACCCATTGTAGGTACTGGTTTTACAGCATTGCACTGTCACAATTTTGCCACATTTTCAGCCTAAACCTCTTTTTGTTCTACTTGGCACGTTTTTCCTTAGGAAACAACTAGCTTATACCTCCTCTCTAATGAAGTTACCTGCCACAAGCTTCCTTGTTCCTCAGTGAGTTGGAGACACAGCTGGCTGAACCCCAAGGACTTCTCGACACTTTTGTTTAGTGCACCTAAGGAAGGGTTTGGCAGAGTCTCTGAGTTGTTGATGCTTTCCCCCTTCTGCCCCAAGTCTCAGTTATTGTAACAAAAACCATCACTCTGAGGCACCTGCCCAAAATATGGGTGACTTGGCACTTGTTTGTCCACAAGTCTGCAGCTGAGATCTGCGGGTGCCACGGCCTGACAACAATGAGGGGCTTCTCCCCTGGGGCAGACGGGGCAGCTCAGGAGTGAAAACTTCAGCCAGCTGGACAGAACATCACTTCAGTGCTTCATACATAAAAATCACAGCAGGCTAAGCATTTTCCATCCTAGTTTTTTCCTTTTCGATCAGAAAATTAATTTGCCATGTAACTGATACTTCTAATGGGAAAAAATGCTAGTCTTGTGAAATAGAGATACTCTGGTCAAGAAAGGCAAGAGGAGGTCAGGTTGACCAAGACAGAATACTTTGTTTGATACATCCAGGAATATTTGATCAATGGCATAAAATTTGTAAAGCACTTTAATGCAACACATGGGGTTTTATACATATACCCAACCCCTCAAAAATGTAAATGCAGCCTGATGCAACACATTTCCCTTGGAGACAAACTTAGTGAGCTGGGCCATGAGAGAAGCTGTCCATTCAAAATGCACTGCATAGGGATAAGGAATTCAGCAGCGTGAAAATACCTTTAGAATTCAAACTACAGTTAGCATAATGATATCCTAGTGGTTATTACAGAAAGAAAAATATTACAATTATTACAAATGAAGAAATTATTTTTGACCAAATACTGCAGTGTTTTCCTTTGAATTTTCTGAAACATATGCTTTGTAAATTCTCTTCTGTAAAGAAACAAATAAATCCAACCTTTTTTTCTTTATTTCATATTAGGATATTAATATTAGAAAAAACAATGCTTCTAACTCTCCCTCAACAGGAGTGTAGAGAAGTTTATTAGTATTTTTGAGCCATAGTAAATTGATATAATTTATGAGAAAACAAGTACTTCAGATGATATACATAAGGCTACAGACTAATTAATGAGGATAAAGAGAGTTTTTGAATACTCTCATCTCATGAGGACCATCTGTTGTAGGGGGAACATGGCTCTTCAAGAAAAGTCTACAAATGCTGAGTAGTAGAAAAAAGTGTCTGGATTAAGTTAGGAACATTAGACCCAGTATATTCCAAATTTTCAGCATTTTTTAAAAATCCTTTTTTAAAAACATGCAGCAGATGACGAGTCCTGCACTGAGGAGTTTAGTGTCATGACAAACATGCTAAAAAAACCTCTGGTGGGATGTGGGTACCTAAACCCAAGCATGCGGTTCTCTTCCAGAAGGTATCTGAGACAACTCCACCTCCCTGAGAACCCCAACATTTCTGCTGCAGCAGCTGGAAGCCAACCAGAATACCAAAGGACATGAAGGCTTTAGGAACTCAAACTAATTCTTCGGGAAATACTCCTACCTTGGGTCATCCATAGAGAGATGGTGCTAGGAGCAAACCTGGAATTCATTTCCTTGCTCCTTTGTGCAGGTTACCATGCAATACAGGCAAAGTTGTCCTCTATCCACATTTTGGGTTGTCACTTCCTACCCCTGAGTTTGTACATGGGTATCAGTAAGGAGCTCCTCCCCAGCTGCAAAGTCTTCAGTGCCTGAAGACAGAGAGGAGGTGTCCCACTGCCTTCCTGGCTCATCGTTTGTAATGCCATTGCCATCTCAGGTCTCTGATTTCATGAACTACTGATCCTTCCCACACCACCCCTGCTCATGGAGTGCATCCTCACCTGACACGTTTTACAAGGGCCCTTTTAAAGCAAGGTGACACCAATGAGCATTGGTCTCAATTTCATAAACTGCATCTTTTTAACAGCTGATTTCCAGGCTCAGCCATCTCAGCACTGCACACTGAACCAAGAACAATGCTGGCCACTCTATGCTGTGATGTTCTCACTCTGAATTGGAGCCCTGGATTCTAGATTTACCAAATCCCTTCATCTTTAACATGTGAAGAACTCTGTTGGAACCTGATTGCTGGCTTCCATGATTGGCAGTGGGCACGAGTTTATGCACCTCACTGAACATGAGTTTAAATGATGCCACTGAACAGCTGTGCGATGTGAAACAAATCACTTAGTAAAATGCCTGGTGCTCTCTCTAGTGTAAAACTGAGATCTGTCCCACTGGCACATTTTGAAAAGCACTAGAAAAATGTTTTTATCTGAATGGCAAATAATAGATGAATTCATGCTTAACTTGCATTTTTCCATTTTAGAAAAATCAGTTTAAAAAAACCTATCATAGCAGCACAGTAATGATAATTGCAGCGTAATTACCCATAACTGATTCTTTATGCCCTGAAATAATTTATTCTCCTTTTATACTTGTCTCTGATACCCATTAGAGTCATTACAACTGTGAGTCTATAATTACATATTTTGCATTTTAACATTCTATGCCAGTATGTGCTCTCTTCTTATCTTCCAGCTAATTTCATTACCGAAACACCAAGAAAATTTCCATATGAATTTTCCAGAAGGTTTTGGGATTTGATTGGGGTAGGTCCAGCACTTAATGAAGCCTAAAGAGACAGTTCTTAGGACAGAGCTTCTGTATACACCCACCAGTCTGGCTTTACCAACTGCTCTGTGTAGGCTGCACCACGGTGGGATCAGCACAGCAGGAAGTCTGCCTTCAGGTTTGGGATTACACTTCGGCATTAGGTGGATTAGTTAGCACACAGCTAAGTGCTTGGGAGAAGAGAGGTTAGATTGTGCCTATATTATGTCTGAAGATAAAGTAAATGCTTAGGTCTGCAGTGGGGCTGAGAAAGCTCTTGACAAGGATCTTCTAGGAGCACCCAGGTCCACTTTCTGCCTGGTGGCACCACCAGTAGGAGACACAGGACTGCCAAAAGCCAGGACTTTTCCTTGTTGCAAGTAAGCATGCTCTATGCAAGCTACATGCACATGTATCCTTTAGCAGTGGTAGAAAATTTGGTAAAATCATTGCAATAAAGCAGAAAACATGCTCTTTGCTCTCTCACAGATCTTACCTTGTTAATGCCTTCGTGTCTCAGTTGCCAAAGGTTAGTCAGCATCTGGCCCAGAAATGTAAGCGTGTGGGTGTCTTGGTTTTAAAAGACAGGTGTCTGTAAGGAAGGCAGGAACCTCCCTTGGAATGGAAAATGCAACCCCCTTCCCTTCAGATTATTATAATTTTGAAATTAAGGGGCTTTCAGGCAAAGGTATGAGGAATAGGAATAACACTTCTTTACTTATATATATATATATATGTATAAAACAAGGCAAACAAACACCAATAGCTATGGCAGTGATACCAAACAGAAGCAGTACCCCAGTGCCAGCCTCTCTCGGCTCTCAGGCCCTTTCCCCTTCGGTGCAGTGACGCTCACAGCCGGCAGGGGGCGCTGGCGGCTCCCGCTGAGCAGGGCGGGTGCGATGGTTCCCCCGCGCCTNCCAGAGCACAAATGGAACTAGGGGCGCCGCCCAACCCCCTCTTCCTAGGTAAAGGGGCCAGTCGGCCAGGGCTCTTCCCTAGGGAAGTCCTTTGTCTCCCGCAAGTACCTTGGCAATGACTCCCTCTCAGCAATGTACATGTATGGGGAAAAATTCTTTCAAAAGAAAAAGAAAATAAAAAGAGAACTCTTAAAACCCCAACAGTGGGTCATACTCTATTGCCTTCACCAAACACCAGGGAGACACCCATGTCCAAAGGGGCCAAGGTGGTTTAATGGTTGACTTCAAGAACCTTAAACTAGAAACCTGTTTTTTAACTATCCCTCTGACTCGCTAAAAGCTGCCAAACACATAATTTACTCTCTTCTGTCTTTCAGCTTTACCCGTTGGTAAGACTAGAGTCTTGCTAACTATACTGACAGGATTCTACCAGAAATTGCCTGTAATCTCCCCGCGACAAGAGCCAACACAAGCAGCATTTACAATCCCTTCACTCCAACGGCTCTTTCAGAGACAGAAATGCTTTTTTTTCCCACTGGTAACATTGTCTGGGCAAAATTGCTTGGGAGATGCAAATATAAAAATAAAATGGAAATACGGTAATGCCATTTAATGGACAAATTAAGCTGAATGACAAACACGAGATTTGCAATATAAATTTCACACAGAGGGCAAGTAAAATCTGAGCTGCATGCAGCAATTGGAACAAATTAATCTGATTTTCCTGTGCCACATATTTACCTCATAGAATCAAAAAATCCTGAGAATGAAACATTAAAGTGAATTTCCTATTTAACAAAGAAAGGACCCCTGTCATTTCCTCAGGTGGAAAGGGCATATTTTGATTGAGTCAGGGATTTATTTTCTTAAACAATGAAACACCTTCCTCCCTCCTTCTCTCCCTAGATTATTATTGTTTGGACCAAGAGTGGAATAAACCAGAGAGATAAGGAGAGCAAGATTATCAGTTTTTCTAGGGCAGAGTTTTTACCCTTTAGGAGCATATGCTGCACGGAGCCACACAATCATGGAGTGCAAATTAAGTGACTGCAATTATTACCTGATGTTCGTCTTTAATTCCCCCACCCAGTAACCTTCACAGCAGTCCAAGTGGCTACAGTGGCTGTGCTAGTTTTGGCCCGAGCCTGCATTTTCACACCTCCCCAAGCAACACCAACACAGCAGTGTGTTAAAAAAACACTAAAAAAAAAAAAAAAAAAAAAAAAAAA
>VZTH01014520.1:45069-167279 GCA_013397815.1 Aleadryas rufinucha | reverse complement strand
GTTAAAAAAAAAAAAAAAAAAAAGTTAAGTCAAAAGAAGACCGTTGCTACCAGTTTTCCTGCCTTTAATGGGTTGGAAATAGGCCAAAAGCTGTGTGCTGGAGCTTAGCAGTGAATTTGTACATACTGGAAGACAGCTACAAAGGAAACATTATTACAGCTGCTGGGCACACACAGCTCTTTGAACCTGCATGTCCTCACACACCCCAATACAGTCCAGCAGGCAAGGGACACCCCTCATGTGCAGCTGGAATCCTGGCCATAAAGCTTATTCCTCATGGGCAAAAGAAGTCTTCTCACTCTTGAGTTCCCAGCATTGTTCCCCTGCTGGACTGGTTGGGATACCCTGGCAAAGTAAGAACCAGCAGCAAGTAACCCAGGCTGGCCACGACCACTGCTTATGCAAAGTGGCACAACTCAGTGCTAGTATTTCTTTAGTGATTTTTGAAGAGAGAAACAGCTTTGGGCTGAGATGCTGGAGCTCACAAGGCCCTGGGCCCTAAGGTGGAAATGCAGTCCCATTACTACTACTGTATTTGTTGCCATGGACCATTTAGACACTGCAGAGTCCTCTGTCGAATGCACGGTGCCGAGTCCCCTCTCTGCCATCAGCTCTTGAAGTTTCTGCAACTTCAGTCTCTTTTCAGCAGTATTACATTCCTCATCCCAGACTGCAACATGAATAGAAGCAGAAGAAATAACCAGGTCTCTGCACAAAAGGTAGCAGCCCACAAAAGAGGACTTTCTCACCTTCATCTAAGGTTCTATACAATCCTATTGCTCTAGCACATGACTTTCAGCAGAGCAACCCACTGAAAAGGGCTGGCTCTTGTATCTTTTCTAATTTGGATTTTTGTTGCTTCAATCTCCTGGGTAAGTGTTCTGCACTTTACTAACATTTAACCTGAATATTTAAAAGCTTTGTTTAAAAAATGTTTCAATATTGGCATTTGATCATTTTTTTTCTCTGGTTTGACTGATGGAGTAGCTCATTTTTAAGATGCACTTGTTCCTTTACTGCACTGTTTGTTCTCTTCTACTCCATGGACATACTTCCCTCCCTTACAATGTAAAAATTTCTGTCTCTCTCACCACAGCTACCTACACAAGTCCCATAGAGGAATGAGATCTGCTGCATGGTTTCCAATGCTATCTTTTTTTAATTTCCTTCTTACTGTAAGTCACCGTAATTGTGCCTTCACAGAAGCATGAAGGTTTTCCCTGCTCTCCACTGCCTCTGCCAGCACACGCTCCAAAACTCACATCTGTGGTTGCTGCTTTCAGCTACTTACTGCACACTGGAACGACCATCAGCTCACATCTGTCTTCATGACCAGCTAATGGTGCTCATCCAACTGCACCCAAGCATGTTTAACTGAGGGAAGCCTTCAGTAGGTCATGGATGACTGAGGAAAACCAGCAGCTCTGAAGCAGCAACTGGAGCAGAGCCAGCAGGACCCTGACCAGCACTTGGCTGGTCCTGAGTTTTTCAAGCTCAGTCAGTATCTATCCTTGCAGAAGCGGAAAAGCTGTGAGGCTCGAGAATTTCAGATACCTTTGTAAGGAAGCAAGTGAAATCCTGAAACATTTTTCAGTTTACACCACATCCCATGCCTTCTGCAGATGAGAGTGAAAGGAAAGGCTGAAGTCCAGGACTACAGACTTCCTCCTCCTCCTCCCACAGAGACCAGCCTAGTCGGAAGGAAACGTCTGCTGCTTATCTCCACTTCAGAGAACAGACACAGCCTGTGGTGGAAAAACATGGGCAAAGCCCAAGGGAAACCCTGAGGGCAAAACCAGCAACTTCGTATCAAACCTGCTCAGTATTTGTGGCTTACAACTCAGAAAGCCTGGCTTTTTTGGAGCCATGCTTTTATGCCATGCAAGAGTCCAGCTCAGGACTGCTGTTCATTGCTCTCTTGAAAATAAGCAACACCAGGTTACAAAAACCACATGCCTGAAGGCGGCGTGGCAGGAGGGCACGTTCACAACGCACCCAAGCCCTCCTTGTGCAACTTCTTTCCAGGCCCACACTCACATTTCTAAGATTTTCACTCCTTTTTCTGTAAAAGCAAAACTGCAGTACTCAAAAGAGCAACTGCACCAGGAGATTGGGCTTTAAGGAAAAAAAAAAAAAACCAACAACAACAAAAAAGCCCTGAAAAGCCCACATTTATTGTCAAAGTCTCTAAAATTATGAGATTTGACAATAACTTTTGTTCTTATGGTAACATGCAACTAGGCAACATGCAGCTTGATTTCTGCGGCCAGTAGATATTCAAAGTACTTTCCACATACAATAGGTGTCAATTTGACTTTATTTAAGGAAAAACGGGGAAAAAACAGTAATTTCCATAATACACAGAAGACAAGTTAGATAGCACTGCAAAAAAAAGGCTGAGTGTTTTACTTGTCACCAGTCTGCTTTGCAGCTCTACGATTAGTAATTTTAATGCAGTTTGTCATTTTGTATTATTGTTTAGCATCTTTATAATCAGCAGAGTTTGGGGTTATAAATCACAAAAAGTGTACTACTACTACTATGAAAAACTAAAAAACCCACAAAAATCACTTTCAAATAAACCATAAATATGTGATGCACATTAGTGTAACAAAACCATTTTTGTAAACATTTTCTCCAACATAACATGTGCATAAGATAAAAAATAAAAACACTGCAGTCATACAAGTTAGGGTTACTTTGACTTAAAGATACAGAAAATTATTACTTATTAAAGCTTAAAACTAAACCTAGGAGCTTTTCTTTTCTTCTTTGCTTACAAAAGCACTGTTTGAAGAGTTTGATGTTGGTATACGAAGTGGTTTTGTAATACTGTTTTTACCTTGCCATGTTGGCACTTCTGTGGAGGCAGAAGCTGCCAGACGGGCAGACCCACTGAAGGAAGGAGATTTCCACCCTCCCCCGGAGCCTCAAAACTTCAACAGCACATATACATGACCTGGGCATCCCTACAGCACTGGAGCATCTTCCTCTAGGTGAATAGCATCAGCTTTCAAGGACTAGATTAATTTTGACCACATAGCACTGGAAGATTTAAATCACGCAGACTGACATTGGATCGAATCAGCTTCGGCAAACTACACTACAGGGCAGCTCTGTGATTACACCCATGTCTACCATCACGTTGCATTTCCGAGTCCCCTTTAGTTCATTATAGTACAAAAGGTTGATCGTTCTTCTGGCTGACCACACCGGGCCTGAAAAGAACACATCCTTCACCTTCAACACTATCCAAAAGTCATACAATTAAAAAAAAATAGTTCTAGGTATTCCTCCGCCAGCAAATGTAAGGCTTTCTTGAGTTTTGATTCTTTTTGGGGGGTGGGGGAGTGGGGGTTGCTGTGTGCACACGCATGCGCTGGAGGTACGCATTTACCGCTCGCTTTTCAACCATCTACGATGTTCGAAGGAGAGTCTTCAGCAGCAGCGCTGACTGGGGTTGAAGGATTTACAGCAGTCAGATTTGACACCACAAGAAGGGTCTGTTGAGTCTGAGCTTTGCACACTTGGTGCTCTTGGCTCTTAATTGATTGTGTGACCAGTCGCTCGAGCCATCAGCTTGACTGAATTGAACAATATGTGTTTAAAAAGCCCTACCTGTCATGCCATGAAGGAAAGTTTACCACAGCAGAAGACAAAGCCCGTGAAACACTGAGAGCCTGTTCACTGAATGAACAGCTTAAGGCAGCTGTCAGCAAAGTACCCCACCAAAGGAATTAAGGAAAAAAAAAAAAGAAAAGAAAACAAAAAGGAAAATGGCTGAATCGTGACACTGTGCATTATTACAACACCAACAGATTATTATACACTCAAGATTTCTCAAGTAATGAACATGTAGCCACTAAACAAATTATTACTCTCAAGACATTTATTAAAAATGTCAGAACTTATTCATAAAATAAAACTGACTTTAAAAAAAAAAAGAAAGAAAAAAAGCCAGAGCTGGGATCTTACATCTAAACACAGGTATACGCTGTTTTTATGAATAAGCAGTATTAACTACATTCTTAAAAGAGTTTTAGTGCATTGCATTCTTAAAAAAGAAAAACATCACCGCCCCAAAATGTCTCCTACAACATTTAACAATTTATAGAACTAGCCTAGTTACTTTTACCTGCCTGTTACTAAGCCCATGTGTTAGAAGAGTGAAACCTCTGGTTTAGGCTAAAGTCAGACTTCTATTAAGGATGAAACTGGTTTAAAAAATGCTTGCTTTACCAAATTTTGTAAGCAAATTACATTAATCAATGTCTCACTGCCATACCGCTACGACTATTGCCCCAACGGACTACTCTCTCCTCCTGCTGAAACTTGCTATGCAATAACAGTCAGAAACCTTTCAATCTGGTAGTTTTGGTATTAAGATTAAATTAGACATTAATGGTTTTCTTCTAAAAACGTATAAACTAAACCACCTCTTTTATTTTATGCATTAAAAACAATGAGGTAGGCACAAAAAATAAACATATGTAGTTTGGATTTTATTTCTCTTTTTTTTTTTTTTTTTTTCTTTTTTTTTTTTTTTAGTTCTGCGAGTGCAGACTGTGGTAAAACTGTTGTTGCACTTCTAGGTTTAAACAAAAATTAAACCTTTAACTGAGGCAGTGCTAATACTGTGACATAACCAAGTTCTGGCCTAACACAGAATCATTCTAGAAAATGAATTTTTTTTTCCTTTTTTTTTTTTTTTAATCATCTGCACATGTTTCAGGCAACACCTGGTACACAGAAAATGACTAAAGTTATTGGCCAGGCCAAAATAAAACTGCAGAAACAAAAAAACCCCTAAGAGTTCCACCCCAAGCCCCTTCCCACCCTCCCTGTCCCCAAGAAGAAGTTATCCTAGTCACTGTGTCTTTCACATTTTATAAATATTAACTTCTTAAAACCTGCACCTTCCTCTTTGTCCACATATTGTCACATTACAAAAAAGAAATGTCAATTAAATACATTGTTAACATTACTAGACTAGATCTGCCCTCTGTTTCAGCCAGTCTGACTCTCTACACCACTTCTCACCTTCTCTTGCCTGCCTCCTGTCCACTCAACAAACAGCATATTCATGGTAAGCCTGGTTTGTTTTTCTTCCTTTTTCCCCCCCCTTCTCTGTTTTAACACGAACAAACAGAGTCCTTCAAATCCTAGGAATCCTGGAGCTGAAGGGAAAAGAAGACCTGTAGCTTTCTAGCGTGATCCCAAATCTCAAAGACATTGTAGCACCTGATGGCAACATCTTTACAGCACCAGCTGCGTCGCAGCCTCAGTTGAAAAACATAAAGAAACCTAACACCAGTGATGCCTGCACACACATTTACACAGAGTGCTGCATTCGTGCAGGTCTGTACTCCAGTTGAAAATAATTCCAAGTTATGAAGATCTCAGACTCTGGATGTCAGCAATTCCTCTCCAAATCCCACCGCTTCTACCAGCTCAGAAGTGAAGTCCTGCCAAGGGTCATGAAATAGACTTGACTGCTTCCACCTGATCGCACGGAGGCAAAGAAAACCTGCAAAGAAAAGAGATCAGCAAATTCAACAGGTAGGACAGCAGTGGTTCTAATGTGCCTTCACTGTCCCCAATATTTGCAGTGCAATTGAGTGCTGGCCTGGGCTGATGGGGATGGAGCTGATGCCCCTCATAGTGGCCTGTGGAGCGCAGGGCTCTGCATCTGTGTTAAACAGTGTTAATACCCCAGTGTTTTGGCTACTGCTGAACAGCACTTCACAGCATCAAGGCTTTCTCTCCAACTCCCTCACCCCTAAAAGGCCAGTGGGCTGGGATGGGCAAGAGGCTGGAAGGGGACAATGCTGGGACAGTTGACCCAAACTGACCAAATGGATGTTCCATAATATATGGCATCATGTACACCAATAAAGGCTCAGGGAAAGGGAGAGGATAGGAAGGACCCTGTGGTGATGACATGTGTCTTCCCAAGCAAGCATTATGTGTGGAATACATCTGGACGTCCACCTGCCCATGGGAGACTGTGTATTAACTCTTTAGCTTGTCTGGCTTGCATGCACAGCTTTTGCTGTCTTATTAAACTGTCCATATCTCGATCCATGAGTCTTTTCGCCTTCTGACTATTTTCTTTCCCTTCCATGGGAGAGGGGAGAGAGCTTGAGACTGGCTGGGTGTTTGGCTGCTGGTCAGGGTCAATCCAACCTAAGTACCCAAGTGAAGTACACGTTTATCATCTTGGCAACAAACTTGGTGGGAAGGAACGTACCTTGTCGTTGCGTTCACATAAGAATTTGAGTCTTTGTGCCCTTTTGTGCATGAACACACCATCCAAGTGTCCAGTTTCCACCGACCGGATTTCGATAGCTTTTTCTCCCCAGCCCATGATCTGGTTAGATCGGATGTATGCTTCGGAGAGAAAACAGCACATTAGGACGGGCAGAGGGCAACAGGAAGAATGGAAAAAGCACAGAATATCCTGACACACTCTAGTTAAAAATTACCTGTGTGTGTGTTATTGTAGCTACATACATGTTCAGAGTGCTATTTCTGTCCTCAGAACATTCAAGACGCCTAAAAAATACCTTTTTAAATTTTAATTTCTTTTGCGTGTTTTCTATGTTATATACTTCTTCCTTGAGCATTCATAACAAAGGAAACTTTATAACCTTTAAGTAAATGGAGGGAACATTGAGTTTTTACACAGGCCTTTTCTCCAAGTCTGAGACAAAGAGATGGATTAATTATGTGTTGACTAGGAGAAAGCAGAAGCCAAGGTTTAAACAGACTAAGCCCATCCACTACAGTGTGTCCCAAGCACCAGCTCTGTGTCTTCTGTGTTATTTTCCCTCCTTGAAGGAGTTTGTCAGCAAAAACAAAGAATGAGAGGGAAAGGTAAAACTAGAAGAAAATTACCTAGCCTCTCTTAACAGGAGTAATATTTGAAAAACTGATCTCCTTGAGAAAGCCAACTGAAAATCATTCTGTTTTATCTCACAAAAGGTTCACATTAAGCTCTCAAAGTAGAAATATTATTATTTGACATACTGCATTCCTTTGCGCACAAATCAAACGTATCAAAATCCCCTATGTCACAGGGGAACAAGATTAGTAGTAGCACGAGGAAAAAAATTCTGTTTTTGATAGCAGTAAGAAAATTAAATAAAAAGTATAGTCACCAGCATTTTGTAAAGGTATATTCACAAAGCAATTTGATGGATAGTCTTAGAAATGCTGCCAAAAATAACATATGGGAACTTAATGAAGACTAAGCTGTTGCCTCTGATTTGCATGCATACTTAACAGAAAAATAAAAAGAACTTCCTAGCCAGAAAAATTTTAAAATATTTAATTTTGCAGTACTTTCCTTTTATATAACATATTCGTATTAGTTTTCAGTGAAATTAAATCAAATTATCTACTACAATATAATGTACACCAACAGTGCATATACCATCCTGATGGAAAATTATTTATTTTTAAAATTCCACTAGTGCTAACTGGGCCAAATAGTTTCTAAAAATTGCCAGACGAGATGTTCAAATGGTGTTGGCTGCCTCAGTGCCATTTACTACTTCACAAGCATTCCAGTCTCCAAAGGCTCTGGAATTTGCCAGCTGATACAGTCTGCTTGCTTTTAGATCTAGTGAAGAGTTAATCAGCACAGAAGTGAACATGCTGTCCATGAATCTTCTTTAAATTTCCTCCTCCATTGTTGTTCCTGTTGCTCAAACAGCTATCAGCAGTCATCTCCCAATATGTGCAGCCATCCCAGAGCCCATAAAACGCAATGTGCAAAAGGAAGGTGTGAGCACAGCCCATGCTATGCTCTGCACTGAATTACAGCAGCACAAGCAGGAGGGATTCATTCTGGTGTGTACTTGTTTCTACACTCATTGTTCTCACCGTCAACCTTATTTTGAGCTGCAGAGATGAGTACTCTGCAGGTGAATTAAAGACATCAAATGAGGTACACCTTTTGTTGTCTACATAGACTTACCCACAGTATTTTACTCATCTGCCACTTTTTATGCCTTTATACTGAAAGGTTTCCACAACTTTGTGGCTGTCTAGCAAAAATTCTGCTGCAGCCTACAGAGGTCATGGTGCATTTTTCAATCATGAACTCCACAATTTGATTGTTTGGGTTTTGTTCATAAAAACTTCAGCCAAAACAGCTGTTTTCCAGAAATAATACAGCACTGACTTCAGATGCAGAAGCAGCACACTCGACGTTCCCTCCTTCTGCCCGTCTGAGTGTGCACAGACTCACACTCCCTAAGAACACATTGTACATGGCTCACTAGAGGCACTTACCAACTGAAGTTGGCATTTCTCCCCACTGCAGAACCACATCCTTGGTTATCCTTCCATATGTGTTGACGTAAACTCCTTCATCCTCGTAGCAGACCAGTAGCTCCATCCCATCCGTGTTTGGGAGAATGATGATTGCATGAGGTTGGATACTACTCTGGATCTAGAGAGACAGAAAGAGGAAGCTTTTTTTTAATGCTGCAAAGCCTGTGCTAGAAGAAAGGAATGGGTAAGTTTTGGTTTTGGCTGACACATCAGGGATCCACAGAATCATAGAATGGCTTGGGTTGGAAGGGACCCTAAAGATCATCTAGTCCCAAATTCACTCACTTTAGAAGTACTAGATGTGCTGCTCTTGAGCTAGACACCATACACAGTGACCAAGACCTGAAAACCCTTGGAGCACAAATCCTCTCATCCTAAGGCAGACATCTAAACCAAGGAAAGATTAATTTCTCTGTAGGGTTGCCCATTTCTTTTTATGGGCAGAAAGGAAGCCTGGGGCAAGCAGTGCAGATGCAGACCTCAGATCTCTGCACTGCATCAAATAGTGCTTGGGGTGGCCCATGTGACACCTCTGTGTACAATGAACAACAGGCAATCTTGGTAGCTAAGGCCACCTGGCCTTTGCCAACCCTTTTGAAACCCATTAGTGGACTGTTGTGTCATTTGTGCTGCTGGGCATCTGCAGGGCACTCAGCCATTTAACTGCTACCCCTGAAACAGTCCCACTGGTCCATGTCAGATCTGAGTGGGCAACTCCAAACCGCAGAGACATACTGACTATGAGGTGAAGACTGACAGTGAGGCACAAACCTCATAGCATATGTGGCCATATCTGCTTAGACCCCTCCACCCAATTTACCACTGCAAACATCTGGCAGCGATCCACAGGGACAGCACGAAACATTGGTCATTTGGGGAAAGGAAGGCGTTGGAGGTGGGGGGGATGACCCACCAGAAAGAAAGAGAAAAAACCAACCACAGCAGCAGCTCTTACATGTGTTGGTAGATAAATATCATAGACCGATCCTGAATCCACATCAACAGCATGGAAGCCAGCGCAGGAGCCATAGATCACTTTTAGTCTCTGACCCTCTTCTACGGTTAGATCCACCAGCAATGGCTTATGTACCAATTCTCCAAATGACTGTGAGACAACCATCAGTGAGATTTACTTTAGTGCTTAGAACAACAGTGGGGTTTATAAAAACATGCTCGAATGCACACATTGTGGGTTTATTCCTCCACATCCCTCTGGTCCCTAGACACCAGACCCATTAGGCTAACATGTCTCTCATAAACAATGACAGATTACTCTGCGAACTGCTGTATTTCAATCACATAAGCTATTTTCTGTGGGGTTTACTTGGTCTGTTTGCTTTTTTAGTAAGAATTGTTTTCCCCGAAGTTCAGGGCAATTCGGCACTCCTGTAGTACTTACTTCTATCTGCACAACAAACAGTAACTGTCTGTAAATCAGCCTGGCAATTACACCAAGGCAGCTAATGTCATTCTAGCAGCATTCAAAAACAGTCCCATAACAATGCTGAATATCACTGAGAGCAAACAATGACTTGTGATAATGTGTTATTATTAGTTTATGCTCAGTTACAATTTAGACCTTTAAGTGTATTGTCTCTTAGAATTAAAAAAAAAAGCCCCTCCTAAATTAAAATAGAATACAAAGTTTTCGGAGATTTACCAAAGAACTTTGAATATGGCCATGATACAATGTCAGAATATTTTTGTAAAAGGCATAACTGCAAGTGGTTATGAGAAAATCCTACCTATGGCTGAAATATACTGTTACCTTAAAGGCCATAAATTTATGGTATGGCTTTGGTGCCCATGCATAGACTTCCACAGAACTCTTCAATGCAATTACCAAGAACTTGATTCTTTCATATTTTACTGAAATTAAAGAAAACAAAAAAGAATTCAGCATAATTCCAAAGTCATTCCAGTTACATCAAGAAAGAAGACAGTTTATGTAAGTATGAAGAAATACTGTAATTTTGAGAGTTTTAGTAGCATTACATTTTAGGATTGCTACTTCTATGTACTTAAGCTCTTTGATACATTCATACTACAAAAGTCATTACTCTTATTAGCAACTAACCATGTCACCATCTTTAGAATTAACTAGTCAGTACACATTTATTTCCAGTTATTTTTTTCCACATTGGACAGTGCTTAGTCATCAAGACAAGACAATGAATTTTCAGACAGGGACATTCCAATAAAAGAAGGCCGTGACTGTGGAAGAGCCCATTACTGGCAGTTCCAGTCACAGCACTGACAGTGGTACTTTGAGCTGATGGAGAAACTACCAAGAGGAAAGGAGGAAGAAAAAAAAATAAATTACAACATAACTCAGTTTCAAAAGCAAAAGGCAAGCTTGATAGCAGAGCACTTTCCTTTGTCCCTAAAGTCTGACATAACTCATTTGAGAAAAAGAAAAAAGATTCACATAATTAATCTGAAATAAAGTGTCATTACAATAGTGATCCACACTACTACTTGCTCTTTCAACTGTGCAGGAAAGCAAGACTACTGAGCTGTAAGTGTTAAGGGATTTGACACTTCTTCCAACAGACAAAAAAAAAAAAGTCTCTCAACCTCCACAGCTGTACTGACTAAAAACAGAGCTTTTGTTCAGTCTTGTCTAGCTTACAAGACTTCCTGGAATTTTTTCACGGGGAAGAGGGGGGTGTTGAACAAAAGCACCTCATCTGTGAAAGGGGACATTTGATAATTCTTATTATTTGCTCTGGGTGCTATCTGGGAATTCACCCAAATCTTAAGTTTCAAAAGAGCAATTTCTCATTTAGAGGAGCCAAAAGTTGCCTGAAGCAACTGAGATCCATAAATACCACTTCACCCTGACATCGGAGACCCCTGTTGCATCAAAGAGACAAGGAAGTGATCAGTGCCAGCTGCCTCGGTGACAGCGTCCAGACTGCAAGCCCAACTACTGGCAGAGCTCTCCTTCTTGGGAACTGAAGCGCAGCTGTCAAAGAGGCCTCTCACTACCTGAAAAAGTCTACTGTATTTCTGTGGTTCAGAGGGAAGTTCAGTGCCAGGCTGCAGCCCAGGGCAACAAACCCCTCTTCATCTGGAAGAGAATGCTCTTTGTTTCAGACGCTTCCCTGCTGGAAAGCCTCCTTTCAATAGCTGTTGATGTATTGTTAACAGGCCATCTCATTATGCTGCTGACACCCCGGGGTATGATACCAGAGAAGTGCATTATTAATTGTTTTCGGGGTCAAGCTCCTAGTTCAGCAGTCACTTACTGCCATTGTTATTGATTACGCCCCATTAGCAGGTTTTTCCAAGAGCACACGCATGACAGGAGGAGACTGAGAACAGTTTGATTGCTGCTGCTCCACGCTGACTGACACAGCTGGAAAGGAACCGAGCTGGCTCTTGGGAGAAAAATCAAATCAGAGGCAACATCCAGTGCCCATTAGGATGCACAGTGAAACTGAAGCAGCAGAAAGAGCTCTTGGTTCATATTCCCACCTGCAGGGCAGCAGGTTCACTGTATACTCCGCTGGCTGTGAATGCTACATGTCTTTCACCAGCTTTAGTGGAAGTTTCCATAGCCAAATCCATTTAAATTACTTAAAACCACTCAAAGGGCACCTGCCTAATGAAAACACACTTGATCCCGTAACTGTACTGCAGCAGATCTGAGATGGCATATGGGAATTTCCTGAGCTAAGGGGAATCAATGAATTATCCTGAAGTTAAAGACATGCTTCTGTTCCCAGATACTTCCCCAAAGCTCGTCTGCTACCTGGGCTTCCTTTCTCCTCCCATTCTTTTTTTTTCCCCCCAGTCTCTAAAATCTATATTAAAGAGAGACTTTTTTCAATCTATTCCAGCATGTAAATTCATCATGGTACAACAGGGAAACTTGTTAGTAAAGCAAACAGTTGCTGGGGTCAAGACCCCCTCTATTACCTAAAGGGTCTAATAGATGTGGTGAAATGTTACCAGCCCTCATCGCCCATATCAGCACCCTTCTGGAAGCTGCATCCATTACAGGAAGGAGATACATGGGACTTGCACACTCTCCAGTTCCCAGCCCATCATCCCACCACAAAACCTCTCTCATCTTCAATTTAACCCTGTAACTTACCATCTATTTTGGTGCTTTGCCAGCAAGTTCACCCCGAGAAACAGGTAAGACAGCTAGAAATAAAACCAACCAAACCTTAAACCCAATAGCTACATGCACTGCAGTTCCCTTTCTCAACCATCCTTTATCCCAACTATTTGATTACTGCATTTGCTACTCACCAACTTTATAGTGCACACAGCCTTCCAAGTCGCCCACCGTTGTCCAACCCTGTTTCTTTTCTACTTCAGGATCGTTGTGAAGGATTTTATTTCTTAACCACGACAAATAGTAAACTCGCAACTTGTTCTTCTTACCTGGCCACAAAATGAAAAAAAAAGGTTTATCTCCATAGGAAGATACTTGCAAAAAGTCCTACCCAGGGAAACAGAAAGCCCTGCAAAGCAAACCAAAATAACAATAAAGGAGAAAACGCTGCAACCACAGAAATCTCCCTCAGTTTTTACATCTGCAGCAGCTTCACTCCAGACTCCACCCAGAAATGTGCTTTCCTGATAATTAATGACAGAGACACATGGTAATACCACACGAACATAAATGACAAACTCTTCAGCTGTCTGATTCTTAGGGCCTAGAAAACTTCCACTAGAAATGGAAACTCCCACAACAAAAGCACCAGAGAGCCATGCACTGAGATTAAAAAACATATACATATAATTGAGTCAGAATGGCTCTTTTTGACACAAAACTGTAGGAGAGCAGCAGGATGGAATATGAGACCTGAAACTTCATCTGCTTGCTAAAAGCTGATGACTGCTTTGTCAGCAGCCCTTCCCTTGAGCTGCAAGGGTGTAATACTTATCAGGTTGCATACAGAAACTGTGAGAGGTGTTTCTTCTCCACAGGTGAGAGAAGCTACCTGCCCAGGCTGCCCTATCTTCAACTGACAATGCATCTGCCACGTCATCGAAATACAGCTCAGACTTTTAACTCTCAATAGGAGAAGGCCTCTTTGAATGCAATGCAAGGTTCATGATAAACTTTATCAGTGATTCTTTAACAACCAATGGCCTAAAAAGCATTTGCTGAACTAGTGAGAAGATGGTCCTAAATGCACATACTCAAAGCTTGCATCCTCGTTTCTCCAGTTGCTTTGCTCCTTGAAACCATTACAGTTCACAGATGAAGCTGTGGCTGAGGAAGGGAGATCACCCCTGCTTTGATTAAGAGCCATTTAGTAAGGCTCCATGAGGTCTCTGTGAAAGGAAAGGCAACAGGAGATGCTCTCAGGGACCCTACTTGTCAGCAGGGTAGCTCCATGCTCATTCTTCACCAGCCACGATGAGGTGCCATGTGCCTGTGCAGTGTTTCTCAGCCACTGGAGGTGAGAGGGACACAGGTGGCCTGTACTGCAGTCACCGCTGGGCGACCAAGTGACACCGTACTGGTCTGTGCTGTCAAAAGCCACTTCCTATCAAGATGGTCCACCTGGCAGCCTGCCAGCCAGATCCAGCTACAGAGTTCAGCTAAATGCCTTCAATTTGTCGTTTAAATTTTCACAGGATGCCTACTGACAGAGTAGTTCACAGGTGGCTGCTCAGGGGATACTGGCTGCAGCAGGACATGAAGCCCGAGCATTGAGACCACCCTGCTATGCACAGCCAGCTCCCCAATGGGGTCCTGGAGCTGGCACAGTACCCCTACCCTGATGGCAGGAGATCCCCTAACAGAGCTAGGCTTGTCAGGAAAAGCCTCTGTAGGGGCTAGGGCAGCAACGGGGGGAAGCACAGCTTGCAAACAGGCTTCTCAATGGACTCCAGCACCACAAGCCATTGCATTAAAAAGACACACAGTCTAAAACATCTTTTTGCAATTACTTGGATGGCAAAGGACAGGAGGAAAGGAAGAGGCAGTTTCAAAGTAAAAAATCTGTTCACTGAGCTTAAATTTAAAATAGAATTGGAGAGGTGATTGCAAATACTGGATCTGCCACTCAGTTTTAAAAGCCCTTCTGTACTGATGCCATGCAATGAAATGTGAAGTAACACTGCACCATCTTTTGTTTATCTCCATTACAAATGGGACTGTAGATTTGGCAGTAAATGAGTACCCTGATTTACCTCCTGACTTAATATTTATTAAGCCATGTTTCATAAAGGGGTAAAGCCCTACCCCCTCTCCTGTACCTTTCTCAAGATTTGGAGGACTACTGCAGGAAACAGTATTTCCAGAAGTCCCACGTAACCCAAAAAAGGTCCTTCCATGAAAACACTGCAAATTATAGCCACAAGGGCCCGCTTAAAAACACTGAAAAGTAGGAAACATAGCAGATCAGAAGCCACTGCAGCTCTGGGTAAGAAAGAACTCAGAGGGCTCAGAGTCAGTACAATGTATCAAATGCTTTTAAAACCATCCTGAGTCCCTGTCCACAAGGAGACAAATTCTGCCTCATGGTTGTAGCTTTCCCAGTAGCTTAGTCAAACTTGAAGACACAGAACAAACAGTACACATGGGAATTTCCCAGCACATGGCTACGTTTTTTCCTTCTGGTTCACATGATGTGCACCAGGGTACTTCTCTCCAACCAGAAATATTTTTCAAAACAACTGAGAAATATCTCAAGTGTGTTCCCATTGTGTTTTAGTGTCTAGACCACAAGGAAAACTCACAAGACAGGAAATTCCTCTGCCTTTCTGCAGCCTGACATTAAAAGAGCAGGACTGGTTAGTTATATAAACATGGCTATGCATGTATTTCAACAAGCTATGCTGCTCTTAATGTTCACATCTGGAGCGGGGAGATCAGATCCTTCTCCTTGTAAAGCTCTACCAGTCAGCTAAAACAGCCCGCAAAAACCTGGTCTTTTTTATTTTTTGTGGGGGTCTAATCATTATGATCATTAAATAAGAAAGAAAACTCTGCTCTAGCCATCAAATGAACTAATCAGACAATGAGTTCTCTGAGAACTCCCACCTTGAATTCTCCCACAGACATAGTTTCAAATGCAAAGTCCTTTTTCCTATATTGAGTTTTTGGTTTTATTGTCACTGCGGTTTTTAATCATTAAGCAGGCAGATTCCAACCAGTTCTTCCACTCTGTCATCTCTTCCTACCTTCCTGGTGCCACCATCAGCCAGTTGGGCTGGCAGAACCCTCAGGGAGCCACAACTGGAGCGTGTTCTGTATGCACGTTGCCGCTCTCTCCTCCAGCAATTTTACGACTCTGCACTGTATCACCTCAGCAGAAGAAACTGCTTTTTGCCTCTCAACAGAATGAACTGAAGAACCAATCAACTACTCTTGCTTTACCTGCAAGGATTTCTTGTACCATTTCTAGCAGGCTCAGTATCTCAGTATCTCAGTATCAAAAGCTTTGTTAAAAAGTTCTGTACTTCAAATACAAATTGGGTCAAGAATTGATATAATGTTTTCAGACTCAAGAGTGTATCTATTAAAAGCAAGTTTAGGTGGCAATCCTCTCAAAATTCTAACACACTGCAACGTCTTTGCACAACGCGGTGACACCTTTCAAACCCTACCACCATCAGCACATCACTTCCCAAAAAACTCAAGGGAACATACAGCTGAGTGCACCACAGTGAGCTGAACAATGCTCTCAGCGAATCTGTAGCAGTGCTGGGACAAAGCTCAGAGACAGTTCCATAACTAATCTGCCAAAACACACCATTTGCAGAAAACATAACTTTATTCCAGCACTCCAATTTTGCCTCGAGAGGTGAAGCAACCAATCACAAATAAAAAGATACCTAAAGATATAGGTATCTTCCCCTTATATCCTGCTTTTGCCATCTGTGCTTCTGTGAAGCACAGAAGGCAAAAGCAGGATATAAGGGGAAGCTTGGGCATAACAGCATTACGGTTTCACTGAATATGCTCCCCTAGCCCTGCCTTTCACTGGGCAAGGATGCCTCTTCTGCCTTATACTCCAGTAACCTCCCACAAAGCACAGGAGATGGCACAGACACAAAGGCATAAAACAAGCAAAGATCAGCTGATTTCTTAAGGGTTAATGTAGCGTGTCTCCACAGAGGAAGCAATAGTTTAGAAGGAAACAAAGAAAACGGATGTGTCAGGGTACTCCAATTGTGACTGACGCAAACATCAATAAATTAAAAACAACTACACACAAGACTGAATCACAGACATTTGTGATTTATGTAGGGTATGTTTCAAACCAACAGATTTTACACAAGTTGGATTATACTATATTTTTGTTTACAAGGTCTGCTATAGTATAAAATCTATCAAATGGTGCCTTTCAAACAGCGTATATTTTAACATACAGCACTAGACATCAAAAGGACACACAGCAGGTTGTGTGTTTTTAAACGCTGCCTGATTCATCTTTTTCTTTTTATAGATTTCACAGCATAGCTGTATCTGAGAATGTAGCAAGTGACAAACCAATAAAATTCAGTTGTTCCAGACAGAAACAAATCCCATGTTGACGACTGCAGCATGGGCATGGTTCTTTGGACCTGTGGTAACACAACCTCGCTAATGCATTAAATTCCACTAAATTGTCTGATGTGTGTCCTTTTGAACAAGTGTTGGGAGAGCCAGAGAGCTCCTCCAGCAGACTCAGAGAGGTTCTGGAGCCTTGAAAAAATTTAGGTGGGTCTGAACAACAACAGTGAATCCTGTGAGAAACCTCAGGTAACATCCTCTCCCTGTCACAGTAGATTGATTTCCCAGATAAATCAAAACAAAAGGAAGGTAAATGGCTGAACAACACCTGTGAAGAAAGACTAACAACGCACCACATCAAGTTGTCTAACAGCAGGTTAACCTTATGCCGTAACTTTCTGGAGCCAAAGAGTCTGGAACCTCAAGCTTCATGAAGCACATTTTTCATCAGCTCACACAAAACAAACACAAGCATCACCACTACCCTTCATCTCCCATTGCTTTGCCACTCCCAAGTTGTACCCAGTGAGAGACCAGGCACCAATCTGCCTTCTCGCTCTGGTTATTTCCACACCATGTACACACTGTACTCTTCTCTCTCACACTTTTACTGCACATCACTCTTACTTCCCTATTTTGCAAGAGCTTTCCTCATTCTACAGTTTTTAACACACAAGAAAAATGTCTTTAAACCCAAGTAGCACATTGTGTTTTGGTTAGAAAGAGGCCAGGTTGAAAGCAATCATGACAGAGGGAAAGAATGCCATTTTCCCAAACTTCACAAAATATTAACTTCCAGCTCTCAAATATGGAACAAGGAAACAAAGCCAGACATTTCCCCCAAACTCGAGCAGCATTTTTAAATGTCACCCCACAGAAGGAAGGACAGGGAGCAAGCACGCATGGGTGTTGTGTGGAAAACGATTCACTTGCAGAAATAAACTGTAGACTCAGAGAGGTGAAATGATGGAAAACCCACTGACTTCAGTCAGGACTTCCCCCTCAATACACAGGCTGCCAAGAAAATCTTTCTGCTATGCCATGCCAGATGGAGGAAAAATATAATGTTCAATAGTTAACTTTACCAGAAATTGTCACCAAGACATTCAGCCCTTCAAGTACATCCATTTGCTGGAATCGTCTTCGATTGATGAGTGGATAAACCTTCCCCTGCCCACTTCTGTCTAGCAGCATCAGACCACTTTCAGTGCCCACCAACAAGTTCACTCCTAGAAAAAACAAAACCAGAGACCCAAGTTAGCAAGCACATTTTCCACATATTCTGATGAACTGATGATTGATAATAGCAACTGTCTTGTTTCAAGCAGGTCTAACCACTGCTGGCTGGGTCTCAATTGCCTGTAGCCTAAAAGCTCTCGTGATGCAGAGGCTCTCTACGTTACCTGCCCACAGTGACTACTGACACCAAACAGTGTCCAAGAGAGTAAGAGACTGGAAGACCACAGAGAGCTTTCTAGAGCACCACTTCTCAAACAATAAGGCACACTAATGTTGGAGGAGGAGTGAGGCACAAAGTAGTATGCAAGCCTATGTATTCCAAAGATGTATTAGCTGTTGTTAGGGGGGTGGTAGCAGGATGCTTTTGACAAGGACACGGCAGCAAAAACAGTTCCCACTGGGAGAAACAGATTGTGGTGCAGCCCTCCTGTAAAAGGGTAGGCACTGGGTTTGTTCCCAGCTTCACAACAATCTTTTCCATCTGAATGTTAAAACTAGAGGAACTGCAGTAATCTCATGTTTCCACAGGCTTCTCCTAAAGATCAAGCAAATGCAGATGAGAAAAGTCAGTAGTCCAGTTTCTTTATACAAAGTTCCGAAGGTCCACTGGAACACTTTCCAAGAGTCCATAAAACCTTACCATTTAAAAGCAATTACATTTCTTTACATAATAAATATATATGAGACTAAGTCTTAAATGTGTATTAATGTATTACCACTCTTAAATTTTATAACTATTTATTTGCAATAGTGTTTAAGTCCAGAAGCTCACAAATTTTTCAGAGACAATTCAAATACAGTACGGGAAATGGAAATCAAACCAAACGTATGATTCGCTTTATTAGACTTCCATGTTGCAATCCCAATATAAAACCTGCCATGCTTTAGCACAATAAAATAACGAAAAAAGAAAAGCAAAACTCACACAAGATCATCCTAAGTTACACTGCTTAATGGTCTTAATCCCTAGTCAGACAATTAACCCCCCCATACAACTACATTGGTGCAAATGGGCCATCTGGGCTGATCCCATAATGAACCTTTTCTGATAGAGCAGGTGGGCCCAGTTCCCAGGTGTGGGAGTGGGTGTGTGTGTCTCAGTGCAGACTGCACCTACAGCAGTGATGTGCCTTCTCACAGTACTGAAAAAGGGCATTATTGCTCACCTAAACAACACCCTGGATACCAGGCATGGGAGTGGCTTGCAAAAACGAGGCCCTGACCCAGAGGACACAAGGTGTCTCTGAAAGGGGAGAGAGTATTAGGGGGAAGCAGAGCTGCAGCCAGGAGGAAGTAATGATGGGGAAGGGACTGAGCTCCTCTTAAAAGCCTTTGGATGGACGAGAAAAACAGATGTAGCCCATAGTGAGTTCAGAAATCATATGCATCTCTCCATTTTCCTCTCTCTAGCCTTCTCAGTAAGAAAACTTTAGAGGTCCCAGCAGTCCCAAGGCATTTTTGCTTAGATTTGCTGTTCTGCTACTTCTCCTGGGAGGCCTGTCACCCTCCACGCTCTCCTTTAGCTGCTGACACTGCCTTCATCCCTCTGCTGCCCACCTCTCGCCTCTGCATTCCCCACAGGGTTTGCACTAGCTGGATCCCATCCCACAGCCCCCATGGGCAATAGGCATTTCACCCGAGAGCATTTCACACAGACTGTCTCTCATTCTGGGAGACATCCTCAGATTGGGAAGTAGCAGAAGGAAGCAGGGAGAACGAGACACACACGAGTCAGGGCTTAGCATAGGCTGAAGCAGCACCAAACCAGCCAAGGAAGTGCCCAGCAGCTGGTCTCCATCCTGCAGCTGCAGTACCCTTTGACTAAAGCCATAAGCTTCAACATGCATTTCTGCACTTTTTCCAGTGTGGGCTACGATTCAAAGCAAGCCACATGCAAACGGCTCCCTCAGGGTCCCTTCCCCTCTCTGCGCATCAGGACTCCACTGCTGCCACCTCCACCCTCACGTCTCCTGCTGCTGCCTTTGTGGTGCAGTTGTTTCTGCCCTGAGTTCTCATGCATGTCTGTTCTAGACCCCCTCCCTTGGCTACATGCACTTCGAGATGAAACTAACAAGGTACTACGCTGGTGACAAGCAGTGCTTGTATTTTACAATGTGGACACCCTCCTTACTCACAGACAGCAGAGCTCTTCTACTGCCACCCTACAATTAAGCAGTTCTGGTTTTTTCAAACAAATGGAAATGCTTCCTGAAAAAGTAACAGGCTGTCTGTGGAGGTTGGGTGTAAAAATCTGTGTTACTGCATCCATGTCATTAACATTGACTTTCACCACTCAGAACTAGAAGAAACAGTATCAGAGACCTAATGCAATTAGCAGCTTGCCAGATACTACTGGCATTACCAGTGGTAAAGGCAAATCAAATCAAAGCAAATCAAGTCCCCCTCTTCTTGAATAAAAAGCATCACCATGAAATGGTTTAATTTTCTTAAGGGTAAAGGAAGTTAAACCTTACCAAGAAGTAAGCATGTGTACCAACTTGTATCACCATCAGTTTGGCCCTAAATATTCAGCAAGGAAGGGCTGTGTTACAGCTGTAAAACACCTCTGGGATTTTACACCTATTCTTTAAACCACACTAACAGTCAGATACATAGATCAAAGAAATATAAAACCATTAACACGAATTGCTACTGGCAAAACAAGGCAAGAAAACAGCATATATGAAGACAAGGTGTTGGGAGAGCTATTTAATTGACACCGTTTTGCAGGCAAGAATATTGGGATAACAGTACTGTTCTGAGAAACAGGAAATGCTGGAAATAACCCCAAAAGAGAACTAAAGCCTTGGAAAGAGCTATGAAAATGTAAAAAAGAGAGGGGACTGTGTTACCTATATAATAATCATGTGACTTGGGGGAATGGCCAATTCTCTTCTTCCTAAGTTTTTAAAATGAGCTGCACGTGTGTTTATAGTCTGCCAAGTTTAGGGATACTAGATAAATATGTATGTAACAAATACAAGCATCGACTATTAACATTTAAATAATGAAAAAATCCATGTGCCCCCATAGATTCTGGCCAAGAAACCAACAACAGAGAAAAGCTTTCACTGGGTGTCGCAACAGTGATTTCACACTGTAGCAGGCAACAGGGACTACTCTAAGCCTGATGAAGTGTGGGATCCTGACTGTCTGACACCAACACAAATTATCCCTAGTGAAAAGACCAGACACACTTGGTCAGCTGACATCTCATACCCAGCTTCTCTCTGCAGTAATCACTCTTAACAAAGCTAAGTCTCAGAATGGAAAATGTTCCTTTTATCCTCTTCTTTTCCCTCTTATTTCCTATATGAACTGATGACTGAGGTGACAAGTCATCTTACACAACACGTCTTAATCAAGCCCTGCAACAGTACATTAGCAAGAGCCTCAAGAAGATGATGATTTTTCAAAAGAAATACCCTGTGTGCACCAGGTGTACACTGCAAGAACTACTACAGGCTCCCAAAAGCTGCAAGAGATGTACTAGGGTTCAGAGAGAGCAAAAACGCTCTCTCTGTGAGTGTGTGAAGTGAAAATGACATCTTGATCAACTGCATGAAGCCTCTTCCAGACAACTAATGACAGGAAAAGAGGACACAGCCTCAAGCTGTGCCAGGGCAAGCTCAGGTTGGATACCAGGAAGAACTTTTTCACTGAAAGTGTGGTTAAGCATCGGAACAGGCTGCCCATGGAGGTGATAGTCATCATCCCTGCAAGAGTTCAAGAAACGACTGGATGTGGTACATAGCACCATGGTCTAGCTGATCTGGTGGTGTTAAGTCAAAGGCTGGACTTGATGATCTAAAGGGTCTTTTCCAACCTTCATGATTCTGTGATTCTCAGTCCAAATTGTGCCATCACAAGCATATATGTACCAGTGGGAAAACATATCAAAGCAGAAGCAACATACTGTAAAAAACACAACCAGGTCTTGCAACAAAAAAAAAAGAAAACAAGCACTGAATAAATGCAGAGAAATAGCTACAGTTTTGGAGATACATTATCAAAGGCTGAAAGCTCCTACTGGCATGTCTACACTTCAGGAGTGCAGGAGGAAAGGGAAGAACACGTTTGCATTACCCCATAAGGCCGCACACAGTATCTCGGAATTGAATCTCTTCTTGTATTTGCGAATCTCTGGTGTGTCACTCTGTGGCCGTGTATTTGTGGGATTCACATTGACAACTGATCCTTTCCGCGTAGGGTCTTGCCTTATTGCCTCTGATCTCATTGCTTCACTAGAAAATCCTACTGGAAGAAAAAAAAGTAAAGTGCATGTAATATCCATCAAGTGCTAGATTCTGGCCATATATTCTTTACATCATACAACCCAAACCCGTAACTGAGAATATTGAGAAAGTCCTTCTTTTTGTAAGAAATGTAAATGGAAAAAGAAAATAAACTATGCAATCCATTGCAAAACAAGTAAAAAGCATGATGGTAACATTCTTAAGTACTTTAAAGAGCCACTGAAGTCACTGAACCTTTTTTTAATTGTCATCTTCAGCTACTTTACTTACCCACAGAAGTCACAGTTGTCCCACTAGATGGAGAAATCTGTAGTAATCTGGGGTCTATAAAAGGTGTAAAGGAGGAGGAAGATTTGTGTTTCTGGAGTGTGTTACTAGCGGACTGAGTCTGCAATGTAAATTTCAACTTTATTAATATTAATGACAATAAAAAGCATGGATAACAAACACCAACATTTTAAAGTCACTACAGAATTATGCTAGAGAGCGTCCCCAAGCTTTTGTACTTCCTTTATTAATGCACAATGCACTGCAGGCACCACACCTCAACGAGACACATATGCACACTGCACATGTTACAGCAAAATGTAATTAGCTAAATTGTCATCCCTGAACCTCAGCTGCTAGCAAAGCTTTTTAGGACAGACCACTGCAATCAGGCACAAAGCAAGGGAATGTCTCTCCTTTTGAAAATCTACTTAAATGTATGTATACTATTTTATCTGCAAGCTGTCCACTACCTACAATTTTTGAACTTATGAAGCATCTCCTGAACTGAGGTAGTTTAATAAATTATGAAGTTTGATCTCTTGGCTTGTGCAACAAAATCAGAACCATCTGGGATCAAGCATTCACTTCTATGATGGACTATGTTTCAATGTTCGCTACTGTTGATTCTCCCTATTTTTTTTAATCTGAGCCTCTTGCCAGAAAGCTGCAGCAGATTCTTCCACCTTTATTTGACAAAGCAACATATTAAACCTGTATTGAACAAAGGGGCTCATTAGTGTGGAAGGTGTAGCAAACAGTGATATGACGCTATGAATATGTAGTAGATAAAATCACTGGTTCTTGTTGAGTTATGAGGTCTAAATATGAAAAAACATAAAGAAAGAAAGAAGACAAGTGAAACAATGAACTGTTAAAAGTGGAAATGGAACGACTTAAAAACCCTTGCCAGTTTAGTATTATAGTGACAACATATCATACTGAAGCAGAATGGGACAAGTGGGGAAAAAAAAAAGTTGTGTATATATATAAAGAGTGTGCATGTGGTAAGTTATACCAAGCAGTACTGGGTTTTTGCTCAGTTTTATGCAAACATAGTTACAAGACACTTCTTTAGCATCAACTAATCTTCAACCCCTGATCTTCCTAAGCCTCTGCAGAAAAAAATAGCAATGGGTCTTTGGAGTGTATCCCTGCCCTGCACAGCCCAAAACCAAAAGGCTCCTTCATCACCAGGCACTGCCACAGCCTCCACTTCCCAAGCTGAGTTAAGTGAACGCTGCTTACGTATTGCTTAGATCAAAGTCATGAGCAAGCATATCTCTGGATCAATCAACTGATATCTATAACCTACAAGAGTGTGCTTTCAGAAAGATCAAAGACCAATGAAGCATAGCTGAAAATTAAGTATAATGCTAAATGAATTTCCAGGAGGAAACTCTCCCTCCCACCCACCCTCCTGCTAAGTGGTTAAGAAGCAATTTTGATTATGTGATAAACATGCACATTGCCATAAATCTACCCAGCTCACTGCAAACTCTCCTTCTCATCACAACACTTGCACACCTACATGGCAGGACTCTACTCTGAGAAGCAGCAGCTTCTTTTCACCAAGTCATGCTTGCCCTGTACCACCCCCTGCTTGAGAGGCTCTCCTTGTAAGCCAGGCTGGCCACCCAGCCAGGAGTGGAGACACCATACAAGGCTCCTTGCTCACTGCTGGGGGTGGTAAGGGGCGAAAGGCCCTTTGCTCATTCACATGTATGCACCTCCTCTGCTGCGAGGTGTTACACACATGTGAAGGACCAGGCTTTCCCACCAGCACTTGGTAAAGGAAGGCACCATCCTGGGATCAGCCCAGGACAGCAAGAGGGAGCTTCCTCCATGGTGAAGCCTTTTCCACCTGGACACAATCAGCACTGGTGGAGAACAGTCATCTTTACACAACTGCTTCTCAAGAGTACACACATATCTGGAAAAAAACCCAACTATTTCCCCCCATTCATTATTCCAAAATAACAATACCTCAGGCTTTTACAACCCTCCCAGGAAACACCTGATTTGTTCACCCAGCCCACGTGGCAAGCCCACACGGCTCCACGGCCACTTCCTCTCCCAAAGGGTAAGTTTCCACAAGCAGCTCCTCATATGTGTGGAGACACTAGTCCAGCCTTTACTGACAAAGCCAAAATTAACTGCTAATTCTGAAGAGGCACATTGCTTGCAATTAGCCTGCTCCCGGAATACAACAGAATTAAAAAAGAGTATTGGCTTGAAAATGCAGTAATCAAGTTTAGTTTAAAACGAATGCCATGCAATTAATGACTCACTAAAAAGAAGCAAAAATAGTAAACTGGCAAGTTTGGCGTGGGACTGCTCTAGAGTTAAGGGCTTCTTACAAAGAACTGAAATGTGTTATTTGGGAGGTGGGAACAAAGGTGACAGAAAAAAAAGCAGGGGAGATTGGCTGGAGTTCCTTTGCGAACTAGCTACTAGGCAATGCTGCTATAACCCTATGAAAGCAGCCAGCTGTGGTGTAAGACATACCTCATTAGTAGTTAGCTTGTCCTGGGGTGTCTGTGGGGACATGGTGGGTGTCGGCTGGCTGGAGGATGGGGAGGAGGAGGTGGAGGAAGTGGAGGAGGAATGGCTTTGCTGTAAGAGATCTGGCAAGAGGTGAATGCGACCGGCAAAGCCATTGCTCTCATGATGGCTGGCACGCTTTTTGTCAACTGTACTCTGTAGAAAAAACAGGCACACTTGTCTTGCTCAAGTGCTGCTTAAAGGTCTATATCCCTAACAACCTCTCTCCTTCTCTCCCTCACTTCCTACCTTTTCACATTTATTTTTTAATTTATTTTTTAAAATAAGCTGATAATCCATGCTTTGATGCCTGCATGGAAAGGGAAAGTGGGCAGAGCTACTAGAATTCATCAAAATCCCACCAGCAGGCAAAAGCTTGGTTCATGTGGTTGACTTGCACAGCCAGTTCCACCAATTAACAGAAGAATAACTGCGCTGCTAAGTCCAACACCACAACAGGGACAAGCACATTTTTGGGGGTGGGGTGAGGGGTTTTTTCCCTATTGTTTTGTTTAAAACTAACTTAGATCCTATACAGATAGCAGTTTGGACTTTCTGGAGAATCCCTTCAGCTAACTATTTAAAACAGTAACCATGAAATCTTAATTTTCAAACAAGAGGGCTCAATTAAGAAATTGGCATTCAGCTGTGGAACTCAGAAATGCGATTACTCAGGAAGCTCCTATAAGCTAGCACATTCATTAACACACAAGCTCATTTAAAAACAGGGAATCGTTATCTTTCAGAGGCACAAGAATGCAATATTTTCAGAATCAAAGGCAACAACACAGCACTCTAGCTCTGTCCACATTCTCTGCCTCACCACCTATTTTGCTTCTCCCTCACATCAACTGTTGTGGGAAATTGCATGTACATGTGTGTGTATGTTATCTGGGTGGTCTGTATGCCCTCAACTACAGGTTCAAAACCATTTTAAAAAACCTTGAGTGCTCCCACCCCAGTTTCCCTCCCAGCCCCACTCCTGAGACACATATTTGGTTCTGTGGTAAAACTGAACTAAGTTTTTGCTCCAGGTACTTGCTCCACACACCTGCAGCTTTTCTACCCTTCTCTCCCACAGACTTGGAGATATTCTGCATGGTGCTGCCATGAGTGTCACTGAAAAGCATGCAAAACAGAAGCAAGGGGTGAAGGGCTACTCTCTTCTTTGCATGCATCAAACATCTTGCTCGTCTGAAATTCACTACAGCTGCGTCTTGATAATACGAACAACAAATATAATGTAGAAACAGCATGGGTGAATGAGCGAGTGGGTTAATGAGCACAGAAAGGGTGCAGCACTGAACAGGGAAGGAAAAGCAATACCTGTCGAACAATTAAGGTGCCCTCCTTAGAAGGAGTCAAGGCAGGTTCACTCTCCACATCATCATGGACAATCATGGTTTTTACTGACTCTGTTTCACCATTGCTCAAGTTCAACGTTGACCTATTTGTCAGACAAGAAATAACTGGAGTGAGATAACAGCACTAGTGCCCTGGCTGTCACTGCCCTGAATCATGGAATACTCAGAATTAATTTGTATTGTGACACGAGTGGAATATTCATATAAGCTGCCTAGAAAAGCCTCTCTATCAAAAAAAAAAGTCAAGAGATTGTTAAACAGATTCTTGTTTTGTAACAAATCAAGGGAGAAGCGAAAGGACATTGAGAAGTTTATCCTCAGTGTTTGAATATATGAACATATGAGGCTGCTATGTCTTGCTCATAGATTGTAGTAAGCGGAAAGAGCTATAACATACAAGCCAAAATAGCTAACATCCTTTTCCTTCATTTCCCTGTAAGGGAGAACAGATGCAAAACACTGTTAGAGGGACTAACACTGCTCGGACATCATCCGGTCCAGAAGTAGATTCATCTGCTCCTTCTTGTTCCATATCATCATCTTCCTCATCTGTTGTCCCTGACTCCTCACTTGAGGATGAGTAATCCGTTACTTTATGTGGAGGTCGCACATCCTCTACTGCTCGCAATTCCTTTGCCAATGCAGTTAAATCCTGATGGGAGAGGGAAGAAAAAAATTTAAAAACTGATGTTGCAAGTAAGAGAGAAGAAGAGTTTGCAAGACAAACCCACAGGATTAGTACCTGAGTTTGTTCACTTGTTCACTTCTGTGTTTCCATTGCCCCAACAGCACTGTTTCCTTTGACTTATTCCTAACAGTTACCAAAACTCACTTTCTGATAAATTCAACCACAAGAAGAGTCACCCTAAGGGGGTCTTGCCATATCATAGAAAAATGTGCATACTCTGAAACCCAACTATCCTGACTATGACTTCAGTTTACGCTATCATACCATCTGAAGGACGTATACAAGCACATGGACCCACTCTCACATAGTGTCTGACTGTCATGGTTCATTTTCCTAAACTTTTCAAGCTAATAGCATCTGCCACAAGAAATCTAGACATCCAGGTAGCAGAAAGATCCTAGAACTTATTGAGCCACCGAAGGCACAGTTGCAGAGAGCCGATCTCCTTGAAACCTTTTGATCCATTTCCAGCTGCAAGGAACTGCGCTGTACAGTTCACCTGTGAAGTCCAATTCATCAGCACCACTCAGTCACACACGACTGTCAAACAGTATAAACAGTATGGGACATAAGCTGCACTTCTATCTGCCACTTGCAGTGTGGGCAAACACAGCTTGCAGTCAGTTCAATGTGCTCTCAGTTGTGTAGCTATGTTTTGTTTAGCTGAATACAGTTTATGGCAAATACTTCACACATTATACTATGAGAAGTGAAGGACCAGCCTCTATGTTTCTTTGGAAAGCTGACAGATTTGGGTGATGGTGCAGCATTGCAAGATATTGCAACTGAAGAAAGTTTCAAGGAAAGCTGGAAATACTGTGAAAACCCATTGAGTTCCCCAAGATACAAGTGGACACAGAGCTGTAATCAATTGCAATAGCAGCCAGATATAGGAAATGTCAGAAATCTTTCATAGAAAGTAGGAAAAATTTAAGGTCTTACCACTTCTCCCTGCACCATTCAGCCCAGCATTGGCACATTCAGGTCAAATGCACGACCATTGGTCCAGCCCCAGGAAGGAAGCACAAGATTGAAAGAGAGAAAGGCATGGATTAGGAAGGAAGAAGACCAGAGAGCAGAAATCAATCCCAGAACCAGAGCAAAATCTGATGTTTGCAGTACTGATATGCACAGGCAATTTCATAGCCCAGAACATGCTGCTAGACCCACAATTACAAACTCAACTCTAGCTGATGTTCACCCCTGATGGCACTGAATGAAGCTCTCACTGCACTTTCTGTGAATCTACCTGAAAGAGAAGGAGGACAAGGGAGGTGGATGCAACTTACAGCAGGCTTGATAGGTCTGAAGACTTCCTTTTTCTCTTCAGGCTTCTTAGGTGCACTTTCATGGCGCTGTGATGGCGAACCCTCTGATTTGGATGATGCTGCATGCGCCAAGACCCCGAAAGGAACACAGAACAAAACAGATTAAGCAAGGACCTAAAATATGTTTTCTTACTTAAATTTGGAGTGGGGAAGAGAGGTGAGATGACTATTAGGGGTGTCTGACCACAAGACCTAAGTGTCACTGGTTCACTATTACATTGTCCCTGAAGGATTTACAAAAAACATCATAAGCTGTGATTTGTATAGGTGCAACTGACCTCTGTCTGAAGCCAAAGTAAACGGTCACAACAATTGTAAATCAAAGACTCAAGTGTGGCCACAAGCTGGAAAACCTCCATCATCATCCAGCATAGCCCAGCTGAGATCTATCCATTGCAGTCTGCACCCTGTCAACAACCACCAAGGCGACAGGCAACAAGTATCAAAATGTGCCCCTGCAAACATGAGGAAGGGACGGAGCTGGGAGGGCATGGAGACTGGGCTGTTTGCACATAGGAAAATACAGCAGTGCCTGGATGTGAATTAAAGAAAAATGAAACAGTTTGATGAGGATTTCTGTGCCTACTGCAATTCCCAAGCAAGGACAGACGGCCAAGAGGGTACAGGAAGCGAACCCATCTTTGACACTGCATGCTGAAAGGTTGTTCCCTGTGTGGGTTATCATCCTTAATTACTGAGTGCTTCACAGCTTAATACATTCAGAAACACAAAGTTACGAAGGGTGGGAGAAGGACTTACATCTCATCCTGAACCGCTCTCCAGACCCACTCTGAGAGCCAGGGTGGGAGCCAGGTTGTGAGCCAGAGTTGCTTGAGCCAGAAGAACTGCCACTGCCTGGCCTTGGTACAAGCTTCTCCACCCTTTCCCACAGCAGACGAGGCTCTATATTGCTGTATCAAGGGAGGAAAGAAATTCTCTGTCACACACATTTCAGTCCCAGATTCCCAGCTCTACACTGAAACATCATTCTCCCTCAGTGTTTTGGTAATAACTCAACTGAAAGAACACTTTAACGCTGAGCTCAGGGCATCAGTAATGCTTCACAACCCAGGCAGTGGAGCCCTTTGAAGTAACTATTATTTATGATGGTTTAAAAAAAATGTAGGTGGGTATAAACTATTCCTTTTATTTGGAATCATCTACCTGTCATTCTTATGTATCTAACCTGAAGTGGACAATTCTCTCAGCCTGCATGCAGCAGGTTTAAAATTGGTTCAGAAGTGTCCTAGGAACTAAACACAAGCCAAAAAGAACACCAGAATACCCTCACCCCTGTCCAGTGAGCTAATTCCAGGGTGGCCTGCCCATGTTGCTCTGTTGAGCTCGGGAGTCAGCTCTCTCCTCCCCCTTCGTGACCTCGGATGCTTTGTGTCACAGCTCAGGGAGGCTTTTTCCCCCTCTTAAAATCTGGGTCTGGCTAAGAGGTCAGAAAGTTTCTGAGGTCTCTTCACTTTACATGTTACAAGCTCTTCTGCTGCCACTAATCCCCACCGTACACCCAAGCTGACCTGTTGCACCAAAAGGCAAGGTGTTCATAAACAGCCACATTTTTTCCAAAATTTGAAGGATATTTGAAATTATTGCTAAAATTACAGGGCAGGCAACTCAGATGAGAAGAGGAAAGAAAAAATTTTGTCAGCATTTGTTGACACGTGCTACAGCAAGGGAAATCAATAATAATCACTACTGAAAAGGGATCCAACATCATCTTCCTTTTACATCCTACAGGCATTGCCAAAAGCTGTCTGGAAACAGCTGGCTTCCCATAAGCCTTTTCCTTCTAATTCAAGAAAAGCAAGGACACATAGGCTTACAAACCTCGTGGAATTTCTTTGACCTGCTTGGTTATTTTGCTGCCCACTGCCCTGCAGTGGGGAATCACGGCGGGACAGGACTGGTGATCGGGACGTTGTTCTCACAGGTACCTTGGGAGAAAAAAGGGTGTGTTAAACCCACAAAGAGGACAGAGAGGACAGGATGATAAAACCTCTCCTGCCACAAAATATATTCTTAAGATCTTAACATGTTCTAAGTACAAGCTAGCATCAATGACCAAAAGCAATAAACAAACACCGACAAAGCCAAAAGCCTTAGTTGTGATGCTGTTCAGAATTTGAATAGAACTCGAAGTTTAGTCTTAACATAAAATAGAGTTTAATGGTTATCACACAAACACGTACACACCCCGCTACCCTCCCAACTACTGACACCTTTGAAAAGAATATGGCATTTTGACTGAAGCAGGGGAGGCACAAAGCAATTTGCTGAAACAGCATGAGAATTAGGAGAATAAGCTCAAGGGAACCAAACAAATGCCTAGGAATGGATCAGCAGAAGGCAAAGACTGGTGGGGAGCAAGAATATACTCAGAAGAAGCAAATCCCAGTGGATGGGAGGGGGGATGGGAGGGGGAGAGGAGGAGGAAATATATTGAATGTTTCCTTTTTGTTCAGATTCATCTCAATTTTAAATAAGTGTATGATTCATAGTTTGGGTTGCTAACCGATGAAGAGGAATATTAACTCTGAGCAATAACCTCAGGGATATTTTGAATTCTTTCCTGAATATGGCAATGATTTGTTAACTTTGCATAATAAATTGTTTCTCTGAAATAGCTGCATTCTATAAATAATTACCAATTTTATATGAAGCTTCAATATTGTACTTCAAGTTGATTATCATTAACCCATTGACTGAATTCCTACATTATGATCTGCCTTCCAAAATACTGTTACCAGTGCTGGCACAAGGGCACGGTCTTCCCAGTGCCCAGAGTATCACATCCTTAAGAAAATTGTAATTAATAATAAAAAAATAGCACACATCTGTCTTTCTACTCCTTACCCTTGGAGGCACCTCGTCACTGTCTGATCTAGCCCAAGCCTTTTGGGTGGGATCGGGTACCTCCGACTTAGAGTCAGAACTCTGATTAAGCACTTCACTGCGTGAAGGTGGATATGGGTCCTGGGAACGAAGATGGTGATGAGCAAATTTGGGAGAAGGGTCACTGAAGGAATGGGATCGCGAGACAGGGGAAACATTGTTCTTGAGAGATGCCAGATGGGACCATTGTACCTTACAAGAAAACAAAACATAAAACATTCAATGCGCTCAGTATAACCGGCTTTCCAATTAACACAGAATAAAGGCAGGTGGGGCAGGCAGAGACAAATCGGTTATGGCATTAGGTAAGCGTGGGGTGGAATCGATGCACTTAAAAGCAAGGCAAGCGCCCAAAGAACGTAACGGACTGAAAATACAGCACATATGCATTTTTTGTGTGATACGCTCTCCACATACACATACACTGGTGCCCAGAGGAAAAGGGAACCCAATATCTGCACCATGAGCCTGAGTTCAAAGGCCACTCAAGACAGAAGTCGCCTTCTGTTCCCTGGTCTTCAGTGGGCTTTGGCCAGGTCTCATGGCAGCACTGGTGGGCTGGGAAATTTGAAGCGGACATCCAATTGAAGCAATGTACAAAATTAAAGAATGCTGTAAATTGGGCAAACCAACAGACATTTATGTTTCCTAATAAATTTAGGAACTGGATACAGCTCAAAACTTTTGGAGAAAGACTATAACACAAAGCCTTTATTCCTTTACAGTTATTGCAATATATATAAAAAACCATAATATATATTGTATACAGTATACATATGTACAATGCATATTATACTTACACCATATATGTACCATATACTGTACATATATACATAGTTATACACAAAGTACACACACACACTCACATGCACATATATTCAATTACACATACTAAGAAGGCATAACAGTGACCCTGGAGTTAGAACTCCATTAGGATTTCCAGTGAAATCCATATTGACCCTTCAGCCTACTTCCTCTTTGTGCGTAAGACTGTGTTTCAGAGTTAATTTCTGAAACTAAGGAGAAGGAAAGGTCATAACTGAGGAACATGCTGTTTTCACATATAATGATTAAGCAAAACTTTGCTTTCAATCCCAGTTTCAGTAGGCTGGCTGTATTTGTTTTTATATGATTATTATTTCCTCAATTTTAATATACACAGCTGTTGAAGAGCCTGATTATCCTTAATGTGATTGGAAGACACAGACTTTAAAAGTAACTGGCACAGAATATGAAGATACAAGTCCAATATTTTGAAATAGTCATAGAGGTTTGAATAAAAGCCAGGAAATAATGAGCAAGAGATTAAGTTCTGTCCTGATTTCTCCCACTCTTCCGTCTGTTCAAATTCTCCTGTTGTCCATAAGAGTGGCAATACCTAGTCACAACCAGGGATGGTTTTAGCTTGCACTGTCATCAACAGACTTATTTGAAAGAAGAAAATTTTGCATGGAAACAGAGGAACTAAATGCAGAACTCTACCGTTTAATATAGCATACTAAATTGCTCAGAATTCATGGGCTATGTCTAAGTTTTAGACAAAGGTTACTTTTTCAATTCATGCAGTAACTCCTATGAGTTCAGATATCAAGATCTGGAGGCTTCTCCTTAGAAAACAACAGAACAATGGCTACCATGCAGCTCAGTGGTTTCAACCTCTTCTTGATTTTCCAGGGGTGGTACAGAGCTCTGTTTAGCAACTGGAGCCCTACTGACAACAAACTTGCTTTTCTTAGACATGTTTTGCAAAGCTCTTTGAAATAGTGCTCAAACTATTAAAACCCACTTGTTTAGTTGGCTTCTTTCTGCAAGAATTTTAAAAACCAAGCAAGTGTGCTTTTTTCCTGAGCATCCTTTTTAGTAGTAAATACCTCACACAGAGCAAATTCTGAGTTGTAAAATGCTCTGCAACTGCCACCAGCATTTAACCCACTGTGTCACTGCTGCACAGATAATAACGGGATGTAACCGTTCTAGTCTAGCTCTAACATGAAAAAACACCCAAACAAAAAAAAACCCACCAAACACAGAAATCCATCAGTTTATCAATAAAATAAGCAAAAACAGACAAAGAGTAAATCCACGGAATGAGCTGGTTTGTGTAACAGTACTACCCTTTACAAAAAGCTTTCTAAGTTAAAAGATCTGCAAATTTGAAGGAAACATGTTAGGACTTCTGCATTCTCTCCAGGCTCACAAAGATTTTCCTGGGCACTTACCTGGGGCTCCATTGGCCTCTGCAGGGCAGGCTGAGCAGGTTCTGAGTTTCCATTGGAAAAGGACTCTGATCTTGAAGGCACTGGTGGCTCCAACACTTTGCCCATCTGTTTAGACTGTGCTTCAGGGGAGCCCTGATTAGTTTTTCTAAATCTCTCCTCCACCTAAGCCAAAATAAATGGAGGTTAAGCCTCGAGTCAGTAAAACCAATTACAGTAAAAATACAAAGGGGAGTACCACCTTTTCTTTACCAGAAAGAAACCAAACACATTTGGGATTTGGCAGGATTTTTTCCCTACCACTTTTGCCAGCACTGTAAGTTCACTGAGTGAACCACACCAAAGCGGCAAGTATGCCAATATGGATAATCCATACTAGGAAGAGAGGAGATACAGGAGGCAGGAAAATGTGAGATAATATCATGAAAGATCATTATGGGCCTTCTTTCTGCCTAGACTAATTGTTATTGGTACTTTTCACAGATAATAAAAAGGATATATAAAAACAGAAACAACTTTATAATATAAAAGTATGTTTCCCATTGCTTATCTCTTACTTTAGTTGCCCACCTAATGCAACCAATGGTTTTGGATTATCTGCTTTCCTGTGCTTCTCTCTTTGGCAATAGAAGAACAGATAGGAAGGATTATGTTTCTCTGCCAGGTAATACTGGAGGTCTGTTCAGCTTTAGGCACAAAAGTGTAGGATTTATTATTGTCTCTATCAAATAGTCCCAGCACAACCTCAAAGGCTGTAGAGGACAGTCCCATCATCTTGTTTCCTGTTCTCGGGAAGCTGCAGAATTGATATTATATTAACCTCAGAATGTGCTCAGTCCTCAGAAGAACATCAAGCAAGGTCCCCATGCAGAAACATCACCTCTTTCAAGGCCACAACACCGAGAACAAAGTGAGAGGTATGAAGCGCAAGAGATGGAGGGAGGCTACAGGCAGAAAGGAAATAGCCTCCCATTTCCTAAGACAGTCTGTTGCTAGAACCAAGGCAGCATGTGCCAGGGAAGCTGCCTCTGAGGAATGCTAAACTCCCAGCATTTTATCAAAGCACCAAAGACCAAACTGGAATCTTGGGATGATTTAATTTGCTTTAACCCTTGTGCTCAGAGCACAAAACCAGTATTGGGATGATTTCCTAATTGCCCCCTAGCAGTGATGGTCTGGAGAGACTGGCTACCAGAAGACAGAGGCAAGTTTCCAGACTCCTTGCCGCAGGTGGGCTCCTTTATAAACCCAACCTGCCTCTACTTTCCAAAATTTGAGGATAGTACCCGTTTGCCTGTAGGCAAGCAGACAAGGTTCTGTGAGGTCTACACAGAACACACCATGTCTTGGTAAGTACAACAATAATGGAGGCAAGCATCTTCACCAGGCAATCATTTTCACCACTGTGTTCTACTTCACAGAGCCATTCTTTAAAGTTTAAAAAACAGGCCAGACTCCTTGTTATGAATACAATAAGGAAAAGCCTCAAGTCCTTCTGTCTGAATAAACAGGTTTTCACATCTCTAGCTGTAGATGATAGGAAGTTTCTTCCACAAAGCACATAAACTGCATGAGCAACATGTCCTCAAAACCAGGCAAGAAGTGAGGAGAAAGAGTACATTCCTGGATAGAAACAGGTCCTGTTCCAGTCATCTGACTGTCTGGACCTGAAAGTAGTATTAAGTTCTAAGCTCCCTGCTGTTTCCCAAAGCCAATCATAGAAGTTCTTTTCCTTATATCCTCATAGCTACTGCAATGAGGAAAAAAACTAATCACCATTAAACTTTGCCAGTCAGGAAAGTTAGTCCACTTCAGCTTACCATCCCAATGGTCAGCATCTCTGCAAGTGGACACTTTCTCTGGAGAGTGGTATGGCTGAAAGTATGAGGCACAGAACACTTGTTCCAATTGACCGTTTTATGTAAAGAATGATGTCAGAGTTAATGCCTGCTGTTAGGATTAGCTGGTGGCACTCCCACTGCCAGGTATCAAGACATTATGGCTATACTTCTACCACACTTTTAAAAAAGACTATTGCACAACAATCTCTGGGAAGGTCTGACTACTAACCAATTTTTCTGTCTTTACTCTTTCGGGCTAGAGCAATCACAAAAGAAAAAGACTACAACAGAAAAACAGCTGAGTCTGTGGTTCTCCTAAAGGATGTAACACTTGAATCTTCAAGAGTTTCTCTCCTTTTCAACTCTGAAAGGAAAATGAAGCAGATACAGTTCTGCATCCCTCCAAAGCCAGCATGCAGGCTGGACAGAAGTGCTAGACTGGCACTATGCTTTCACTGAGGTGGACCAAGAGCATGCAACAAGGACAAGAGGGCTGGTTCCACATCTGCACCATCAAATACCAGACAAGTCTGAACTTCTTCCAAGTAAGAAAGACATATCAGATACTTCAACCATCAAGCAGAATGGATGAGATAGTACAAACATGGTTTATTAAGAACTTGGACAACAGCATCTAGAATAAAATGAGTTTGCGTCCACCAAGCCCAAACAATACTTCAAAGACTAAGGATAAAGCTGAACCGAGAGCTATTTTATCATGTTTAGCAGGCCTAAATATATTTTCTGTTCTTGTTCCAAAATGTATTTACCTAGTTCCCACATGCAGCTGATGAATGCCATTAAGAGCTTTGACTAACATTGCCCAGTCTGGTGGTTTGTGGGCAGTATGGTGCTCAAGGGAAACATAAGATCACTGAAAGAAAGCCAAATATACATCAAACAGGCATTTACTCACTTAGCAATGTTATTCATGGACCAGTGAAGACAGGGGACCACTCACTGAAAGAAACAGCACCTCAGATTGACTTGTGAGTGCCTGAAGTCCAAGAAGGCAGCACCGCAGAGTTTCAAAAGAGTGGGACATGATCTCAGAAGAGAATACTTAACACTTCAAAAATGAAACTAATGAAATTCAGGTTTGTGTTAATGAGAACAAAATTTTGAGGAGTGTAAGTTAAAACACCAAATGCGTAAACATGTGCTGAGTGTTTACATCCATCACAGGTTTGTGCTTTCCAACTGCCTCTCAATTTCAGATCACCAGTACTTGCCAGAGACACAGATCGCCAACTGCACCAATGCTTCCTAAGAAAACACGTCTGATAAAGCACAGATGTAACTTCCCGACGTGATACTTCCTAAACCAGGTCCCCTTAGTCTGCAGCCTTACAGACCTTCTTCCCAAATTTTACACCTCAAAACTCTGAACTCCAGTGGTTGCAGCAGAAGTACTCAGAAGTTGCCCTTGGGCTTGAAAAACCAGTAGCCAACAGTTTTAAATATCTTGCCCCTTATGAGTGGTGCTATGGCCTCCAACTCTACTGTAGCAAAACTGCAGTCATGCTGATGCCAGCAGGCAGAGAAGCAGTTAGCAGACTCCTGTTCAAAAGCAGGACTTACCTCACGTGCTCTTTCAGCAGGCTCATAGTGGGATTTTGGCTCTGGGGTATGATAGCTCTGTTTATTTCTTTCTTGCTGCTGCTGCTGCTGCTGCTGCTGCTGTTGTTGCTGCTGCTGCTGCTGCCGCCTGTGGTCGTGCTGCAGCGACAGGAGGTAGGCTTGCTCCTGCTGCAACTGACGCTGGAGTCGCTCTGCCTGTCGGTGTTCCTCCATCTCTCGCCATCTGTATTCCTTTGAGAGAACGGGTGAGGAATTCAAGACATGACACTGACTGTACGGTGGACGTGTCCCTACCAATCCCATTAAAAATGCACCTTTCTGGTTGCTGTTGCTTGTTTGTTTGTTTGTTTATTTCATTGTTAATGTGTAACCAAGAGCTAAGTTAGACCCATATAACTTGTGTCTTTTGTTGGGAAAGTCATGAGTGTACTGCTAAGCTTGACATGATTGGAGAGTTATGTCAAAACTGGTTTTTATTAAAGGGAAAAAAACGTTATTTATACTAAATCGAGTGTAAAGTTCATAAAACAATGATTCAGACCAACACTAGGCCATTGTATCCTGGGGTGGATTTACATATCATGTGTGCTTTTGATCTGCAACACAAGCACTCTAGTTCTTCACTGAATGCCAAGGTCTGTTCAGAAACTCGACCACCACACCAGAACTGTTCCACTTTAACATAAAGCCTCCTCTTATTGCCCAGAAAGCAGTGTGACCATACAGCACTTCTCATATGTGCCTGTCAGCCCACAACACTAGCATAAATGGCCTTTTAATCAAGCTCCTTTGTTATCATACTGTCAGTGCAGCTGTGCCTGACTGAGGGAAGCCTAGGACTGGCCGGATAAATGGATCCTATAGCTACTGAACAAAACAGATACAGTGCTTTACCAGTAACATGGCCTGCTCCTGGAGCAGCTGCTGCTGTAGAATTTCCAAGTGCCGCTGCTCCTCTTCTAGCTGTCGCCTGATATACTCCTGTCACATAGAAATTACCCAGCAATAAATTTATTCAAAAGGAATGCATCAGAACCCCCTGGGTGGAACACCACACGCTACTTCCCCAGTTCAGCTTTAATGAGAAATGCACTTCAGGATGGATTAGTGCCTGCAGAACAATTTAGGAAGCCCTGCCTCCTGAGCATTAGATTTTGGCCCCTTCTGTTCTGAAATTTGCACTCCTGCAAATGTTGCCGGCACAGGCCAGAGCTCATTTATGTATTTTGGAAGTGGTTTCAAGAAGCAGCAAAATGCACTTGAAGGTTTTGGAAAGTTAAAACACAGCAAGTCTGACTCAACACAGCCAATACAAAGTCACATGCAAGTTGTATTAAACATTAGTGTGCTGCACTGGTGCGATGAACTGTTAGCAACAGCTAGAGCCAGGCATAGTGTAGGCAGAGCTGGAGCAAGCTCCCCCAAACGGGCTCTGCCAAGTGCAGCTGGGACCTGCCCTGCCGAGTCTCCCCTGCCGCCCTCACCAGAAGCCTCTCCTGAGCAAACGCTGCCAAGCCTTGCTGAATTATGCGATGGTTATGACACAAACAAAACATCCACCAGGAAACAGATATTAGACCAAACTTGCTTGCTCTTGCCATCTAGCCATCTCTTCACCTGCAGCCTCAACAGGTCAAGACATTTACCCACTGCTTCATCTACCCCCTGGAAGAACTCAAACTCTGAAGCACCAAACCCAAGCTGGTAACATCCTATCATGCAATTAATGAAAGTATGTAACATGTGCATGCGCACACACACAAGCACACGCACACATTTACAGTGTATGCATAAAGAAATTAATGGATCAGTGATACAGTGATGGGAGTTATAGAAAGTCTTGTGACAGACTGATGAGATACACTATACTGTTGTTACGCACATTGGCTGAGCCACAGTTTGAGTTAACAAAAATTCTAAGAGGGAACATGTCTTTTCTTCTAAAAAAAAAGAATAAAAGTTCAGAGTGGTTCAGCTTGGCCACACCAATTAACCATTTGTCATTATTGGCACTGTGTGTAATTAGCATTTCAACAGTTTAAAAAGCAGCTGGGGGAATACCCGGTGTCTGCCCAAAAGCAAATTGCTATGCTGTAATTAGAGATTTTCCATATATTTATTCCCATTGGTTAGTCTTCTCTGCTTTTGACTCAAGAATCTTTGAAACATACACAAACACAATAAAATTTCCCAGTAACACAATCATCAGTGATCTCAAATACAGTGAATTTATGTAAGAAAAAATTAACATATGTCAGGCCAAAACCCAGCATTACTAAAGTTAATGGGAAATTTACAATCAATCAGCCTTCTAGGACTGAAGTTTTGGCCCTTTATTTGCGATCAGTATTTTGCAGTACATGCACAGTAAGTATTGCTCTGATTATCACCCTGATTAAAGTTATTAAAGGATTTTAAAACATGCAGATTTCATGCATAAATATAGCAGCTGAATTTCACAGTTTAACAAGTTTCTCAGTTGTATTTTCAATGTATTAAGGGCACACTGGCATAACTTAAGACATACTTGTTGCCTGAATGGGCATACATTACTGATTTTAAACAGACAGAGTAAGAGAGGGAAATTGTATATTGAAGTTTTAGGACGGAAAATCCACTGCAGCCAAAAGATTCCATCTCAAATTCAGAGTATTTAAAGTTCATGACAATGACCAATTCTGTGTACCAGAAGCTGACACACAACAGAGCTGCCCTTCTCTTGGGAGGCCTTCTGAACAGGGGCATGTCCTGCAAGAACCACTGATCCAGCAAGACAAGCCTAGAAACAGTTTTCAGCCCCAGTGATGATTTTGCCAATTCTGGTGATTTTTAGTCCAGACCAGGGGCATGAGCTGAATTTAGAATGAGTACTGCAACAAGACTTCTTTTTTTGATGGAATATTGAGGCTGCCAGAATTTTCCATAAAGCCCTGCAATCCTATGTTAGTGCATTTGCTGTCAAAAACAACAAAGATGAAAGAGTTAGTGTTACGTTGCCTCTAAGCTGCTTTAGGCTTACTACTTTTTAAAAAATTAAATTAGAACTTAGAAGAAACAAACCTATTGCACATATATCTGTATCATGAACTCACCTGCTCCCTTTCTACCCTCCTCTTTTCCTCCTCTGCTCTTCTTCTCTCTTCCTCCTCCTTACGCCTCCTCTCCATTTCTTCCAGACGTCTTTTTTCCTCCTGTTCTCTCCGCCTTTGCTCACGCTCTTGTTGCCTTCGAGCTTCCCTTTCTCTTCTTTGTTGCTACAAAAAGGGAAAAGAAACCACAGAGTTTTACTTTTGTTGTTATCAAAGAAAGAGGTGGAGTTGTTTTCTATGGTGAAGAGCGGGATTTACCAGGACTAGCAAGCTCTGCAACCGAGTGACAAAACATTTTATGCAAGTGTTCCACCAGGAAACTAAACCCATACCCAGCACACATCTATCCCTAAAAGCAGCCTCACTTCCACTCTCTGATTTCTTCATGCACACACACAAAGTCACGTACCATACTCCTGATGACAACCGAGGTGTGGAAACTCACTCCTCTCTTCAAGAGAGGCTAACACAAATCTCAATCTTTGAACAACTGTTGAACTCAGAGATGATAACTTTCTTGACATCAACAATCTACATGTTGCCAAAAGGGAATGATCAGCCCTACTGAATCAGCTAACTCAAATGAGAACTATCTGAACTTTATGTAAGTAGCTTGTTTCTTAAAACAATTCATGGTCTGCTAAGAATTCTGTAGTGTGGCCCAACATCCAAGTTTAATTTAATGCACTGCCCAAAACTTTGCCTAAGAGAGAAAGAAGGCTGACCAACAGCACCTCTGCTCCTCCCAGAACATCAAAAGCACCTATATGTAAAAGGAAAAGCAGCTGAAGTAAGATTTACACTTACACAGATGAGCTTCCACACATGACCTAAATACAAACTGGTGCTGATTAGGTCTGCTCAAGTCTGAAAAAAAACCTGGAAAACAGCTCTAGAAAGCATGAACTGACTCATTTATATCTACAGAGCACCATGTATGACTTCAGAGAAGACATTTTAAATGCCCATACAGTCGTGACCAACTCTTCCTGCACTTCAGCATAAGCATCCAGTTACTCCACCTACATTGAAATCCAAGGCAGCCTCCCACAACTGCCTAAGTGTCAAAAGACCCAGCTGTCTCCTGTTCAACCATCAACTGGGAATATCGCTACATTTACTTTCTTTATAGGTTTCTATAATATGCTAAAAAATATGGAAGAAATTTAAACCAAAAAATAGCATGCACAAATTTAATCCCAAGAACAAAAATGAAAACCTATATTCGTTATTCCTTACCACATTTAGGTTAAGGTTAATACTAACCCAAATTTCTGTTGAAGCAAAGCTGCCACAGATTTGACTGTCTTAAGGTACTCCAAATAGTCTTGCAAGAGAGAGCACTCACACTAAAGTTTTATTTGGGTTCACAAATCCAGTTACTAGTGTGAGTTTCATAGTTGTGCTCAGCTGGAAAAGCAAAGGCCAATCTACACTCGCTGTGTTACTTCATGGGATGAGCTTTCTCTGCTTGGCAAATTTTCCTGCATTACTGTGAAGTAATTGAAGGATCAACAGCCTTTCCATCTTCCAGAATTGATACTGACATGACAGTGGAGAAGAAATACTAAGTGGGAAAAAAAAGATGGTTCCTGGGGTTTTCTGAGCTTTTCTGCCATGAGAAGTTGTGGATGTCCCATCCCTGGCAGTGTTCAAGGCTAGGCTGGATGGGGCTTTGAGCGCTGGAAGGTGCTCCCTGCCCATGGCAGGGAAGTTGGAGCTGGCTGGCCTTTAAAGTCCCTTCCTACACAAACTGTTCTGTGATTCCATCAGTTAGGAGCACTTAAATAATACAGGCTGCTTTCCAATTCTCTTTCATTAACTACAGTTCAGGGGAAGACGTGACTTTCCTGAAGACCACTGTTGAAATACACCCACGCTGTAACTATCATGCCCTCCTTCCTGGCCCATAGCATCATCCTGGCTTCACTACCACCTTCCTGTGCCACAAGACATAAGCTCTTTTATCCCCCACACTTTCTCTATCTTCTCAGAAACACAGCTTCCTTGCTCTTGCATCTCTTCTAACTAAATCCATTTACCAGCCTTTTCACTCGTGCTTAAGCCAGCTCCCTTCAATGAATGTAGATATAAAAATAGCAAAAGCGCTGCAAGGCAGCTACAGCACGTGGTGCATTTCATAGGTTTCACTGCTTCCCTTCCCTCATTTTTTAAGAACTGTAAAAGGATTAAGTAGGCACTTTTATTTCTGAATATATGCATCAGTGTCAAGCAATTTCTACATTTAAGTCAATACATTCAGGTCCTTCTTGGCTAATCAAGTCTGACAGGCTTTTGTTTAAGAAAACTAAGACGTGAAGTGCAATAATTCTGCTGCCTTGAGGATGCAAGAGACAGCACACTGCTGACTGGTTAATATAACATGCACATTTATCAACTCAAACAATATTGTGTTGACATTGTTAAGTGTATATATTGCAGATCTCAGGATGGCATTGTCACTACAACGAAGATGGGCAAATTCATTGCTTCTTGAATTAATTCAGAAGTATTCAGCAACAATTATAAATAACTGAACTTAATATGAGAAAAATAAGCTACAAATTGATTAAGAGCACCAGTTTCCCATGGCATCACAAAATAAACAAAATCAATTGTCAAAAGATGACATTTTTAATGAAACCTTGATCCAGATATCTAGCTCAGCACATCAGCAGATATTTATTACCCAGCAAAAGAACAGGGGAAAAAAAAAGGATTTAAGTCCAATCTCACAAATCTGCTACTGTCTATGTGCCAAAGTACACAGGGAGATTGGGTTTCTCAGCATCACTTCCACCTTCCCATCAGACACTACCTCAGCCTCCTGCCAGGTGAGTAGGAAGGGGGATACCGGGCACTGCAGGAGCTCGCACAGACAGCCCACGTGATGCCCTTATTCCCAGCCCTAGCTGTAAAAGAAAGGTTTCACTTCCTTTGCACGTGGTCTTTGAAACCTCAGCACCAAACCAGTGGTCACTAACAAAGTGAAATTTACTTTTAACACGCCTAGGGAGAGGAAACCTACAGTGACAACCATCTCTTGGGTCCTAGCCCACATCTTGTCAAAGCAATGCCAAAGGTGGTTGATGGCAAGTTGTGCTGACCCAACCTGGCTTCAGAGCCAGCCCTATAGCTGACCTTCTTGCATCCATCTGTTGGCACATGGTTGCCTTCTTGACTGGCTCTAGCAACTCTTCCATGAGGACACACCAAAACCCTGATCACTGTGTTCCTTAGGTTTGCCCAGAATGGGAGAGGGACAGGGAAAACCATTAGGTAAAACCAATGTCATATTTCTATGTATAAAAAGTTGCCTTCTAAAGTTAGTCTGTGTGATTGTCAGATACCATCATTTTTTGTCATGCACTACAAAAAAGGCCTGACACAAAACACTGTTGTCCAATAAACAGCAGGTATAGATCTAGATTCCTGAACTTAGGGATGCATATCCAGATCTTTAGTTGGGTATGGTATTACCAACTTTCTTGCACATGTCAGATGAAAAGCTTATTTCCAAGGAGCTAACTGTTAACCAGAAGATAAGGCAAGAACTCTTCAAAGAAATGTCGGACATGCCAAAACAGAATTTTGACAGAGCCCATACTGCCTCAAATTACTGCAGTTCACAAAATGGGCATTTACTATGCAAACAGCATAAAAAAACCCACAGAGAAAATACGGTGTCAATACTCTGGCTCCTTGTCTGGTCGTAGGGTGCAATAATGATGATCTCATAATGGAACCTGACAGCTCCAAACTGGAAGTCCATGCAGTAGAGCGTGATTTACCAGGAGGGGGCAATGCAACTACACATGCAGTTGGTCTACACCAACGAATTCAGGCCCCTGTTCACACAGTGAAATGCTGTAGATAGATACAGATCCTCTAATTTTAAATTCCTAAAATGTTATTACTGTGTCTCATATTCAGAAGAAGACTGATGATATATATATTAATTATTTCTTTCACAAAGAATCAGGTAGCCTGGTATCAGCTGAGGAAGAGAATCGGCAAGATTAATAAAGAGATTTTTGCTTTGTCCACAGTAGAGTTAAATCAGAAGTAGAACTTCTTACTCAGTACAAATCCAAGCTGCAAGCAATTCAAATTAAGTAGATAAGAATAAGCCCTCCTTCTGTAAAAGAAATAAAGCCCTGGCAAAAATTGCCTGCAGGTACACCTACATTAGCATCTTGGTTCAAATCAGGAGTGCTTTTTTGAAGTGAATCATCCAAACATCTCCACTTATCCAGTTTTGTTTTGTATTTTGAAGATGTCTTGGAGTGCCAACCACACCTTTTGGATGAAATTAAAAAGACTGATGCACTCCAACCACAAGCAGGCACAGAGTCTAGACCTCAGCCAGTCCAAAGAATTCCTCCTGTCTTTAAACACATGAAGTCTTCAGGTCGTCAACACTTTAATTATTGTGCTCCACGATCTACTTCTACAGGACTGTACTACTTGTCAGTGAAGCTATAACCTACCACTTCAAAAACATCCATCTTAGGTTCTCATAACCAGGGACAGACACACCATTTAATGAAGCTATCCTGAACTGCAGAGGTCCACAGACGATGGAATTCCACCACAGCCAATTCTGAATTTCCCAAGCCAGACTCAGTTTTGCTAAGTACAAATTCAAATGCCTTCTGATACCCAGCAGTTGTCTCCATGTTGCTGAACAGAAACATAGACACACATTAAACCAGCCACGAACACCTCAAATTTCTTATTTAAACTACCTAAACACCTACATAGTTTATAGTCTTTAAATGTCTCTTAAAGGAAGGTTGGGGGTAGGACAAATAAATCCCCTTCCCAAAATTCTCAAGTAATTTTCTGTAGTTTGACTACATGTTATTTTCACCTCCTCAGTAACACACAAACTACAAGGTTCCTACAACAAAAAGTTTTAGAAGTCACCTATATGCCTTTTAAAAAGTAATCTTTTCTCTAATACTGCTGAGAATTACAGTTTTTGGCAGATGTCCTAAACACTGTTCCTGTTACAGTCTCGGTCAAAACTGTCTAGGCTCTGTGCCAGCATTGTAAGAACAAGCCCTCAATTTTAATTTAGGAAGCGGGGAGGGGGGAAGAATATGCAACTTGTTCAGGAAGATTATCTAATGCATAAAATTCTACCAAAGAATATTAAATAGGTTTATGCAAACACACTTTACACAAGCAAAAATTACAAGCAACCAAGTCTGGTAAAAATATCAACAAATTTATGAATGCCCTGAGCTTCAATGCCTGACACTAACCTTAACTCCCATTACCAAGCTCTTCATTGTTTACTGGCTTCATCAAAACAGGGGGGTGAGTAAAGGACAAAGTGACAACATTTCAATATTTTGGCCTTCAATTGTGTCACAACACTGATGTTTATCTAAATTTGTGTGTACCACCCTTCCCCGATCTGAAAGAGCTTGTTTTGGCTGCTGTTTTGTTCAAAATCACTTGGGATCATACATTTTTCCGATATGAGACCCAATGAACTAAGTGGGGGTTTTTTGAAAGCTAAACGTGAGCCTTTTTTTTTAATGCACTTGATGAATGCCCACACCATCACCTGCAAAAGGAAACTTTTTAAAATCATCATTCATATTTATGCCTCCAAGGGAACCAGGCAGAGGTTACAGACCAATACAAGGTAAAAAGCTTTGATCTTACAAATTTTGCATGTTTTACCGTGCAACCTTATTCAGTAATACAATCTACATTACATGCTGTCTTGTGGTTGTGGAAGCTGTCAGTTTTATTTTGTTTTTTAAAAAGCAGGACTGATTAAACATAACTTTCAGGTAACTGCCTTTTCTTTCTACTTGCTTGTTCAGCTGTAACTGCAACATCTCCAAAAAGTTCAACCCGTACAGGGAAAATGGTGCATTGCTTTGTTTCCATTACTAGCAGAAGCAGCTCCTTTATTTTAAAAAGAAAATCCAGATTTTAAGAGTTGCACTGATTACTAAAGTTAAATGACCTAGATAATTTAATTGTAATCCTCTTCCTCAACAAAAAAATACTGCCTGCAGAACCTTAAGAGATTAAAGGGGCATTTAAAAGAAATCATTGACTCGCGTACTAAGAAAAATTCGAGAGGCTGAGCAGTATCTCAACTTTTGCCCACCTCTGACAGTATCAATATTTTATTTTCGTATTTTCCTAGTATCTTTTTTTATTACTTACTCCCCCCACAAACAGTCTAAAACAGTTGGAAGTGCTACAATGTTTATCTTGGCATTCTCTGAAGGGTGGGGAAGAAACAGAAGAGAAATGGCGTTTATATGCCTTCTGCTCATCCCTCCTCATGGATTCATCTGTGGCTGAATCTTAGCTACCAATCCCTCCTTATAGCAGCACTAAACTTATTTGCACTTTGGAAAAGAGGGATAAGGAGCATAATGTGACCTGGAAATGTATTTGGAACTTTGTATTACTTGTTATGCAAACACATCACGGGATGCAAACCAACATTTGGTGCTGGTTGCATCCTCATTAAATGTTACCATGATTTGGAAAACCAGACTGGGTGTAGTTTTTCCATCATTACTAAGTGGATGGTTGAAACAGACTCAAGCAAGAGGTCATTTAAGGACAACTGGAATTTGACCCTGCACTTCCTGAAGAGCCAGAGGATTGGTTTCACTTCAACTCTGTGTCATACCCAGTTCTGGCCTGAAGAGCTGTTTTGAAATTCTCCTACCTCTGAAGCTCACGCTGCATATTCCATCTACATATATATATATAAATGCACATGAGATCTTAGGAGGTGGAAAGTATGACAGAACAATATTGTCCATGTACATTCACTTTCTTGTATCTTCCAGCAGTGTATAGAAATTGCATACTTACTGTATCACAAAAGTATGATTTACATATTTGTAATTCCTGCAGAATTATAATTTTAACACTGATTTATAAAACATATTTCTGGATCTACGTTTAAAGGCCCCTTCCAATCCAAGTCATTCTATTATTTTATGGCTTTATACATGGCTTTTTGTCATTAAGCTACTATGCATGAGAGAGTAATACATTAAAATACAGGCTTCTATCTACCATGAATGAGTCCCAAACACAGATGTTTGAGAAAGGTTTAAGGGGAAATCTGAAAAATGTTATGGCCCCTCAAAAAAGTACTCTTGAGAGGAAAATCCATCTGGGAATAATTTATGTCTCCTCTTCTCTACAGCTACCTAAATCCTAGACAGAGACCAAGACACAGCCTCCCCACTAAAAAACACCTTCAAACAACCCAGCTCTATGTTGTCTTCATAGGAGCTGCTGGATATTCCAATGCTTTGGAAGACATCTTACATTCAAGTAGTCAGGCATGGCTTTAAGTGCTTTGCTCTACGTTTGCAGGTGGATTTTCACATGATGTTTTCTTTCCTGAGATACCCTGGGGATACAGGGAGCTCTTTTTAAATGGGCGCAGGAATGGGAAACAAAAGGGGGAGAGGGGCTTCTGCCCCTCAAACTTCAGTCTCCTGTTTCTACCTCTTCTAGCCGCCTCCTCTGCTCCTTCTGCTGCTCGATGCGTTTCTGCCTCTCTGCCAGCAGCTGCCTCTTGTACTCCTCCTGCTCACGGAGCTGCTGCTCCTGCAGCAGCTGCTGTCTCCGAAGGGCCTCGGACCGTTCCTTGTTTTCCTGCTGCAGTCTCAGGAAATCACGTCGGAGGGTTGATTCTCCAGGCACATTGACAATGGAACTGCAATGAGAGGAAGTTAAAGCCTTCTGTACGATAAAGCCTGACGGGCCATTAAATACCTTTGCCAAAGCAGGGGAACATTAATAAAATATATCGTGATGTTAAAGTTTAATCTCGTTTCTTTCGGCGCAAGGACACTGGATGTATGTCAAATACACACTCTCAGTGGAAGGCTTGAAATGAGGCCAAGCAAAATAAGGACGAATGCTAACATTGTTGAGACCCTGATCAATCGTATTTGCCATAAATCTCTCTCCGTCCAGAGTTTGTTGGCTCTAAGTCATAGGAAGGGGAGCTTTCAAACCTTTAGCAGTCACAGCATAGGTATTCAAACCCTTTGGGTAGTTTGTGTGGCTTGTGCATTCACTTAATAAGAGGCAGAAATTTAGCATGCTGATTTATAATCACAGACCTTTAGACTTACTTGGCATGGACTGACCAAAGCCATCCCAAAGTAATTATTACCTTGGCTCTCCTTCTTGTTCAGGCACTTCCTCCTCTTCTTCCTCACTTCCACTATATTCATACTCCGTCTCATCTAACAGGAAAGAAACAAAGGCCTGGATAGTACTTTAATTTTAGGGCAGTGGGGAGTTGCAGTAGCACTTCAGTAAACCAGCTCCTGTTCCCTTCAGTGATAAGGCCTATCACAGACCCTAGAACTCATTCTGTATGCATCAGCTCATCTTCCCCAACTTGTAAAGTGGTGCAGTGCTTTGCAGAAGACTTCCAGCAAATTCCCTGAACAACACCACATTTTATACGTAAGACAAGGAACCTGGAGAACTTCAGCACCACCTGAATAAGGAGAAAAGGCTGCCCAAAACATTCACTTTATAGCTCTTGTGATGGGTTCTTTCCTGAGTCTGATTTATGGCATCATTCCAGGAAATGAACCTACCACAGACTTAAGAAGGGAAAGGCATATATGCCAATATCCTCCTAAATACTGTTTAATGCTTGTATGGAAGAGGCAGTGGCCAAGCAGTGAGTAAAAATTATATATCAGAAAATATGGCACTTGAAATTGATACTTTCTCTACAAAGGACAGAACGAAACAAAGCTTTCTGACAGTCAAATTAGGAATTAAAAAAGAACTTTTTAAGTATTTGGGCTACAGGAGGTTCTCTTAGGGTGGGTATTTAGAATGCAAAGCAGGACAAAAATATGCATTTTTGACAAGTTGAAAAGATTTGATTTTTAGAAGCTGCATACCTTTCTCTCCTCTCTTCTTCCTGGTCCTGTCTATATGGTCCTTAAGCTGGATTCGGACTTGCCTTTCATTTGGCTGGTCACGTATAAAGGGATGTTTCAACAGTTGTTCTGTAGAAGGTCGCTGCATGTAATTCTTCACTAGACAACCTTCTATAAAGCTGAAAAACTTTTTCGACCTGAGAAAGCAGGAAGGAAAAAACAAAACAAAGCAGAAGGTGACAGGTAAAACTCAGGTGAAACATTTTTTCTGTTCTTCCTCAAATTCCTTTCCTCAAAGAGCAGCATGTCCCAGAGGACAGTTCAAGTGCTGCCTGCAAGTGTACCTCCTGATCAGATCTGAGTGTGCTCCAGCTGAGCACTGGGCTGGAGGGACACAGGGCTGGAGGGACACAGGGTGACATGAACATACTTGCAGTGCTCAGGCACAGCCTCACAGTAATGTGCCCTCTTTCAGAGGCATAATTGCCCTGAAAGTCAGGATCTATTAGCAAGGTAAACCATGTCAACCCAGCTCTGCTGCTTCTGGATCAGAGCTGGATAGAATCCAGCTTGCTTGGAGCAGAGGCAGGGCAGCTCTGGTGTGCCTCCACCTACCTGTGCTACAGACAGCCATACCCAAAGTCAGGAGAACTGTGTCTCCCATTCTCCTGACACAAGCAGCACCGCACTGCTTTTGCATGTACCTGGGCTCACAGAGTTAGATCTGCCAGACTTTAAGATTATTTAATTTTTACCTTAAGAGTCACACACACAAAAATTCTTAAAGAACAATAGGTGGGTGTTGGTCAGTGTTGTCTGTTCAGCACAGGTACTTTGGGTCAAATTCTCCCTTACACAATTTAATGGCATGAACTAAACTAAACCCCTCCTGCACACAGCATAAAGTGACAGGGTATGGGAGTTAGCTAAGCTGCAGCACCACCTTCCAAAATTTGCACTTCATTTGAACTCTTGAAAGAGGACCTGTCCAGAAAGAAGTCATCAAACAAGCCACCTTGCAAAATGCCAATAGTGGAAATACTCAAAACTGCAGTGAGGCACTGGAACAGGTTGCCCAGAGAAGTTTTGGATGCCCCATCCCTGGAATCATTCAAGGCCAGGCTGGATGGGTTTCTGAGCTACCTGAATTAGTGGGTGGCATCCCTGTCCATGGCAGGGTTTGGAATTAGATGATCTTTAAGGTCCCTTCCAACCCAAGCCATTCTGTGATGATTCTACAACTTTTTCATCATTTGGCTTATCTTCTCATAACCTGCCACTGAGCACACTATCAAAACAGTTGAGTCACAGCAGCACTGCCTTTGACCAGAGTTGCTTTTTAACTGGTAGGTGATCTCAACCTGCTCCAGTGCTTGGAGAGCAAATATCCTCACCACATGGTTAAGCATAAAAACAATTATTTCTATCCATTAGTTTACTTCCCTACTGTAATAAAAAAGGCTGAATCCAACATAACNCTATTAGCAAGGTAAACCATGTCAACCCAGCTCTGCTGCTTCTGGATCAGAGCTGGATAGAATCCAGCTTGCTTGGAGCAGAGGCAGGGCAGCTCTGGTGTGCCTCCACCTACCTGTGCTACAGACAGCCATACCCAAAGTCAGGAGAACTGTGTCTCCCATTCTCCTGACACAAGCAGCACCGCACTGCTTTTGCATGTACCTGGGCTCACAGAGTTAGATCTGCCAGACTTTAAGATTATTTAATTTTTACCTTAAGAGTCACACACACAAAAATTCTTAAAGAACAATAGGTGGGTGTTGGTCAGTGTTGTCTGTTCAGCACAGGTACTTTGGGTCAAATTCTCCCTTACACAATTTAATGGCATGAACTAAACTAAACCCCTCCTGCACACAGCATAAAGTGACAGGGTATGGGAGTTAGCTAAGCTGCAGCACCACCTTCCAAAATTTGCACTTCATTTGAACTCTTGAAAGAGGACCTGTCCAGAAAGAAGTCATCAAACAAGCCACCTTGCAAAATGCCAATAGTGGAAATACTCAAAACTGCAGTGAGGCACTGGAACAGGTTGCCCAGAGAAGTTTTGGATGCCCCATCCCTGGAATCATTCAAGGCCAGGCTGGATGGGTTTCTGAGCTACCTGAATTAGTGGGTGGCATCCCTGTCCATGGCAGGGTTTGGAATTAGATGATCTTTAAGGTCCCTTCCAACCCAAGCCATTCTGTGATGATTCTACAACTTTTTCATCATTTGGCTTATCTTCTCATAACCTGCCACTGAGCACACTATCAAAACAGTTGAGTCACAGCAGCACTGCCTTTGACCAGAGTTGCTTTTTAACTGGTAGGTGATCTCAACCTGCTCCAGTGCTTGGAGAGCAAATATCCTCACCACATGGTTAAGCATAAAAACAATTATTTCTATCCATTAGTTTACTTCCCTACTGTAATAAAAAAGGCTGAATCCAACATAACTTGGTTGTTCAGATTTTTCATTCCTCTCACCTTGAATGTTATTATTTCACATGAAAAAGGCTAATGAAAGGCTAATGCAAATGGCATCTGTGCATCTCTACTCCCTCAATATATGCAGAAGGCAAGTAAGAGAGAGTGATGCCTTGACAGTACAAGTGCATAAATAAGTCAATCCAGGTAGAGACCAAGCCCAGCAAGCAAGCCAAGTTTATACTATTGTTGATATTGAATACATAGTCAAATCACTTCATTATTTTGACAGGATCACAGCATCCCATGATCACATTCAATCTATAAGAAACCTCTTTCTAGGGAGTATTTTTGTTTCATATGTGCCAGTTGTAACCAGTAACTGGGAGGAAACCCTCTGATTCTAATGGATTCTTCTCAGCTGGCAAGAAGCAAGCACTCAGTTCCAACCGTTTACAATAATTATAGTAAAAGCCTTCATTAGTTTTAATAGTGCCTTTCTATTTAGCAACTAGAACACTATAGTACTGTTCTGTTTCTGTGTTATGATACATCTGAGAAAACATACTGCATATTAAGAGTGCTGCAGGAGTTTATTTTTTAAAATATGGATCCATTTGTCACCTTAATACAGATGCTGCTCTATCAAAAAAAAAAAACCCTTGGTATTTATTTTCAGACAATTTGAGATGGAATTTCTCTGGGGCAAGCAGAAATAATGGATGCATTTTATTTCATGCTTTGATTCAGAGACACAAAAGATAATAGAGATTTTTGCTAACTTAAATTGCTTTATAGTTCTATGGAAGGGGTAAAAAAACTGTATGTGATACAAGAAAACTTCGTGCTACACAAGGCTACAATCAAGATATACATACCATTTCTTGGATTTTAACCGTGGGGGAGGGTTCCTGGGTATCAGAAAGAGTGCCCTCATGGGGTGCATGTCACAAAGTGCTGAAGGGAAGAAAACAAAACCAAACAGAGACATACAGACACTGGTTTAGCTGCTCTTTGTCAATGCCATGACTTCAGCTTCCACAACCATTCCCACCATCCCAAAAACACATGCAGCAGGTGCAGACAACAACACAGCTAAATGGAATTAGCCCAAAATGACAATTCCATAGCTCAGTGTGCCAATGGCAGCCCAAAAAGAGAAAGGTTAACCTCCAGAATCAACCGAGATAGGAACATCTGAGCATGGCCTTCCTCAAGCCCCAAGTCATCTAACTTACTTTCTGGTCAATAAAATATTGGGAGATGATGATGGTGGAAGGGAAGAATGAGAGTTACAATCTTCCCTCTACCTGCCCTTCTCTCCCATTATGGAGGATACTTCATTTTTACTCTCTAGACCTGGATATTTTCTTTACTTCAAGGCATGACAGTTTTGAAGCATGGGAAGGTCTTTATCACAAAAAAGGACTGCCTGCAGAACTGAAATGCAAACCCATAACTTTTGTCCAAGGAAGTCCTGTTTGTTTCAGTGGAGAGTTGATCCTGGGAATCCAGGATCAATGTTGGGACAGCTTTTCCTCCTGCTCCATAGCAAAGCAAAACAGCAGAGCCAACACAGGGAAACAAGGGAGCAGGGACAGAGGCAGCCCAAGAAAGGTCTCTAGGAGCAATATTTTAACCATCTTCTTATGTTTGATCTCATACATCCTCAGTCTCAGCCTGAGTGATCACTGCAGGATGAGGTGACATTTACCACACAACAGAAATTCAGGAGAAACAGACTGCTGTGAAGAGAATTCTGCCTTCAAAAGCAAGGGGCCACAATCTTGGCAAAGAAGGCCCCTGGATGCTTGTGGATCCCTGCAGACCACCAAACGTAGAGATGGACTCTTCAGCTGCCACTGGAGGAGGAGGTAGAGCCCACATACCAGAGGAGAGCTGTTCAGCACTTACAGAGGATCTTTGCTTACTTCTTAAATGCCACTCTTGTGCTTTTACACAGAGGGGCCAAGCTTTGCTTTGGTTTAGAAATGAACAAAATATTATTGTCCAATTCTAGGCTTACAAAGCCCACAGACACAGCTTTTAACTGAAAGCCATACAGGCAACCCAATGCCCTGAACAGAAAGATTTGGCAAAAAGGAGGTAGTTCACTTAATAGAGTGCTGGCTGAGGTGTCCTGGGAGCAGCTCTCACATGGACATTCACACAAACATGCAATTAGGAAGGAAAAAAGAAAATAACCCCAAACCATGAGACCTCCTAAAACATGAATCAACACGTGACCATTGTGATTTGTTTTTTAAATCTTACATTAAAGTCAATAACAACAACAAAATCAGGCAGCAGCTACAACGAAATGACCAATTTTTAGCTGGGAAATATCAATACTTTATTTCAACATGATTATTTCAAAGACATTTCAAGCTGGGCTGTGGTGTGGTGGCAAATTTTTATGTGCAAAAAAAATTAACTTGCTCTTAGGTACCTTAGGCTCTTATTTTTTAAATACAGAGCTCCAGCTGAGGGTAAGGGTAAATATACTTGCAAGATCAATAAGGACTTTCATAAGAATTCTTAAAAGTCAAAACTCCATGCCTAACTTTTTGTCTTTTCAAAGGTTTCTGTCCTCATCACACATCTGCTGTTTGCCTTTATATTCTGAAAGAACTATGTGAAAGGGAAAGAACCTATTAAAAAGTTCGGCATTTTTGGTTTCCAGGTTTTCTGCTCAAATCCAAACTAACTGATAATGATCCCTGCTTGAGAATACCTAAATTCAGTGCTTTGTCCTGAAGAAGGATTTACAGTTTAAGCCATATCACCGCTAAGGAAGATTAATACCACCCACTGATGAGTGGAAACAAAAGGAGAAGCAATGCTAGCATTATCCAGACCGACAGAAAGCCAGCATGGAAACAGTTGCCACAAATGTTGTTTCATTAAGGTCTGTTTCCTCAAGGCCCCACTGACCCTCTCCCCAGCTGAGGTTTCAGTATTCCAGGTCAGTCCATAGACAAAGTGGGACACAACTCCAAAACACAATATACTACCCATAACAAGGAAGTCAGACACTCGATTAGTTTCCAAATATTCCTGCTATAGAAATTAAATTACTGCAGTCTGCACTGTAGTGTTTAAACACGATCCTATCTTTATCAAAAGCACAGCTATTTATGGGATTTTATATTTATAGAGCAGGCAAAACCAAAGAGAACAGAAATAACATGGGGATACTTTCAGAAACCTCAAAACTAGGCTTAGATTACAAGCAGCATGGACCCCAAGTATATGTTTCAGCCCTAACGAGCCCACTGGAGAAGCACAGGTATCACTTACGGGGAGCTCCTTCTGCCATCTCTATGGCCGTAATGCCGCATGACCAAAGGTCACTCTGCAGAAAAAGAGAGACACCATATGTTAGTAGGTGGATTTACCCACTCACACAGTAAGAAAGTACTATTTAGAGAGGCCCTGTAGGTGAGGCTGAAACCAAATACCACAGCTATTTAAATAATATAAGCCTCTTTTTTCTTGTAACAGTATCATAAAATCCTACTTTTCACATAATACATATGTATATGCAGAAACACACGCACATATTCTTACTGAGTGAGCAATCAACCCTTTCTAATAACACATAAAAATGTAGTCACATTATGACAATGGGAAATACATTTGCCAGAAATTTAAGCCTGTGAAACAACAGAATTTTCAATATTCCCTTGTCGACAAAGAACTGAACAAGGGCATTGCCACAGTGCGTAGAGATGCAGACAGAAAAGCAAAAGCTCAGCTCAAATTTAAAGTGGCCAGACTTGTCAAAAACTACAAGAAAGGGTTCTTCAGGTATGTAAACAAACAAGCAAGAACAAAAGGAAAATACAGGCCCACTGAAGGGAGAGGTGAATTAGTCACAAACACAACCGAAAAGGCAGGGGTTCCCGAAATTTACACCTCTGTCTTTACCACAGGCATTACTTACAGCCAAAGCCAAGCCAGCATTCCTCCCCTAACATCTCAGCTTTGCCTGAAACACTACAGAACAAGAGTCCTTCAGCAGCAGCCTTTCAAGGTACCACCTCTGGCCAGCACCTCTGACTCAGGAGAGACCAAACAAGAGCCAGGAAAATCAAACACAGGGAAGAGATGGAGGAGTCCTGGCAAGGAACCAACTCCAGAGACTGACACAGCTTAATGGGCAAAACATTGGAGGAGACTGCTGTGAAAGAGAGCTGTTCTTGAGCAAAGCAGTCTTCATTTCTGGTGATAATTGTGATTTTTTTTAAAAATTACTTAAAACTAATGAGCAAATAAGCTCTTCATGCACTACAAGCAGAGAAGCATTTTTAAAGATCATATTTTCAGACCCAGCAAGGCACTCTTCTCTTAGTCAAATGCAGCCATTTAAGCTAAATTGCACAGCCTCATGTCTTACAGAATCTTTCAAACATTAATTTTTTGTGAGAGACCACTGTACAGGCTCCACCAGGAACAATAAACAGGTGTTTTCAGAGGCCAGAGAAGTTATTTTTCACATCACTACTGCATTAACAAATATTGCAGGGAGTTTCTCTGCTTTATTATACCATTTAATAGCGAACCTTCCTTACTAGTAACTCTATCTGGAAAGACATAAAACATAATCTTTTGTACAATGAGATGCTGAATGTAAAAAGCAATTAAATCAAGAGAAATAGGATCAATCTGATCAATCTTAGTCAAATGTACAAAACCACCAATTCAAATAATCTGTGTGTTTTACAAAGATTTAGACACACACAAACATACTGACAGCAAACACCACTATCAGTCTCAGCAAAGTGATATAATTGATATTCAGTTCTATAATTCATTGTAAGGCATTAATCCCTGGCTGTCTGATATCCTTGTTGCCCTTGGTTAAAGTTGGAACAGTGCATAAGTCTAAGTGAAGATTTCTTAAAAAACGTATTTTCACATTTTTTCTTTCCTTGCGCTCTCATTAAAGTCAGCTGAGAAGAACTTGTAAGACTACAGCATGCTTTCACTATATATATTTAACTTTAAATACATGTACCTAATATTCTTAAGGGTAGTGCAAATACCATCAAGCCAATTACAGTTTTGCAGTCATTAAATCCTTGATTTGCAGCAAACCATGTAAAGAATGATCTTTGTTAAGAAATGTTGTGATGGATAAATTTTTATCAAAAAAATCATGTATATGTATCCTGAAATCAGGAATAGTTTTAAGAGCTCTTTCTGTACTTCACTGGCTCTCCACACGGTGGTTCTATTTAAGGCGACACCTAAAATGTACTGTTCTGGGTTACCACAATAACTGGTACATAGTCTAACACAATTTAAAGTACAACCATTATAAAATCGAGAACACAAGCATTTCCAGGTAAACTCTTTTTTGCCTTCTCTAAGCACCTAAAGCACCTTGAAGTCCTGTATTTACATCTCAAAGCTATGATAATACAAGCAGCAGAAACTGTTAAAGGTCACAATTTGAGAGTATCCATACCTTGTACTTTGGTAACAAGAATGTAACTACACAAAATAGTTATTACTATTAACTATTACTCCTGTCCCATTTGGGGTGCCAAAGAACTGATGCCTGAAGTGGCTACATGGAAATAGAGACTAAACAGGAACAAGGGAATAAAGGTGATATTTATTTGAAAGGCCTTCAGAGGTACACCCTGGGGAGACCAGAGGCTACTGCCAAAATGGACCCCAAGATGGACGACAAGTCACGAGTTCTTCACACTTTTATAGGTTTGGTTTGTTTGCATATCAGCATAAATTCACCAATTAAAACTTCAGCTAATAATGTAATTTCTCCAAGCTTACCCCCCCTTCTCAAGATGTTGGTTTACACACTGTGGGCCTAGGACAGTCTGGGTGTCCTTGGAGAGCAAACCTAGAGAGACTTTGTTATGTCTATCTTAGAATGAGAGAGCAGTAGCTAGCAGGCTATAAAACACTTTAGAGTTTTACACTAAGCAATACAAGATCTGAAAAATATAAAAGCTAAAACCCAAGGCATCACCTACAAAGCGCAAGAAGTCTCAAAAACTGCCATAGTTCACGGACATTTATACTGCAAGTGTGTGGTGTGGGTTTTTTCTTTGAACAGGACTCTTACTCTGTAATCATATGTAGCATCTGGATTCTCATCACAGGCAATAACTTCTGGAGCCATCCAGTACGGAGTTCCAATAAAAGTGTTTCTCCTGCCAACTGTCCTGTCCAGCTGAGCGCTCACACCAAAATCCACTGTGGGTGGGAAAAGAGTAAAATGAAATAAGAGGGGGAAAATAACACAATGATTACTTTTGCAAAGTGATGTGAAAATAAAGCCCTGTAGATGATCCACGTGGGAGGACCGTGCTGAAGAGAAATAAGATGATTAACCCTGAGGCAACTGAGCCCTCATGGTTCACACGCAATGTGCTTGGGCACAAGTGTCAAGGGACACAGCAACATACAATCACCTCTCCTGTACCCCTCACTGGTCTGCCTAGACAGAAGGGAGAGCACAGCTGCAAAAGTACTGCCTGGGAGGCTGAGAAAGGGCTATTTAGTCCCTTCCCACGTGGTGAAGCCAAGCACCTTTGCCTATACAGAAACAGCCACTTCCCAAAGGTACCTCTCATGCTATGAGAAAATTGCATGCATAAATACATGTCCCTTTCAGCTCACCACTTTTTCTGCTCTAAAATTGGACAGCAAAAATAATCTTTTATTCAGGGAGCTGCCCTCTGCTTTAATGCACAGAGCAGAAACATCAGTGGGAGCAAAAGATGAGGATTATTCAAGAAGTGCTAACTTTGAGCACACATGCACACAGGCTGCAAAAGAGATGCCCATTTCATTACAAAACAATTACATTACAAAGGTGTTTTCTGCCTTTCATTTTGCCCTGCTCATGACCACAGTGCTGTATGTCTTTCTATACCAGTAACTGCATGTGCTCTAAGAGGGCTGTGTCAGCTTCACTGCATCCACCATCTGAGTGACACTGACAAACTGGTGTAGACAAGCTCAGTGGAAGCAATGGTTTGGAAGCTACTGTGCTCCATTTTGGACCAAACGAAGAAAAGCTCTCCTGAGACCTTCCTCCTAGAGCAGCCGGGACAACTTCCCATGCCTCGTGCTGCAGGAAGGTGTAATGCAAACCAGAAGGGATGTGGGCTGGGTGGGAGGGCTTCAGCATGGCTCTATATTTAACCAAAAAAAGGTGGCGAGTGTAGCGTGATACAAACACAGAAGGTTAACATGTGCACTAACTGAAAGAGACAAATTAGAGAGGAAATAAAAAAAGAGTGTGTCCACTTGGCAGCAGAGAAGAGGCCAGGGATGAGCACGATTTTCAGCAGGCATGCCAGAGCTGGAACTGTGTTTTGAATTCAATGCCACAGCTCCCTTGAGAGTGCTGTCCAGATCATATTTTTGTGTCCAGAACCCAAACAGCAGGTGCTATTTTAATTAAAGCCAAATACAAGAGAGACTCCTGTCACTTCCCGAGTCCAGAATAAAGTGAATCAGAACAGACTCAAGTTACACACAGCTCAGTGGGGGAAACAAATGATCCCTGCACTGATTCTGGCATGGAAACCAACATCTTCTAACAAAATTCAACAACAACCTGTGCTCCATCCTCTCCAAGCAGGAGGAAATACATGCAGGCTGTCAATCCACATGGAACTAGTGACAGAGTACTCATGCTATAAAATATTTTGCAGGGCTCTTAAAGGATGAAATTAATTTGGGAACATCATAAAACCAAAGGCTGAACAAATGAGGAAGTGGGCATGTGTGCCTACTTACCAAGTTTCACTTCTGCATTCTCTGTTAACAACACATTTTGCCCTTTGATATCCCTGTGAATCACATGATGGGCATGAAGATGTGCCAACCCCTGCATTAAGGAGAAGAGGAGAAGGAGAGGATGTTCAGAGTTAGGCTCTTGGCTTAGCAACAGACTATCCATACCCAGCAGCCCCAAAGGTCATAGCACTGTGCCTCGACCTCTTGGAACTGGGTGCAATGGGACCTGCAGCAGCCGTGTAGCAGCACACCACCCACACAGCTTTTGGTGATGGAGCAGAGTCGCAGGCCTCAGGTCATGCACACACAGTACCCTAAATACAGCCCAACATCTGCACTGTGCAAACACCTCCCAGCTGCCCTGTCAAGAAAGTTCAGCTCCACAAAGTTTCCGCGCAATTACATTCTAAATGACATCAGTGTTGGTGTATGCCACTGACTTCTGACATGCACAGGGTCACACAGAATTTAATTGGGAAGGGAGGTGGAAGGAGAAAGGAGGCAGCATCAACATTTATATATGCACCCCCGAGAACGGGGTGGGGGTCGGACTGGCAGTCATGTTTGAGGGCAAGGGAGGATAGATGACAAAGAAATGCTCTACTACTGCAAAGCTGCAGTTCTCTTCTCTAGCCTCCATAAATATGAAGCCAGATAAATGTACCTCAGGAAAAAAAAAAAAAAGAAAAAAAAAAGTAAAGAAAAAAAGAAAAAAGCATAAGTGTTATACTTTCCAAAGGAAACAAAACCTCCTGGCATACGGTGCTTTTTGTTGACACAGCACCTGGATACATGCCCCAAAGCATTAGCCATGTGGAGGGAGGGCTGAGAAAGACATATGTTGCATTTTAATCTCTAGTGTAATTAGGAGAACAACAGGCAACCCTCTTAGCAACTGCCTGTATTTTGGGTTCTCCTCAGTTTTCTGCTTGGAAAATTGTAGTCCCCAGTGGGATCATCTTGCCTGTTCGTATTGCCCTCATAGTCTTTTAATGTTTTGTGAAAAATAAAGAAATAGAACCTTTACAGCTGCAAGAGGTTAAGAGAGTAGTGGTTGCTGTAGAGAAGTATTTCCTAACACATGTTCTTCATTAACTGATCATTTACCAGTTTGCCTACATAATCATTGGGCCGTTTTCCTTTTTTAAAACAGTTAATGAGTGTGACAAAAAAACACCATCCACAGCTTCTCTTCCACACACCACAAGCCAATCAAGTGAACAGCTGATGTCCCTGAGACCCTTCACTGACTGCTGATGCTAAGTGTGGTCTTATTTTTCACATGAATGAAGGCTTTTCCACAGCTTCACACAGGATATTTTTTAAAGCCTTCTGCTACTCCAACCCAGCCAGAGAGATAATCGTCTGTTCTCTCCAGAGTACCATCTAACCTTACTGAAAAAACACATCTGGGGTTGTGAAGGGCTGGGAGGAGACAGAGGGGCACGTCCCCACTTTCCTGCAGTCCCCAGACCTTTCCAACCACACAAGGATCTACTGGGTCCACCTTCACCTGTGTCTCCACCTACACCAATCTACGGCACTTTGGCTCCTTTTAACTTTGTGTTACACAACCTCTCTCCTCCACCTCTGACAAACTCTGTGTTGAATCAGGTTTTGAAATGTCTCATAGCAATGTGGAGACATTCCTTTTTTCCAGATATTCCAGTTCCTGATGGCCAGCAATTAATGCTCCTTTTGCAAATCTCTCACTGGAATGAGAAAATAGTTTTCCCTGTATCTTTTCTGAGGTAAATAATTTTTTCCTCTTGTCAGCAAGTGTTTGACTGCTTTATCTAAGGAATAATCTAGGATGAATGCAACATAGTACGGAATACCTCCAAGCCCACATGGCTCTCAAATCAAGGATAAGATAGTCCTGCAGAAGTTAGTTTTCCTCATATTAAAGCATGCTATCCATTTAGTTTTGAAATACAACTTCTCCCTTGTAAACAACTTAAAATGTGCCAGTCAAACTCCAGCAGCTGGACTCTCCTCCAGCATTTGAAATCAGAGCAAGAGACCAGAACCATATGTCTCCCTCCATCCTCATCCTAAAAATTGCCAAGGCAGAGCAAATGTGTAACACAGACAACAGCAGCATTGATTTATGCAAGAGCCAGTTCTCGTTTCCTTTAACATAAAGCCCTTGAGAACTTCATTTATGATTAAGCAATTGAACAAACATACTGTGTAGTGGTATGGGTAGGAGGCAATTTGTTTTACAAAGAAGCACAAGGAAAACCATACCAGATTTACTTAGTGAAGCAAAACAAATGCCAATTCAAAAGGCACTTAAACTGTACCAACTGGAAATTAAATATTAAGAGTAATTAGTTAAAGTTTCAATTTTAGAACAACTGGTGAGCTGCAACCCTCTTCCTGAAAAACTTCTGCAGCGCCGCCTGCGAGCACCACACAGGGCACAGCCACACGTGACAGAGCTGCTTGCTCTAGACAGACTGCAGGGATAATACAAGATGAGAGCACATCACAGCACAGAAGTCCTGACTGCTGGCCTGAGCCAACAGCTCTTCCTCCATGGACTTGATTAGGAGAAGAGAAAGGCAGCTGCAAACATATTTAGAAAAGCCCATTCTGTATGCTCCTGTGCTACAAGACTGTTTCAGCCTCAGGTCCTATGGACACTGTTTCACAGCTTCTGCAGTAGGTTAAGGTCACTGGCTCCTCTACTGGCTTCTCATTACTAAAAATTGTGATTTTCTGCAAGGCTTCTGCTACAATATAGTACAACTCACACCAAGTTAAATGATGTGGAGCAGACATCTATCTGCTCCTACGCACTCTCCAAGTGATGACATGGCTAATGGGATTGATCAGAAACAGCTTCTTGCAGAACCTCAAGCTAGGCTACATCTCTGTAACACTGTTTGTGTGTGGGGCAGACTCTTTTCCTTACCCGGAGAATCTCTCTGGAGATATATGCTATCCAGTCTTCTTTCAGAGTATTCCCTTTCGTGTTCTTCACAAGGTCTGTGATAGAGCCGGCTCCACAAAACTCCATAACAAGCTGCAAAACAAATACCAGTGTACAACCAACATTAAACAGATCTCAGCTGTTTAGCAAAGAAAAATAATCAGGTTACAGCATTGATATGTGAAGCAGAGAATTTATTTTACATCTCTGCCTGGAAAATGGATTCAACTAAATGTCTTCAATGTGTGTCAGACATATATGGAATATGTCTCACATTAGTTACCACATTTTCAAGGACTGATTTAATCACTGTAATTTAATGCTGGGAATCTGGATTTGCTCAGCTGTGCAAAATGCATTAGCAGTAAGAGCACATCCAATGCTCAAGGAATCAAACTGATCACATCACTGCATTATATCTTATCCTTTAACTTCCATTTATTTATGGAAGAACATGAACCCTGCCATTTCAACCCCACACTTCAGTCCTCTAGAGGGTGTAGATGAGGTGGGATGAAAAATGTAATGGGTACAATTCTCAAGTGCAGCTTTCTTCTTACAGTCACATATTCTTACTGCTCTGCTCAGATGTCTTGTTCCTATGAAACATGTCACTATCCATCAGGGGAAAAAAGTTACTTAAAGAACAAATCCACTGCTTATAGCAAATCTTGGTTCAGCCATCCCCTTAAGGATGTGTGATTAGCCTCTGTGATTCAGTTACCTAGCTGTTTAGGCAAGCACCAAACTCCTTTAGTTTGTCTTTCCATAAAGTGGTATTTCTCTCATTGTCAATCTGTATCCCACAGGGAAAGACTTATGAACATGTATGAAAAACATCTGCTTACCCACAGCTGGTCATCATGTCCTGGAGGACTTTTCTTAATGAAAGCACCATAGTAAGTTGCAATATTTCTATGATGAGAGTATTTCTTTAGCATATTAATCTCCAGTTTGATTTCTTCTTCTTCATCCTTTGGAAAAAAATACAACAACCCCCCATATGTTTAATATACCACGTTCATTATTGATTTATTCTTCACTTTCACACAAGTAGATTTTTTTTAAAGCTCAATTTATACCAGCATCATGTTCAGTAAACCCCTCCAATGTTCATGCAATCAAAATCCTGTCTATTGAGATGGTCTAAAACAGATCCTTTCCAAGTTTTCAGTAGCACAAAACAGCTCATAAAGGATGCAATGGATTTGACCCAGTGATGGAACATGACATAATCTGTTTCAAAAACCCTACGCTTGTAATACCTTAAGCAAATCCACAGCTAGCAGGCTGGGAATTTTTAACAGAGGAGTATTATTTCCATCTTCCTCATTTTTTCTCCTTTAATTTTGGAAATTTCAACCAGTTCTATTTAAATGCCAGACAGGGGCTTCGTGCAACCAGCTGCCAAAGCAGGTTCCCATCTTGGGGGCAGCATGGGACTGGCGCAAGAAAACAGAGGTGGAGATCAGGAATTCCCCTTATTGCAAGAAAAAGGCATTTGCCTCGTGCACAAGTTTCCTCCTCCTCCTCCATCTGCCTCTGTGAAGGAAGAGCAAGTGCATCAGGAAGAACGGGCCAGGAGCCCAGGCAGTAAACAGGATGCTGAGACACAAAGGCAGAGGAAGGATTTCCCCCAGCTCCCCCCGCTCCAGCGAGGTGCCAAGCAAAGAGCAGCTCAGGTGAAGGGAGGTCATCCCTCCAAAGAGCTGAAGTGGGTAACATCATGAAACCACTCCTTTAAACACCCACAAGTTGCTTTTGATGTGACAGTAGGACATGTTGCATGGAAGGATCCACACACGCTCTGAGGTGGTGTCAGAGCAGGCAGACAGCAGATACAGAAGAAGGAGTAGACACTATCCCACCCCCAACTCTCTGTTCCCATACCTAGACAGTGGGAGTCTTCTTCAAGCACCTATTAAGGTAATAAATCAAAAGGCAGATAGATATCCCTTTTTACTCCCCACAGTTTTATATCCACAGATATCCAAGCAGAAAAACGTCTACCTTAAATTGATTCCAGGAAGAACCCAAAGCTTCTTGTCCCTAGGGCTGCTGGCTGATGGGAATGGTAGCACATATTTTGATTATCCCGTGATGTCAAAGCTGATTACACGATAAAATTTTAAGCTTTAAACTTCCTTGCAATTTGTACCACGCTAGCAATCAAATATCCTATTCATGACATATGCAGATGTTAATAGTAGCTACATGTTAACTGTTTATACACACTGGTACGCACAGCTTGAACGAAAGAAGCCACTCTATGCTACAAAGCAAACAATTATTTCAAATACTCTAATAGTGGGATGCAATGCTTGCTCGTAAATTATTATGACAGAATTCCCAAAATGCACCAGGGATAAACTATTCTTACATCTTCTCATGATACATCTTTGAAGTAATATACTGTGTATTTCTGGAACACTGAACAAAATAGTAAAAAAGAATCTTGTAAATCAAAGTTCCCAGTGAACAGCAGCCCTGGGAGAAAGTGTTGTCAGAAAAGCTTTTTGAGCCAAAAGCTAACTTGGTGCTTCCTCAGCTGCTTCTGTTGTCCTTGCTGTTGCATGATTTTTTATTTATTCAGACTATATGCAAAAAGAAAAAAAAAAGAGAGGAGGAATACATGTTTATACTACACCAAACCTCTGAACTGTGCATTTAGGCGAAAAAAAATCAAACAGGAGCACTGTTAAACTTGATGCTTTGCGACTTAATAGCTGATAGGTTAATATGTATAATTGGATTAATCTGCTATTTTGAACTGACTTTTTAGATAAAAATTATTTCCTACCCTCAGCACATGAACACAATAGCTTTTACAATACAATGGGCAGGATGTCCTAAAGGTTGTTTGTGTTTATTTATTGTAACAGCAGCCAAAATGACAATACTTAAACAGGATCTGTTTCTGAAAAATAGAATAATAAAAATCCCAGCATTCCCCCCCAAAATAAAAAATCCTGAAAAACAAACAACAAAAAAGGCATACACACAGCCAGCAGACTGTAGGCAGTTACTGCTCTTTCAGCTCTCCACTGAGTCTGTGTCACAGCACCTGCTCAAAGGCCTGCAGCAACCCCAAATATCTCCATGAACCACAGCTAACAATGGTCCTACATTCCTATTTCAGCCCCCTTTGACCACTCGTACACAACACAGATAGCACCTCACCTACAGTTCAATCCAGTCCAAAATACAGTCTACAATAATAAATGGATTCAGTAATTTTTGCCAGGCTTTGGAAGACTCCACTTACTTAGTGTGGATCAATAACTCCCTGGCAATGAGTCCCGAAGACTTTGTGGCGATGGAACTATTATGAGGATTAATCAGCACAGAAAAAGCTGAAGCACCAGTGTGGCACAACAATTGGTGGAAGACTTAAAAAAAAGAAAATCAAAAGAAAAAGTTGGCCAGACCAAAATTGTTCTGTTCCAGACTCAGGAGCAATTTTTTTCCAGGGTACAGGTCATTTCATCCCAATGTGGACATCTGAAAGAGGCCAAACAATGTGCGCCCTACCAGTGTTTACTTCTCCCCACTAACTACAAAAGGAGAGTGAGGTCATTAGCCAAGATCCAGACACCAATCTTGCAGATGTCTTGCATCAGGGCGAGACGAATCCCACCCAAAAATCTCACCGGATAAGGCCATTTCCGCACAGGTCTCCTTATGCACACACGTGCCTCAGGGAGGGTATACTGCGGCCTGCAGCAGGCATCCTCCTCTGGAGAGTGAGGTGTTTCAGCAGCTGTCCTGGGATTTGGACGTGTGAGCCAGCCTCAGAGATAGAAAGTCTGTCACCTCCTCCAGACAACACATGCCCTGCACCACCACCACTAACAGTGCCTCCATTTGCAGAGGCAAGGGTGTCACAAAAGCGGAAAATTAAAACTGATTGAGGCAAGAGATTGTCATTCTCATGAAGTAATACAAAAGTACATCCTTTTTTCTTGGAGTAGAGAAGCAGCTGGTGAGCCCTTCCTAGTGATTTTATGCAGCTGGCATCAATTACCACTTTAAGCCATTATCTGTGAATACAAACTCCCATTGAAACCTTCTTTGTCTTCCCTCTGATGGAGCTGGTGGAAGTGTTTTATACTTATACATTCGCTGTCTGTTTGTGACAGCACGTCTGATTACCAGTAATTTTGCAGTAAGCTATATTTTCGCAAGACTCACGTGGTTAAATCAAGCTTGGAGCAGCTTTCCTCTCCCTTTTCATGTGTTTCCCTTCGGATACTAAATGGACATGAGAGCATCCCTAGAGATTTCTAACTGCAACACTCTTTTACCAAAATAATCTTGCCTATAAGATTAAAACCCACATATGACTCCCACACAGAAACCCACCTATGTACATTCAGATAATTTCTAACTATTTGAATTAGCACACTAAAAATAAACCCAGGTGTGTTACCTCTCAGCACACCACCCAGCAGCACCTGATCAGCTTGTTTACTGCTCCACCACAAAACTCAACACCCCTTGTTCTTCCATTCATCACTGCACACTAAATATCAGTGTGGGTTTTTCTGCATGCAGATGGCAAATCAATGACTTCAGCATTTACAAAACTGCGATGATTTAAGTAGCTGAAGATTTAAGTATCTGACCATGGTTGCCACTGGAGTAACTCGCAGTCAAAAAACGCTACTAGTGCGGATCCATGTAAGGAAGATTATCAGCTGTTTTCCAAAGGTAGCACCCCACCCCCTGCATCATTATTGAAAGAAAATGCTGCTTATTTACACAAATTCTTTGAAGATAAGGAATTCAGAAACACTTGGCTGGACATCTTTCAGGGATGAAAAAGAAGAGAACTAAGCTCTAGAATTGTCAGAATCAGGGAGGACATAACCAAAGGAAAAGAAAAATCACTTCAAGTCTGTCCCTAAACATCATGTCTGGATGCGTCAGGAGACCAAGCACAACAGTCCTGACCTGTTCCAGCACTAAAACTGGTATGAGACCCCTATGAGAAACTGTCTCTGAGAAACACACCTGGAGGAGTAAGGGGGAAGTAACACTCATCCCAAGCTCTATAGCACAATGAAATTATTTCAGGAGCTCAATTTTAAAATTAAAAAAACTCCAACCCTCCCAAAGGCAGAGCAAAGACATGTCTCAGGGCATGTAAGTGGTGACTTTCCATCCAAACTCTGCCACCTGGAAGATGTGTCTGACCACTGCTCTTGGCCAGGTATTTATTCTGCCAGCTCAAGGAAGAGAAACTCAGGACTATTTCCAAAGGTTTTATTTACCCTAGTAATATGATGAGGGGAAATGTGAATGAGAAAACACAGTCCAGCAAGGATCAAGCAAGACAAGACTCTGTGATAAAGGAGAGAGCAAGTTTACTTATTCTACCAGATGATTTATATGCTGCCCTAAATCAGTATGAAGCAGAATACAAATTGGTCTCTTCAGTAACTTTGCTTTTTGATTTAAGAAATGAGACAGTGACAAATCTTGGCTCTCCCTGCACAAATGGCATCCAGTCATTTTAAGCTACAACCAAGGGTTTTAAGAATTAATATCACTACCAAAAAGTGGAAAGTCAAACACACCATCGAAACAGGATGGAGTGAGGGAAGCCCTCAAATCTCCTTTTCTTTGCTTTCCCAAAGCTGCTCACAAAGCTTTGCCTGCCTATACCCATGGAGCTGCCCTGCCTGGAGAATGGCAGCTGGCAATACACTGCCTGGGGTTTCAGAGTAAGCTGAGTTCCTGAGCATCACAAGCTCCAGTGGTAGCTTCTGGAACTTGGGAATCTCTAGATCACGGCAGAGTTGGGATGTGTGTAGAGGGGCAGGCAGCAGCCTCAGCCCAGCGCTGGGAGTGAAAAGGGACTGCTAACCCATGGACCCCCAGAGTGGTGGAGAGGAAACCAGCTTGCCTTCAGAGGCACCAAAATGATGATGACTTGCCCCTTCTTTCACCATCTGCCTCTGACATGCTAGCTGAAGAAAAACAGGAGAAGCCCAAAAGAAACCCAGTTTATTTTCCTTTCTGCTTCCTCTCACTTTTCATTTCTGCCTTCCACTCACATTAAAAGAAAAAAAAAAGTCCTAAAAGACACCAAAACCACAAACAAAAATCTTCCTCGATAAATCAAATCACAACACCAACTTTTGCAAACCACCATTCTGCTTGAGTGTCACAACCTCCCTCCTCTTTGCACCCCAGACCTGGCCAGCATCCATTTGGAGCAGAATCTGTACAGGACAGAGAAAGTCTGAATAGAGCCTAGCACAATAGGTGACCTTTTCTGCTGCTGGAATCCGTAATATATACACTCGTTAATAAAGTTCTCACACACGAGGGAGATGTTTTGGCGAGGAAAGTCAGGGCAGTATTGCACACAGCACAGGACTTGAACTGGGAGCTGTGGCGCTGCCTCCAAGCCGGGAAGGAGGTTGTAATTTCAGGAGGAACCAAACCACAAGAGAAACGATACTCCAAGCAGGTAAGTCCCTGCCAGTGACTGCCAAGGTAGGAAGTTCGTATAAAGCAGAGCAGCTTGCAGTGCAGAGAGCGCAACGTGGAAAAACGTGATCCTCTCCAACACCACAATGAAGTGTAGGAATTGGGAATACGACATAAAATAGTTCTTAAGAAAAAATATCAAACACAGGCTTCTTGGGAGGGAAAGTCTAAACTGTTTTAAATAAAAGACTTTAATTAAGAGGTGCAATAAACATTTAACAAGTCCATATACAATCCCTCCTAAATCTTAACATACAAGAGCCTTCAACTTTCTTATTACATCCCATCTTTCTTGAGAGTCTTTTACAAGCTTTTGAGCTTTGTCGCCCTAAAGTTAAAGACCTCATGTAAGTTTATTTCCCATCTGTCTCTCTCCTGTGCTACCTTCTCACTCCCAGCACTCCCTGTGCCTGCTTCACTTCACATGCAAGGTCTCTTTTTCAGAGGTCCCTTACCCACATACTCTTCCCATCTTGGCATCAGCAGGTTAATTTCTCTGCACCGTCCTTCAAGTCCTTCCCAAACACACTTTTTCCAAGGCCTTCAGACTGCTCCCTCTCAAGAAAAGCATCCATCATGTCACACACTCAGTGACACTGACAGAGCACTAGCCACCCAGCAAGCAGTGGTGCAGGTGGTGAGCATCCCCCACCATCGCTGGGAGGGTGCCTCAGCCTCTGCCCCTTGCCCACGTACACAGCCCATGCAGAGAAAGGCCTTCACGGGCTTTACCATTTGTGAGCTTTCTGGAAACCAGGCATCCTGTCACTGTGAGCTGCCCACCAGCCTGCGAGCTGCTGCCGCTGCCGGCACAGAGCCATGCTGCCAGGAGCAGCAAAGCGGCAACGCTGCTCAGGCACGGTAATTGCAGAAGACGGCTGTGAAGCTTTTTCACGGGTCAAAAAAACCTTAGTTTTGTGAGGACTGGCTGGCAGAACAGTGCTGTCCTTATAACCACGTTCAGTTACCTTCAGTGGCAACATTTCATCAAGCAGGTGAGAAACACACTTGCAAACACACACAAAACAGAAGCTGCTTTGTCTCCCCTTGGCACAACACCCTCTCTACTGCATGCTAAAGGCGCTGTTTGAAAAAAGAAAGCAAATGAGCCAAGTTGTTCACGACAGTGCCATCACTGAGGCTACAGCCATAAAGCGACAGTTAAATAAATTAGCTGGACAAAGAGGCATGAGGAAGGACTAGCTCCTAAGCAGGGTCCCAGCACTCCCCAAGGAGCCTGTGTAGCAGCATTGTGCAGGCACAGGAGATGGAATCACGTGCAGGCAGGAAGGAGCCAAAAACCACGTGAAGACAATACTTGTCTGTTGTCTCCCCCCTAAACCACCTCCTTTGCCAGTCACTTCGACAACAACATTTTCTTTCTTGCCTGATGTGCCTCCGGTGCCTTCACTGGCCACTCAATGAGCTGCTCTGAAGGCACAGAAACCCACCATTGATGACCTCCCTCAGTAAACCCCCGGGGCACCATAGGCTTTTCCAAAGACAACCAAGAGAGAAACCTCCTAAGGACAAATCCCTTCAACCATTTCCAAGGCTAATTCCTTGATCCTAGTCACAATTAGTTAAAAGAGTTTCCTGCTCAGATTGCATGTTTGTCCCAGCTATACAGTTCAACTGTCCATCCTCATCAAGCCTAAATTACTTCCAAATTACACAACAAGCTAGCCTTATAGTGACATCTTCAGAGCTCTCATAAAAGAGGGAAGGACTAGTTCCCTACTTTCATCACTACGATTTACACCAAAAATGCCTGCTGCTATACAATTTCTATATCCAGTCTCAGGTTTCTTGTGATTGGAACAAGCCCTTCCTAGCAGATATTATAAGTAAGTCTGTGTGTGAAGGAAAGAAATTATAGCAATCTCCTTTATGCAAAGCTCTGGGCTCAGACAATAAGAGGAGATGTAGATGCTGGAGAGAAAACAGGCTAATGCACAATGCCAAAAAGTTGCATGGCTTTTCTACTTTCAATCTCAGCATGCATTTGATGCCAAGGACAGCAGCATCTCAGGGGGGTGACAGAGCCAAGGGAGGCATTTGCCCACAGCCTGGTCCCTGCTCTGCCCTGGGCAGTACAAAGCTCCACTGCTCCCACCTGGAGGACAGATCTCCTTCCCAAAGGGGATCAAATACATGAGTCCCTCCCTGCATGTGCAGTCCAGACACTGCTGGGCTGCAGTCTGGACCTGGGAGATGTAAAAGGCTCCTGAGTCCTGCAGGTTTCATGCAGCTGGAGAGATTCAACAAGGAACTGAACTTCTGGTTTGAGACTAAGCTTTAAACTTAGAGGGAGGCAGAAGGCAAACATCTGAGAGAAGAAAGGAAACAAAAGGTTGAAATGACTGAAAGCAGATTTCCTATGCACCAAATGCCACACAGACATTATATTAGCAGAAACGTAAGCCCAGAAAGTAGAATACATTAAAAATAGCAGTTCTGGCATAACACTAATGTTCTTCTAGAACGTATGTCATGAAAACCTATAATTACACAAAGACACTAATTCTCTTACAGGACAGATTTGTTCAGTATCAGCCTCACACCAACACTGACCAACAATTCTTGTAGATGAACAGGGAAGAGGAATTTATTTACAATCCCTCTTTCATTTCATACTTTGAAGGAAACCCAAATCCTAGAAGACAAATAAAATATCCCAACAGTTTGGGATAACAAACAGAAAAGCTATAACGATGCACATCCAAACAGGAACAGAACAAATGAGAAGAAGGAAAAGTAATCCCACTTGGGCTTTCCTCAGGGCTGTTTCACATAGGATCTTTTATCAAAAAGAGATGGGGCTGGAGAAGTAGTTTACAAGAGAAATTCAGCAACTCCATCACATGCCACCATTTCTTTCCTGAAGGGCTTGGCACTGGCTCAGTACATTATATTATTTAGGCCGAAAGCAAACAGATTTGCAAAGGAGAAGAAGCAGACTGGCAATAGTACTCCAAAATCAATCATACATTAAGAAATTTAAAAAAATAAATAAAAACAAACAAAAAAATCCCAAACCAAAACAAACAAAAACATCAAAACCAAAAACAAACCCAAAGCACAAACAAGTACCACCACAATTGCCGGCAGTGAGTAGCTGGCAGCCATGAAGCAAGTACCTCATACTTCCAGGAGACACAGTCCCACCAGTGGCCTTTACCCCTCTATAGGACAAATACCACCTCAGGTGGACAGACCTGTCCCTCACAGGCACCTTTCCCCCCATGTGAAATTGCAGATCCCCAGGTCACCTACACTCCAGGCTTCAGCACAACCACTGTGTGCCTAATATTAGACAGAATGAATCCAGGCTTTGGTCACTGGTAGCATCAATGGTTAAGACAAGCAAAGAACTGCTGGAAGACTCCAAGTTTTATTATGGTCTTTGTCTTCAGACCCCAAATCAGCTAGTAGGTGGAAGAAGAACTTTGTAACATATTGCTAATCTCTCAGCTGTCCACATTCCCTAAGTCTTCTACTGCTTTAATTAAGGGAACTGTGCTCATTAAAATGTTGCGAGTGCAGCAATTTTTCCTTCAAAATATTTAGAACTCAGTCTGCCACACTAACAAAGCCCTGCATTTTGTCTGAAAATGAGTACTAAAAAAAGCCCCAAACCCAAAATCACTGCATTTTCTTTGCAGCCCACCAATCTGCTTCTATAAAGTGACATATACTTCACTCAGCCCGCTACTATGAAGAAACAGATTTAATGCTCCTTTTCTAAAGTGGTGTACCTTTGTCTGAGATACACCTGCCAGGTGAAACTACTTCTAACAGATAGCTGTCACATCTGCAAACACAGAAGGTAAGACATTGGCTTAGGAGTACCTGTGCTTAATGCCCATTTTTAGTGCAGCCAGTAACCTATGCTCTGTTTCACACCTACAAAAGGAAAACTCAAAATTTTGGATTATGCTGTAGCTTCAAAAAAACTTCTTGTAAGCAAGGATTGGTGTGAGATCATGATCTGACTTATTCAACACAAGGTTTCTTTTGAGAAGCAGCCAAAATATGTAAATTGCCCAGGAATAAAAGAAATCGTCGGATCTGTACATGTGTCTTACAAACACGATTGAATGACACAGTGTGAGTGCACAAGTCCTTACAAGTTTTCATTTCAGGTAATCTTTGCCTAAAGGTTAAACACTTTAGCTCCTCTGGTCCAATATTAGTCACCGCTCAGCCTCTGTCAGTAATCCGCAGCCTTCTCCCCTGCCTTACGCAGAGAAAGGACTGCAAATGCAAAATGCCAGGTGCCAATAGGGAGGACCCAAGAGGTTCAAAGGCCTGTTCCTCTCACCTGCTGAGGGACAGAAGGGGTCACAAAAACAGCTGTGACACCAGCCCACTGCCGTGTGTTTGAGAAACAGGCTGAATAAACCACTGTCCACACAGACTGTGGGTGGCTGGGATGATGAGAAGGGAGGAGACCGGACCAAGCCTTAGAGGCTTGTCAAATTGCTTTTTCAAAATACTACAGAAAATGCCTTTGGTTTCTTACACCAACATTGCAAGCAAAGACTGCTTCAAAAGCTGGAAGGAAAAGGCTTGCTCCTACTCCCTTTGTCACTATCTCCTCCCTCTCTGTTTTGGTGAGAATTGCTCCTCAAAGCAGTGACAGAGCAGAAAACTAATATCAGGTCAGTAGCTGTGACACCATCAGACCTGCACACACCTACTGAAACCTGTCCAACCCCTCAAACCACCTGCTACTTCTTGGGAAGGAATGGGCTCCTTCTGCAAAGGGTACACCCAGACACATGATGGATACCAGACTAGACCTGGGATTTCCGCTCCTCCCCGCTCTTCTGCAGCATTCCCGAAATCTACAATGTAACAACAGCTTTGAGAATGACAAACAACCCCATGCCCAGCTACTCTGTAGGAATAAACTGAAAATAAATAACTAGAAATATGTATGCTGAGAGCAGCTTTCCTAGAGCAGACCTCTCCAACTTGCTTGTTCATGTATGAATGAGATCCATGTTTATAACCCTAGGGGTTTTCAAAGCAAGAAGGAATATGGATATTATATTTTACCTCTAAAATACACTTCTGCTCAAAAAACCAGCTCTTTTAAAATTGGGAAATCCATTACCAAATGATTTACAACTGACTGACAAGATGATGATGTCTGTAATTATCAGGTCCAATCACTCAAATTACCATTTACCAGCAGACACACAAACTATTTGATTCACAGTTAACATTTTTTCTTCAGCAATTGCCAGGTCCTTTCTAAAACAAGAGGGGAGACAGACAACCTCTATCAGTAAGAAATGCGGCTGCTGACGAGTGGAATTCAGGGATGTCTGAGAGGGGCAAATTTCCCTGCACGTCTGTGCCAAACCCTCCCCGAGGACAGATGACAGCCAGGGCCGCAACCAAAAGGCTTTTCCTTTGTGTTCAGACAGGAACAGCTGTTAGACAGGTACAAAGGTATAGCCACGTCTGGGCACGTGTGATAAGCGAGTTCTTTATAAAACTGGTTGCTGAGGTTTTGATTTTCTTTAGTAGATTAACGCTGACTTATGCACAGCATTTAAAATTGCCCTGCACTGCCAAAGCTCTATAAAGGCTGTGCACTTCAGTGTACAAGTTAAGTGCATTTGGCCATACGCCACGATGTACAAAATCATTTTCATGCAGCTGCCAGCAGAAGGGAGCTATATTCTTGGACCAGATGTTTTTGTTGTCGGTGCTGCCAAGCACGCCTGGAAACCTCACAGCTGAGCAGTGCTGCAGGAGTGAACTAACAATGAACAGAGCCACAAGATGCTCATGTCCATCTATTAAATGGGGTGTCACAGTCCCCTCTCTCCCTTACTCCTGCTCTCTGAGCAAGGAAGCTGGATGGCCAGCTAATTATTTACCTGAGAAGAAAAGCCTTTCTGCCTCCATCAGGATAAATAAAAGCAACAAATGCTTGCAAATATTATACCCCAGCTGCATTTACCCTTAGCTGGGAAGGTGACAAAGAGACCTTGATTAGCAGCCAAGAAAATAGGACTGGAGAAAATATAGAACAGCCCTAATGCTACAGTACATGTTTGTTTTTGCTGCTGGACTGTGAACAGGCAAGCATTTATTAAAAGGTATTTCACTTCAAAAATCAGAGCTGCTATGGCATCTCGCTCTCCAGTTCAAAAACAAACAGCTCAGATCCCAGCACAAGTCTCTCACTCCTGAGCTAAAATCCTGAGAGCAGGGGCAGGAGTTTGAGGACAGAAGTCCACTTCCCAACCCCAATGCCGGCTCCCAGTGAGGCTCAGCCACTCTTTGCCCTGCTGCCCCCACGCTGAAAAGCAGGGGCTCCTGCCAGACCCTAACCTGCCAGCCTTACCTTGTCTGTCACAACTGCACCACAACTAGCAGAGGGGACCTACAGGGACCAAAATACTGAATGGTCAGACAGCTGCTCAAAACTGCAGGTGTGTATGTACAGCAGGCAACGAGCAGTCCAAACAGGAACAAGGCAGTCAAGCACTGACACTCAGATGCTGATAAGAAGAAAATGAGGTTTATTCAGTCCCAAACTCTCCTGTGACAGGCCCTACATCAACCACAAAGTCTGTAAGAGAAACTGGAAAGGCCAGGCCACCTCACCCAGAAAGAAAAAGCCCTGCAACAGTCTGGGAAGAGGTGGAAGCTCACCCGCCACCCCATCCAGACTGCAACCCTCCCTGGGCAGTGATGGGTAACATCACTCCCTCAGGCTTGTGGCTAGGGGCTTGCTTTGGTTATTCCACTCGCTGGGCATCACACATGTTCAAAGAGGAGGATGACATAGAAAAGATGTGTGTATGTGTGTGTGTGTGTGTTATGAGCCTGCTGTGAGCTGCTCTGGAGGCTCTTTTTTCAAGAAGGCAGTTCAGACAGGCACAACCCACTCCTGTAGCACAAGCCCTTGTTAAAAAGTGAAACTCAGCAACCTGACTGTAAAATAAATGCAGGCGTAACATGTTTTACTGAAATCCTCCAATACATAATATAATCTGATCTCCCTCAGAAAAAGTATTGGTTTGGTTTCCCCAGCCTGCAGCAGACACCACATCTCCTGTGCCAAGCATGGCCCCAGCCTGCCCAGCCAGCATCTGCATGGGAATTACACCTGAAGCAGCGCCTTCCTTAAAGATATATACAAAAGTTTGGAGGGTTTTTTTTTTAAAAAAAAAAAAAGCCAACAAAACCCAAGAAACATGGCCTCTCTTGTTCAGAGAAGTAACTGAACCTTCTCAGGGANGTCACAACTGCACCACAACTAGCAGAGGGGACCTACAGGGACCAAAATACTGAATGGTCAGACAGCTGCTCAAAACTGCAGGTGTGTATGTACAGCAGGCAACGAGCAGTCCAAACAGGAACAAGGCAGTCAAGCACTGACACTCAGATGCTGATAAGAAGAAAATGAGGTTTATTCAGTCCCAAACTCTCCTGTGACAGGCCCTACATCAACCACAAAGTCTGTAAGAGAAACTGGAAAGGCCAGGCCACCTCACCCAGAAAGAAAAAGCCCTGCAACAGTCTGGGAAGAGGTGGAAGCTCACCCGCCACCCCATCCAGACTGCAACCCTCCCTGGGCAGTGATGGGTAACATCACTCCCTCAGGCTTGTGGCTAGGGGCTTGCTTTGGTTATTCCACTCGCTGGGCATCACACATGTTCAAAGAGGAGGATGACATAGAAAGGATGTGTGTATGTGTGTGTGTGTGTGTTATGAGCCTGCTGTGAGCTGCTCTGGAGGCTCTTTTTTCAAGAAGGCAGTTCAGACAGGCACAACCCACTCCTGTAGCACAAGCCCTTGTTAAAAAGTGAAACTCAGCAACCTGACTGTAAAATAAATGCAGGCGTAACATGTTTTACTGAAATCCTCCAATACATAATATAATCTGATCTCCCTCAGAAAAAGTATTGGTTTGGTTTCCCCAGCCTGCAGCAGACACCACATCTCCTGTGCCAAGCATGGCCCCAGCCTGCCCAGCCAGCATCTGCATGGGAATTACACCTGAAGCAGCGCCTTCCTTAAAGATATATACAAAAGTTTGGAGGGTTTTTTTTAAAAAAAAAAAAAAAAGCCAACAAAACCCAAGAAACATGGCCTCTCTTGTTCAGAGAAGTAACTGAACCTTCTCAGGGATTTTTCCGTTAAAATAAAAGTAATGTTATCACTACAGAGTCTCAGGGGAAGATGACTCATGAGCAGGAAAGGGCCTGTAATTCTGTGCTCAGGGTATTCACCCCAACAGATATTACAACTTTTTACTATGCTAGTCTGGTAACGTAATTAAGTGACAGTCTAAAGAAATCTTCCCTTAATCACACTTGATTTGAAACCAAACTAAGACCAATTAGCCCAGCCAAAGTGTCTGGGGGAGACCCGGAAGGCATTTACATCCAAAAGACGAAAACTAGATTGTATGGAGAGCTTCAAAACTCAGGAGGATAAGGTTCAAGGCACCGGACTTGCTCAGAGCAGAGCTGTGAGACAATGAAGTAACGCACAAAGGGACAGCTGCAGCAACCCTGCCAGCTCCAGCTCCACCACCAAGGCAAGGATCCGCTGGTTGGTTTGGAAACATTACCAAACAGCACGGAAGCAGAAATCCCACACCCATCAAATCAGATCTCTCCAATAGCTGGAGAGAGGCAGCTAAGTGAAAGACCATGTGTTGCAGAGGTCAGCTTCTGCCAGACTAAGGTATCTGAACAAAGCCCATCACAGCTGAAGGCTCCTCTCTGCAGTTTCCTACAGCCTAGTCCCTCCAAAAGGAACATGTAGAAATCCCAAAGCCCACTCAAAAAGGAAGTCTGACAGAAATTGCTTGTTAAATTGGTTAAGCTTGTCTTTGCTGGTTTACTAATAAATGATGCACCACTACAAAAAGCTTTCAGCTGTGCTCCGGCTGGCATGAATTGAAAAGTGAGGGTCAGGGGGTGCAGAATAAGAAAAGGAAGAATAGTGAGACTATTATAAAGACAGAAAAGCATAATATTAGTACTACCACCACTGATAATAATAATAATAATAATAATAATAATAATAGAGAATTCTAAGGTTGTAGGTGCCTTTTTTTTTTCTTTAACAAAAAGCTCTCCCCAGAACAGCTCCATCTGTAGTCTCTGAGCATCTGGGGGTTTCTGCCAAAATGATCGGTAGCAAAGAGCTAGCATTTGTCTTTGAATCACAGCCATTATGTGCCTCAGTGTTCCCACAGCACAGAGAAATCAGAGGCACTCACAAGCCTTCCTGGGCTAATGCCGAGCCACTGATCCAAAGCACGAAGGATGAGGGCAGTGCATGTGCACTGCTGCATATAAAGGCAGGGCACGATGGAAAAAAAAGGGCACTGCTGCTTTTCATGACCTATAAAACTTCCAGACTGATAGCAGGCTTGGCTGAGGGCAGCTCTCCAACTTGCTGGCAAGCCTCTTCAAAGCAAGACACCCAGCTAAAGGTTGTCTTTCACGCAATACATCCCTTACTCCCTCACGCCTCTGGTTCGTGAGCAGACACTCTTCCTGAGGAACCACAGCGTGTACATCCATGCAACAGTCACAACCCAGTTTTGGCCACCTCTCCACAGTGCTGGCCTGGAGAGTGGGCACATGCCCGTGCACACCGACAACCTGCACACTCCGCTCGCTTCCCTTCAGGGAAGTGCAGGGCACTGCAAAACCCTTTAAGTGGTGTCAGCTGCCCACCAGCCCTACTCGCCTCACACATGTAGGGCCGGGTAAGGCCCTGTTTTACCATTCATCTTGTAAAGATAATTAAAAGAGAAGCTTAAAAAGGGGGGAAAAAAAATTATGAAAGAAGTTCCCTGAATGAAAGATGCAAAAAACCTGCTGAACACCAGTAAGCTCCTACTAGCATAACTCGAAGCTCTCTGTTACAACGCTGTGTATCATGTTTCAGAAGAAACTTTTGGCTCCTGACATCGTGTGGGAGGCAAGCAGGTTTCTCCCTCTGAAGCCCTCTAGTGATGGCCAAAAACAGAGCAGTCACACATTTACTCGCTTTTGAGTGCAATCAGGAGGGAAAATGCAGAAAAACACTTACACAAGAGATCACCACTCATCTGTCATGCCAGGTCAGGACAGCCACGTTTCAAGGAGCACAGAACAGCTCGTGGAACCATGCTAAGGAGAGTGTTTGCGACTGTTTATCCACGCCCTAAGTAGCCATTTGTCCTTCAAAGGCTGATGAATATGGGTATTTTTGTAAACAATCATGGATTAGACCTCTAATCCAAACAGGAACCAATCTATCCAGAGTGGTTCTTAATCAAGACTCAGGAAAAAAAAAAAGTGGAAAATTCGTAAGAATGTAGGCTTGATACGAAATGTCTTTTTTTTCCCCTAATCTCAAATACTGAATTCCACCTATTTGATCTATATTGACCCTTAGCAATAGGTTCAATCTCTGCTCCCCACTGAATATACAGCTCCTGAATATACGAGTTCCCACAAGTACATTCATCCCATGCATTATCAGGCTGCAGAGAAGACCAGTAGAAGAAACAGCTTCATTTTTATCTAAGAAAATTTCCTATTAACTGCCAGTCAGTCTTCATCACTCTCTGGATCCAGCACTGCCTCAGGGATGCTAAGTCTGGAGGCCTTTCCTATGAAACTGCAACACGCTGCCCAAACCCACTGAATTGCATTCTTCTGCTTTATAAACCAGCTTTATGAAATTCATTTATTACAGAACTAGCTATATAAAATGTATAAAAAGGACGTTGAGGTGCTGAAGTGTGTCCAGAGAAGAACAACAAGGCTTGTGAAGGGTCTAGAAAACATGTTTTATGAGACACCGCTGAGGGAGCTGGGGTTGTTTAGGCTCAGGAAGACGAGGCTCATTGCTCTCCACAACTGCCTGAAAGGAGGCTGTGGTGAGGTGGGGACTGATCTCTTCTGCTGTGCCTTCAGTGAGAGGACCAGAGGAAATGGCCTTAAGCTGAGACAGGGAAGATTCAGATTAGATATTTTAAAAAATTCACTGTTCGGGTGGTAAGGCATTGGAATTGGTTGCCCAGGGAGGTGTTGGAGTCACCATCCCTGGAGGTGGGTAAGAGGTGTGTGGATCTGGAGCTGGGTGATGTGGGTTAGTGGTTTAGGGGTTACAGTGATAGTGCCGGGTGGGCAGTTTGACTGGATGATCTTGTAGGTCTCTTTCAACCTTGGTGATTCTTTAATTCTATGATTTTTTTTATGTCAGAGTGACAAATGATTAGATGCATCATACACAAGAATATTAAGATGAGCACTGTTTCCCACAGCAAGGTCTGCTCTAACACCTTATATAGCTTAAGGGCACTTTATTGCCAAAGAAACCACCGATTTAAATCATATCTAACTATTGTGTGGAGGAAGAATGAGTGACATTGAGTGAATTAGCAATGGTACCAACCAAGCACACACAGCAATGGCAGGCTGAGCTTTTGACTCAGGACTTCACTTAAAGCAAACAGATGTCTTTCAGAGGTAGATCTACTTTGGCTACCTGGATTAGTCCACTAAAGGGTTGTTTTCTTTTGCCATTCACTAACCAAAGCACCATTAAACTCAGGGTTAACAAGGCTCTTTGCCTGCAAACATGGGGCATGATCTACAATGAGGTTCAGCTAAGCCAGTCTCCCACGGGTCACCAGGTCAGACGCAGCTGGTGTCACACATCTTCACCACAGGTTTTCTGGCTCAGCCATTGGAATTGAGCTTGCCACCCAGCAGTTCTTTGCTCTGACATTATCCTGAACACTAGAATTCAGAATCTCAATGAATGTTATGGAAATCGTCCAAAGCAGAAAGTGAAGTAATTTTTGAGGCAAGCAAGCAGACTAAAAATAGCCTGTTGCACAGTGGAAAGAATTGGAGGGTAGGGGAATCCCTGCAGAAGACCTTTACACTCTGTTCTTTGTTCCTAAATCTGCAGGTTGGAGCACTACAAACAGTCCCTCAGCGGTCACTACAGGTGGCTGAGAAAGATGCAGCCAAGATGTTGGAAAGGCTTTGCAGCCGGCTTTCCTCCTGGATTTGCACTGCAAAGGGATGGCTCTGGGTTCCTCAGGCAGCCTCACAACTGTGACTCTGTGGAGATACTGCTGCAGGCCAGCTTCCAGAAGCTGCCAGTTCCACTCCTCATCCTGCCTGGCCCCTCTCACCCACCCCCTGGCCAGCTTTAGCGAGGGCAAAAACAGTAGAAAGCTAATCTATATTTTAAAAAAGAAAAAATATATATATTTCCTTGCCAGCGGAGCACAGGATGGGACCCGATAGATGCTGGTGCAAGGGGAACTTGGAAAGGAAGGGAAGAGAAGCAGGGCTGTCCCTGCAATAGCATCCAGACACCCAATTGTCTTTGCTGTATTGTAAAACCTTATCTCTAGGGAGAAGTAACTAGAAATGGGGAGAACACAGACACCTATGCCAGGAGGAAGCACTGTTATCACAACAGGATGCCATCTGAACATTTACAAATAGAAAATGCAACTATTCCTCCTTTTTTCGCGCCAGTGGGAGAAATCCTTTCCTGAATTTACATACAGTTTGTTTACATTTGTAGGCACAGAGAATGAGTTTGCATTTACATGCTGATCCATCTACTTTTACATGAACAGTACAAACTCTTACAATTTGTGTTGCAAATCAAGACCAGGCTAGGTACATTTCCCAAACTTTTTAATCAGAATTGGGGAGCAGCAGTGCTTCTGACATAGGAACAGACATCTCCCTCAGGGACTCAAATTTGAGCGCAGACTTGGTTGATCATGCAGCCCCCTCTGATCTATAAATCAGTGAGACTCTATCATTTTATAATTGATGCAAGGCTTCACATTTAAAAAATTGTTGCAAAGAAGTGTAGTAAGAGAAGCAGAAAGACAAATTCAGAGTGAAAACCAAGAAACTCATTTATAAAAATGATTTTGTCCCACAGGCTCAAAGAGAGGCAACTATAATCAACGCTAGTGGAAAAGGGAGCTGAGGTAAAATATGCAAGAGACAAATAAAACCCTCCTTAATAATGCTGCCTTTGCATCAGTGTTTCCACAGCAGTGACTCAGGGCTGCCTGTCAGCCTGCAGCCCTGGCCAGGAGGACAGGTTAGCACAGGGGGAGCCAAGAAGCCACCAGGATGCTCTCTCTCCCTGCTGCCTCTGGTCTCTCTGCCCAATTACATTTCCATTCGGTAAAATATTCCACATGAGAAAATTATTTTCAGGGATCATGGACGCTCTCCTCTCTCACTCTTGCAGGCAGAGCCGAGGTGCTTTGCCAAGCCAGTAGTAGTTATCTGAAGGTCTGTGGGCTGCTGCATTTACACTAGGATTTCCACTTAGTTCTTACCACATCTAGAATCAAACACTAAAACTCAGTTCAGGAAGAAGGTGCTACAGTGGAAAATATTCCTGCTGAAGTGAAACGCTGCAGAAACACGTCATACACCAACCAACACAGAAAAGCTGAGCTCACTTCTGGAACTGACCCCTCCACTAGGCAGAGAGAGGGACACTTGTGAAGGCACCCATCATCTTACAGAACAAGGTGCAAAAGAGAGCAGGCTATTGGAACTCCCACCTCATCTTTTGCACCACTGATGTGCTGGGTAAAGAAACTACCATTTTACCTGGTGGATGTGAGGCAAAACACAACACCCATGTGCTTGCTGTCCACACAGGAACAGTACCACTTCTGCTGTTAGCTTGCTCACTTCTCACAGATTCATCTTTCAGAAGAGAACACTGATGAAATGTTCAAGAAATAAAGCCTGACATTAAAAAAATCAACAGGTAAACATCACAACAACAAAAAAGTGTGCATCTGTGGCCAGACTCACATTGTTCTAATCATGCTTGAAGCCGGGTCTTACTAAGAGAGAGCAAGACTAAACCATGTGCTTATTATGAAGCACCAATCTTTGCCATTTAATGACAACACGTTGCACTTCTATCTAAAGTGTTCTCTGCACTTTATCTAGTGTTTTCTGACAGAGAGGCTACTTTCTGTCTAGAGGTATGTACACAGGAGCCTTGTTGGAAAGGATTTCAGACACTTCTGGGCTCCTGAGACAAACAGCATCTCCTCCTACACTGATCAACTGAAGTAGTTTGCACAGCATCTTCAAGGCTCTTTTAACACTAGCTCAGCTGTGTGCTTTCCATTGCATATTTAAGAGATTGGGCACAGGGGAAGAAGAACGCTTTAGGCACAAGGGCAGTGTTTATTGTGGTTACAAACCAGCTTAGAGTACAATGAATTCCCAGGTCCTCGAGCATTAGCACTTGCTACCATAATCTCTAAGATTTAGGAGCATGGCTTTAAGACTCTATTTTAGCCAACAATTCCATGCACGATCATTCAAACTATGCCTTGCAAAAGAAGCACTGTTGAGGGACTTAGAAAAAACATTTTTGTGTCATTAAATGTTGGAGAATAACATTGCTATTTTATATTTATATATACATATGCACATTAAGAAAGAAGGGGAGAGAAATCACAAAGGATAATCCCAAATGTACAATACCAGATTTGTGGACCCATAAACTAAAGAAAGAACCAGAGGAGATTCTAAAATGCTTGAAAGTAGTTTGCATGTGCTACACTGCACAGAACTTTTTCCTTAAATAAAAATGAAGTGATCTACTTTTTCCTCATGATTTACTGCAAAACAGTGGCCAGCTGACTGATAATGGAAGGTGGCTAATATCTGCCTACCATTTTCAAAGCAGAGACTATAAATTTCAGCCCCTCCCTTCTCCATGCAGCCTGCCAGTTTTCACATAACTTGTCAGGACTTTGTATCTCTGGAATTTCTCCTCATTAAACTTGGCTGAAGTCGACCAGCAGATCCAAAAGGTATTTGGTGGAAAAGAAGGCAGGACACCCTCAGTATCACTAACAAGCCTCATTTCCTTAGGAAGTCAAGATAAAAATATGGAATGCTGCAGCAAAAACAGGAGGAGCCCACAGGCAGGTGCAGTTTATGAAACTACAATTAAACACAGTCAAGAGAGATTACATTTCAAGCAGATATATCCCCTTTAATATAAACAGAGAATTAATTCCCCTGACTTTGATCCTAATGCTCAAGCCAGATTTTAAAGTGTACCTCAGAAAGACAGCAGCTTATACTAGACCTGAGATCTTTTGCTTGCCTGTGCAGACCCAAGTTCAGCCTAGAAACCTGCTAAAATGAAAGCACAACGCTCTGTCACAATCCTTACTGGTTTCACTCTGCCCAAACAGGCAAGAGCACACATGCTCTAACACCATATTGACAGGGTTGCCTTGTTTTCTTGAGTAGACAATATGTCTGACTCACTGGGGGTAAATTGAGCTGTGCTCTGTGTCTGACAGAAATTATATAAAATACAGCCTTGTACTATTTGCTATTACCTGCACACAAAACACTCGTTTCCCATCAGAACTCAAAACTTCCTTAGCTGAGACAACCAGAGCTCAGCACTGGGGAAGGCAGCAACAAATCACCTGCATTGAGGCCACCAGCACGAATGCTCCTCTCAGCTCAGAAGAAATGTTCCATCACTAGAATTTGCACAGGCTATTATTGCTCAAATTCATGTCAGTGCAGGTATGACTGGTAGGTAAAATATCTCAACTGTGAAAGCATCTGCATGCTATCCACATGCTAACCACTGTTAGTATTAGGGTCCAGAACACAAACAGATGCTAGCAGTCATTTGTATACATATGATATCACATGTCATTAGTGACCTCTTTGTCAATGTTAACAGCAGGACTTCAGATGATTGCAGGTATCAAGCCTAATGACTGAAGAAAATTAGGCACTGTATTAGAGCTTAAATGCATGAGTGTTGCCCACGTGGACTGGTATCAGTGCCCAAGGATGGTAACAGATGTCAACAAATTCACCTAGATGACTTATTCTTTCTCAGTGTGTCATTGCAGCTGCACCATCAGACCAAAGGAAAGAAATTTTTAAAGAAGTCCCGACTTGTCCAAAGAGCTCAAGACTTGCAGAGAAATCTTCTTAATATGCAATCCTGCCCTTCTGCCCATAGAAATCAGCTGTAGCCATTTCCATTATGTTCCAATACGTGCCCTCACACACTGATGAGCAATAACAGATCTTGGTGCCACAGCTGAGGAGTATATCCTGAGCACCATCTGTTGTACTATAGCAGAGTGTTATCTGGTTCTCTAACAGCCAGGTAGGCAAAATTTTAAAGCTGTCTCCCTAAAAAAAGGGAGATTCTTTTACACTCCAAACTACAAAGTTCCCTTTATGTGGCCGTAACTTCAGGTTGTGTTATCTAAACTACATTTCAATTTACAGAGCACTGGTAAAACATCTTCTGCTAGACAGGACAAGAACCTTGCACATCAGATATAAACATATAGGTGAGGAGAAGGCAGAGGCAACACAAGTTTTCTTTACACTTTTTTCACACTGTGTTCCACAATCAACCTTGACTATGAAGCCATCGCCCAGCCTCAGCTCTAGAAGCCATGCAACAGGAATCCTGCTAAATGAGCACCATGAAGCCTTTACAGCTGAAGCTCTATTGCTTTTGAGAGGTGCTGGTGAGGCAGTAATGGTGCCCTCAAGGATCTTCATGGCAAAAGGAAAACATCTGTTTCTTTCAGCCTTGAAACAGTCATGTTTCCAAAACAAGCCTGTTAAAATATACACAGAGGTATACCCACAAGGACAACTGACAAGAGGCTGTGCATGCAAACTGTCTTCCTCTCAGGTGAAAATCTTGCACAAAGAGAAAACATACGTTGAAATAAGAAGACAGAAAAACAAATGTGTGAATGTTTTACATCCATTTTCTTCTCTCCTTTGCCAGTTTTTCCCTCAAACACAGTATCAGTGCAAAGTTGCTCTTCACAGGGACAAAGCAACGCAGAGCCTTAGTGCTCAACATCAGCTCTCTCCAGCAGTGTAATTTCCCAAGCTACTTGATAACAGCCACAGCTTTTTGCCCTGACCTCAAACCGCCTGTGAAGCTCCTTCTTCAGTCTCCTTGCAACTGCATCAAACCAGACATCCTCTCCTTTCCAAATAAGTTCTCTAGCCTGACAATCTTGCTAACCACCTGAGTAACCAGATGAAAAGAGTGAAGTTTGCCCTTTATCCAAACTGGTGCCAGCACTGCTCCAGGAAATTTCCTGGACTGCATCCAGAAATTGCAGCTCTGACTTAAGCCGGGTGTTAGATGTATCTGCCTTGCTGGGAGATAGTCACTGCTCCTCATAAGGACAAAAGGCTCTTTTAGCGTTAAATGTCATTCTACCCTGTTAGAACTATGAGCTGGCAATCCAAGAAACTTTCCAGCCACCCAAGGGCAGGGGTGTTGTGATATGTCTGGCACCCCTGCAAGGCCCTATGCACCGCCCTCACCCTGAAGATGGACAGGACCACCTCTGACCAAACGGGGGTCTTGCAGAAAAACAGGCAGCATGGAGCTGCAGCAGAGCCTGTCCCACACAGACATCAGCCACCACTGCCAGCACCCAGGGCTGAACCTCCTGGCATCAGGTCCATGGTAAAGCAGGGGGAAGAACTGTGCCAAGCTGCTGGGCGAGGGCATGCAGCAGAGGTAGGTGAGGGATCTCAATTAAGGAAGGAAACAGTCAATTATACAAATGCTCTGCAGTTCAAAAAAGGCTGCCCTCCTGGCTGCAAGACTATTGTAGCTCCTATAACCAGATGTTACAGCTCAAGGGACCACTCTGGCCAGCTCTGTTTTCCTCTGAACTGTAATATATAGTTCCCAGCAGCTTTTTTCTTTTTTTTTTTTTTTTACCTAATCCCTAGAAGAGATCAGAGGTTAATCAGCTTCAAGAGAACTGGACAGCAGGGCTGTCCACATTGTAAATAGCTTTCCTATTTATTTCTTTTCCACAGAACGATTCCTTATTTTGCCTTAAATCGTTCTTTTCCACAGAACGATTCCTTATTTTTGGTTAAACAGGTAACTGTTTAACCAAAGACTACAAAATGTTGTACAGACTAGTAGTAAGCAACCTCTCATTTTAGAGACAAGCAAGCAGAGTGCCAGTACTCTCCATGGAACAATCTGGATTTTTAGGTCCCTGATGCATTTTCCCCAATTCACATTAAGAAGAAGTGACTCCTATGAAACAGTGAAATGGCAAAGGCTTTTGGTAACTCTAGTGACTTCAGATTTGCTTTGGCTAACTTTACAGTAAGTACAGCCATGGACTGGTACATAAGTACTTTATCAGGCAGCTGCACTAAGCCAGATAAAGCCAGGTAAAGCACTGCATTCATATCTCTGCACTAAAAGGATGGCCCCTATTCAGCTTCTACAAGCTGGCTTGACCCAGTTCTGTTGCACAGGGCCACAAGGATCTGTACCCCTCAACCTTCCAGAGTAAGCCACCAACTTTTTTTTTTCCCTTCAAACAGATCAAAATCCATGGATTGTCTTTGAGTTTTCACAGGGAAAACAAGAACATACGTAATAGGGTGAACTTTTGGTGCTTATTATTTCATTTTTCCCTCATTTTGTCTGCTAGTTTGTGTGGGAACACACATTTTTATTTATCTGTGATTTTTCTGCAGACTGCTTTGAGATGTCCTATGGACAATGGACAGATTATCCACACAATTGTAGTTTATAACACCGTGTAAGCCATAAGATACAGACTCATGAGAATCAAAGTGACTTGTCTACTGCAACAGAAATAAGCAGTCAGCAGAGTAAGGAAGATGGCAGTGAGTAACGCAAGGGAACCCTTCCTGTCTAGGTATGGGAGATGTGCCATGTTTCTCTGCAGGCCTGGAGGCTTTGGTCTGAGGTTGTTAATTTTTCTGCAGAGGACACACAGAAACTGCAAGACAGGCAAGCACTAAAAGCAATCCAACTTCTTTCATAAATCAGCAGGATACAGCATCCAGTTGTTTACTTAGTATAATTTTACACAGACTAGATTGGACAAGTCATGAAACACTGGGCACAAGAGCTGAGAAATGCTGCTATTAAAAAAGGCATGCGGAAAACTTTCCCAAGGGATGCCAAGAGTGTGTGTGGGAAGATGTAGGAGGAAGAAGCAGCAGTGTCAGGGGTTATAACAAACAGAAGAGAAGCAATTGTGTTTTTCCCTCAAAATCAGTTACTAAACTTTTCAAAGAGAAAAGCATCCCTGGAAGCGGAACACAGGAGCAACACTGGAAACAACCGTGCAGCTGCAAGGAAAGGCTCCAAAGGAGTTAAGCAGAGTCAAGCTTTAGGGTGGTAATGCAAGTTAACAGCTTGGATGCAGGCAGATTTGCCAAGTAAGCTTTGCTAAGGTTTAAATGCTATTTGTTTCACAAGGAAACAGGTTCTTCCAACTAAACAAGGACTGCCAAATCTTAGCAGTCATGGCAATCTTAAAATCATGGAAACCTAACAGTATGGTCAGTGAGTGGAAGGGATCAACACAGACTGAACAACACCTTCTCCAAAACAATGTCACAAAAGGAACAGAGACCTTACAACAGAAAGATTAACAACAGACTACGTATAATGCCTCCCTCACAACAAGCAAGCAGAATGAGATTCATCCTACATATGTAATTTTGTAAAGCAATTTTTAAAGTGTGCATACACTGATAGTTTGCATTGTTCCCCTTTTACGGTCATTGGGCTCATTCCAACAAGGAGTGAGAATAGCTTTCCATTGATGAAGACTAGTGGGTTTTTTGGTTTTATTTGTTCTATGCTCCACTGAAATTTTTTCAGCCTACATGCTCTGCAGCTTTGCCCTCAGAAAGTGAAAAGGAGACCTACCTATGCACCATTCTGTAGTAAAACCTATAGATCTTTAGGTCTTACAGTTCCATTAGTGCTTGCTTTAGTGCTGTAGATCTAAAGATCTGTAAAGATTCAGTCTTCTAAGTATTTTCTTAATTTCTTTAGAAAGGAGGAAAGTAGAATAGGCAGGAAAGTTTTATGCACATCAACATCCCCCAACATTTCAGGCAGCAGAACTAACTAGTCGTAATTTATTCAAAGATCAAGCTGATAGGCTTCAGCCCACCTTCTCTTTTCTCATCCCTGCCACCATTCTTTTTAAAATTAAAATCTAAAGAGAAAACCACAAGAAAAGATGAGAAGGATGAAGAGCATTTCCACAGTGCCATGTGCACTACAGAGCGGTAATATTTCTTCCAATGCCTCTAGTCAGAGGTTATACTACCTCATTTTCTTCATGCCAACCAAAACTTTTTAAGGAAAGCCGCCACTCAGAGTTTGACATCCCTCCTTTGAGGTGATCAAAGCTTTACAGCCCAGAACTGACATAACTTCACCGATCCTGAGCAATGTGTGAATTGCAGAATCATGGCCTTGAAAACTGAAAGTCTGGGGTGTGCCCACAGAGCATGCCAATCCATTAGGTTTTCTAATTTGTTAAGCATTTGGCAAAGCAAGCACTGGATCAGAGGTATCCCAGAAGAAAGGAAGTCTTGTGTCTGTTCTCAGTTCAGGTTAGTCAGAATAATCAGATATCCCCCATGGCACTGCTTGAATTTAAGCAGAAAGGCATAACACTGCCAATAAAATATGCACATAGGCACAAATCACCTACAGCTTCAAGCAGGCACTCACCAGAAAACCGCAATTTCAGTTTTGTGAAAGTTTCCACTCGAGCCTCTTGCTCCATGGACATGGATACAGTATTACCATTAGCAGTTCACCTAACTGCAGCTCTTAAAGCAAACGGAGAAGGTGAATTTGTGGCTGTGGTTCCTTCAGCATTTCTTCTGGAACAGTGCTAAGGGTGGCAGTCACTGCCCTCTCCATCCCCATGTTCTCTCCTCCCACTGTCCCCATAAGTTGTGGTGAGCTAGAACCAGGATGGACCTGCATTGTTTGCCAGCAAAGGAGGTGTTCATGAAACAAATCCTTAAGGAATTGAAGCTATGATTTGAGGATACGGCCATCTCTGGCACAAATGTCAATTTGAGCTACTGGCCCTTCTCCCTGATGGCCAGCAATGGCTCTTTTCCAGTCTCATGCCATCTTCTTCATAGCAACCACGCAAGAGTTTGCAATGCCATGTGCTGAACTCAATCAATGAACCAATCCAGGTTATAAATAACCAGGGGAAGGAGAGGAGTAAGGGTATTTTAAAACTGGAACCAGGGCCCGTTCACTGATCCAGGTCACCATCTGGCCCCAAGGCAGCTGTGTCGGCACAAGTGTTGGGAAACAGGCAAGGAACCAGCAAGCAAGGCTGGACAAGAACATCCTACAGCCACATCTGCCACTGAGAAAATGGTACATGCAAAAGTATCACTCCATGCCTGGAGCTGACTTAGTACAACTTGGAAGAATTTACACATTTTTAGTCCCAGTGGGCTCTTTACTTTGAAGCAAAACCACATGAGCTCCACTGGTAGGAATGACAATGCTTTTAAGCTGCATGAAGCTAACATCTCCAAACTCCCCCGACTACCCTTCACCCCCTAAAAAAGCATTGCACTTATGAGATAAAATACAATGCCAATATACAACTCACTTTTCAAAACCAGACAAAAATTGTAGAAAGTTTCAAAACTTAAGCCATCTCCTGCAATATGACTTAGACATATGACAGCATTTTTCAACTGTTTTTCTGTGCAACCTCTCTATTACAGTTGTTTAATGCATGCTATTAAAAACAGAGGGAGGGTGCAGTAGAGCCAATCTTAATATTATGGAAGAAGCCATTGTCATGCACAGTCCAGCAAGCTGCCCTGTGTACAACTGCTGCACAAATAAAAACATTTGCTGTGCAAAGAACATTCACCGTGTGACAATGCACCTTCATTCTTCTCTGGTTTCTCTGCTTGTTAACTGCAGCAAAAAAAGCATTGCCTCCTCATGAAGGCAGCCTTTGAAAAACTTCAACTGAAAATTGATCTTTATCAAGCCACCTGACAAAAAAAGAATATCTAGCTGTTGGCAGACACAACAGCTGAAGTTAGAGCGCAGCAGTCACACTGTCCATCAATCACTCGAGATTCGGAGGTAAGACTGAAGTCCTATCAGTTGACCTAACCCTGACTTCTTGTTTTCCTCCTTTCCCGCCTGTTTACCTGTTACACCCTACCACTCATCTAGGACCTTGTGTACAAGGCCATTTTTACTTGTTGCACCTATACACACACTAAACTATAAAATATTTTGCAGCAATACCCTTGCAGAAGTTTTGCTTGCTATAACCATCTCGGCCAAAGACCCCCTTCTTCTCTGTAATGCATGTACAATGTACATGCATTAACATAATTATTCCCCCTATGTAAGACTGAGCAGTTCAGAAGAATATGACACTTAGTTTGAAAAGGCACAACTTCTCTACAGAAGAGTGGTATCAGTCAAGCTTTGCAAATATCACATGGGAGGATCTCATTCGATTTTAAATGTGAAGCTGCTAATTTGTGAATGGAACTCTATACAACACAAATGGAACAACAGGGAGAAACCCATGCTTTTCTTCATCTGTTTTGAAGACTTAATTTAAACTGATTGCTTTTTGAACAGCATAAACTGCAAGATACCTAAGGATTCAAATATAGGCATGTATTTTTTATTTCTTTGACTGGAATTTCCCCGCTTTCCATCCAAAGCTCCACAGTAAATCCCCGTGGTCAGTTACTACAGCTACTTTACACTGCTGAATTCTGTTAGCAATCTGCTCATCATTCCTGCAGACATTTCCATTTTTAGGCTTCTTGGAACTACATTGGACCCATTCCTTTTAATAAACATATACCCTTTGTAAGTTGCAGATGTACCAGGGAGAACACTGTCCTCTACATCAAGCAGGCACCCCACCTTCTTTTTCAGGAAAAGCAAGATGATACATTCCAGAGAAAGAAGTGGGAAGCAAGCAATCTGAACTTTCTCCCCCTCTTCTAAGAAATTTCTGAAAAGGGAGTGCTACATGCACCCATGTGCCCTGGGATGGGACAATGCAATTTGCGAAGGCCAAACACCCCAGCATACAGGCAGACAGAAATCTCAGGCACGTGGACTGAAGAGGTCAGGTCCTGCAAGCACAGAGCAAACATTCACATGCAAGGACCATGCCTTTCAAAACAAATACGAGGTAAGCCTTATACCATCTCATTATTAAATTTTACATGTTGCTAATAAAGCAGAAGGTTCCTCTACTCACCTCAGTAACATCCATGACTTTGATGGCTGCCAGCTGACCCGTTTTGACATGGCGACCCTGAGTAAGAGAGAGAGAACAGTCAGCACCAGCATCTCACCCATCCCTTCAGCTTACATAGAGCAAAACACTTGGACAAGAGTTCCAGTCACTGGGTTTTCCCCAACTATGCTGGACCCTTATGATACTTCCTAGGAAATATTACAAATACTCTAGATGGCTAAAACAACAACAATAACAAATTTGAAGTGTTCCTATTCAAATTTTAGAACACATTTCCTTTTCTCCACATTAAAATGATGATTATCAAGTACAGACAGGTTATATTCATAACTTCCCTTCTGTTTACTTTAGCAAAGCTCATCATCAGTAATGACAGTTTATTAACAAGTCAGAATAAATAAATTCCATGTGTTGCATATTTTATTTGTATGCACCAATGCCTAGTACCTAGGTGACATATTAAATGCTTTACCTAGTAAGCATGGTTAGGCCATGCTTAGGACTTAGGACATTTCTCACTGGTTTGGTTTTCCCAAGTAAAAAAAAGTGAGGTTTCTGCAAGGGATGCATCAGACCTGCAAGAGCTCTCTTTGCTTGTCTCACAATGGCTAGACAAGAACAAGACGTCATCTCCCTTCAGCTACACCACGGTAAGGGTACAGTTTCTCAGTACAGCTGGAGCTGAGTTAATAGATCCCAGCTCCTGCAGCAGGGAGCTCCTACCCTTCCTTCCTCTGCCTCCTTCCAGCCTCCTGTCACATATTTCTCCCAGGAGCACTGAGCTCCTTCTGGCACTCATTGTATCATATGATAAGCTGATTGAGATCACTAAAATGGCAGAAAGTTAACAGAGAAAAAGCAAACTGTGGGGTGGGGCAGGGGATTGCAGTCCAGGAAATTAAACTGGTTTGTTCTGCAGTTGAAACAGAGCCGGAGCCAGCAGGATGCAGATCACAGGGCTAGGAGGCAGGCGGCATGGCAGGCCCCTCCAGCCCTGGTGGGCTGTAACTTGCCTCAGCTGACTTCTAACAAAAGCCTTTTTCTCTCTAGTGTATGTTTACATGACGTAGAGACATCAATTAGCTGTAGTGTACTTTTTTTTCTAAACAGGCACTTAGAAATGGTCCTAATATTGATATTTTCCAGCTCTCCACTTAACATTCAGCAGTCTTATATATATATAACACCCAGCAGTCTTATCCTAAGCCAGTCAAACACCCCAGTCTCCCAACCACTTTCCCAGGCACCATCCCCAGAGGTTCTTATCTGCATCAGTCAAGCTCTCTAGCAACAGGTATGCCCATTAAATTTCTTCATTTTTATCACAAATAATGAAAAGAACATAATGGAACATGTAACTTAAGTCATAGTTCCTTTATCTCTCTCCTCACCGATTTCTGAGTTTCCTAGGCAGAAATCTATGTGATGGACATGAATAGTATATTTTTATCCTGGACGAACATATTAATCTCTTTAAGGGTCTTTTGAGACTGGCACCCCAGAATTGAAACACCCCAAACCACTAGTCTCTTTACAGAAGTCTTGACCCCTTCACACCTTATGATGCCCTCCATGGAGGTAATGGCCAGGCATTGCTGGTGCATTCAAAAGGATGAAATGCTGCAGAATTCACTGCCTCAGCTTTCTTCCACAACTCTTGTGCTTCACTCTCCCCCTTACCAACCAATCCACGTGCTTTCTATAAATACATTACTGTGCTCAGGGTTTTGCTTGCTCTGTAAACTCGCTTTACCGCAGGCATTTCTTTTTACAGCTTGGTCTCAAGCTGGTTTCGATTTTGAAACAAAGTTAGGGGTCGTAACATGTGTGCAGTAGCCAACACTGACCTCACCTTGACCTTACTACTTTGTGAACCAAAGTCTTTCAGCAAGCCCAGGAGATTTCCAACTCTAATTTCCCACACTGGATCTCTGCCTAATGACAAAAGCCTGTGGTCTTCTCCTCAAGACTTACCATCCCACAAGGAAGGAGGGGGAAATGGCTTACACCGAAGTGGAAAAACGCCTACTCTCAGCTCTGCCCCCATTTTCCACAGCTTTGTTGAAGGAACTTGAAAGTCCAAGGACATGGGAAGCAGAGTTTTAGGTACAAAAAGAATATGCTAAAGATAAGAGAGGAACAAAGACACCTCTGAGAAAAAAACCCTCACAATATTAAGGAGGTCTGAGGAAAGAAACTTTTTTTAAAAAAACAGTGAAATACAGTTCCCCATTCACTCTGCAGCAAAGTGGAGATGCTAAAATGGTGGCAGAATACACTCAAGCAGAAAATGTGGCACGCAGAAGAGCAAAGTAGCATTTTTTGGAATTTTTGTTCTATTTGTCTTTTTAAATTTACAAACTACTGGTGGGCTTGCTATTTCCAGAGAGACACCTAAAATTTCCCAGTGCTCAACTTCACAGCTTTTCTTGAGTCAATGTTCCTCTCTGAGAGACTGGCCCACTCGGGATGACTAATGTGCACCAGCCGTACCATCCTTCCCCTGCAGCTTAATGGGATCCTGCTGGTCCCTCCATGAGTGTCCCTATGAAAACCAGGGCCAGCTACAGCAGAACACAGCGACTGCTCATGTTTCACTTTGCTTCTTCTGGGAGGGGAAAAGCTTCTACATAACCCTCCTAAGGGACTGAAAGCAAGGGAACTGCAGAGTGTGGGAAGTGTGGTCTGCTCAGTATCCCAGGCCAAATTTAAACCCTGGTCACTTCAGAATATTGTTTAAAATTACTCTAAATACCCTTTTTGTAATGTATGGAGCACTCATATTCTAAAAATCTACAACATATGGGGAGGAGGAGGGATGGCCTGCATGACATTAATTTATACGAGAGAAGTAAAAGGACATTGTGAAGCCACATTCTTTTCATTAAAAATATTTTCAGAGGGTGGGAAAAACCAAACATCACAAGCACAGCATATAAGCATGAGCAGAGTATTTGTTTGTTTGTTTATCTGCTTAACAGCTCTGCTCAAGAACAGGCCTGTCAAACTATTAGCATGCTGGTATAATTTTGCTTGCAACATGAAATGGCTAAGCATTCCCATTTTGGAAACCAATCGTCAGATTTTCATGGCCAGCTTTTGCTTTGGAAAAATTTGTCTGTGTTAAAAAGAGTAATAATGAAATTGCAAAGTAGGTGAACGTGTGGAAAGAACTGCAGAAATCACAGATGGGAGAAACCCTCTGAACTCAATCTCCTGGGATTAAAATTTATTCAAATTCTACTTCACAAATGCAGTAGCCATCAAGGCTCCATCCAGACACCATACCCCAGCAGCACCACTCCATTGGGACAACATTTTTCATGCAGAATAAGGCCCCCGCTTTAGTGTAGTGTGGACACGTGGCCCCTCAGGGCACCCAGGGATCCCCATCCCCATGGCAAGGCAGAGATTCTTGAAGCTTTGTTTCTCCAGGCAAAGTGTTGGCAATTACCACCTGGGTATCTGAAAAGCTCGGCAATATTGCAAAATGCAACCCATGCTAACTGAAAACAGCAGTTTCTTAAAACATTGCTAGATGCCAAATATCAAAGGCTAGGGATCACAAGATACTGTCTGTCCCATGGCCAGAATGTTGTGTGGATGTGAAATATGCAATGAAGACAACAGCAACCTAGATGCATCTTGCTAAGCATAAGGTGACTGTCTCCAGAGCCAATGGACTGAGGAACCTGCAGAGGTTTCTTCAAATAGTGCCGGCAACAGGTAGAACATCCCTGGAGTGAGAGTTTGCCTCTTACTGGGTTTCAGCATGGGAACCACAGAAAACATCAGCACTGTCAGCTTGTCCCCACGGAAATGAGCCCACCAACACATTCCCTTCATTTAGACCACATTAAGATTTTATTCACCAAAATTTCCAAACCACTTCTAGTTTCTTACACATTCTCCCCAGTTTTCTCTCCCTCCTTTCATGGTTCTATTCATATTAAAGCACTTGGTTTATCCTCCCAAGAAAGCAGCATAAGAATATTTTTAAGAGTGCTACTTGTACCACTGCATTTTTAAATGGCCTGTCGGGATGAGCAAATCAACAGAATGGAGACTGCCAACCTCAAATTTTGTCCTGTTCCTTCTCATGCAGATGACTGAAAGTTCATTTACACAGAGCTGTAGTTCTCATCAACACAGCAACACTGCAGCATTTAACTGGATCTTAAACTGAATCCTCTACTTAAGCACATTCCTAGTCATGTCTGATAGCAATATGGTGTTTATTTCTCATCTCAGTGGGCTTTATGCATGTTGAAAAGCAGAGGGGACAAGGGGAATCCTTGGTAGACTGCCAAGATCTGCAGAACATTATAAATTTCAAGCCTTCCCACACTCTCCAAGTCAGTTAATACACCTACTTCTTGCCTCTTTTTTCCTTCGTACACATTATTACTGTAAAATTTTTGGTTTAGAAAGGTTCAAAGGCAAGTGGTGTTATGTGCTGTTTTTCAGGGTGCTTTTTTTTTCTTGTGCCTTAATGTTATCAAAGAACTATGCAAATGAAGTGCAAAAGAAAACTCTATCAGCTAATTTACCTCCTTCCCCTACCTCTCCCCAATTATCCAAGATATTTATGTCACAGTAATGTAATTCTCCTACTAACACAGTTTCAGACCTGTGTATTAGCGTGCCTTTGGGAGACTGTTCCTGGAAGCTTGCTCCCCAGCTAAATGGCATGGAAGTAGCATGTGGGGCAACATCACACATTAAGGAAGAATGCATCATTTGTGACTCATGACTTGCAAGTTTGGATTATCCTGTGCACTGTACACAATTAAGTCTTTGGTAAACTTCTCCCAGCTCCCAGTATTCTATGCTGACAGTTGTAGAAAGAAGAGGAACTGATCTGAAAAAAAAAAACCCTACTAATCCAATTTCAGTTGCCACAATGCATGAAGACGCAGAAGACCAGATTTAGACACGCCATCAAGTGAAAATTCACCACAGTTCCACCTCTTAGTAGTGGGTGCTGTACAATGCCCCTGTGCCGAACTTAACTTTCTGATTTGCCTCTCATTCAGTTGACTCTAAACTCCTACCAGCCCGAGGCAGCAGGCCATGAAGCAATACTCTGTTATGAGGTTGTACGCCCCAGTGCAGTAAATGATAACTTATTATTCCCAGTCATGTATACCATCAGCTCTTTTTGTCACTCTTCAACACAGAAAGTTGTAGACCAACCACTTTTGCATTGTGAAAACTTGGACTCTACATGGCATTTCTTTTCTACTCCCTGAAAAGACCAGGTCTACCCTGTGAAGAGCAATGGGAGTAGTGCTTGCAGAAGAAACAGAACATATTTTTGACACGCAGAAAGACTGAATGGTACAAAGTGAAAACAACCTCCCCAGTCAAAACCAAAAAATTCAATATAACATGTTCTTAAGCAAGAAGTCTACCTAACTGCATTTGTAGCCAAAATAATGCTGTTCTACTGACACAGCGTTCTGTAAGGCAAATAATCATAGGCTCCAGCGATGGAAATGAATTTGTAAAAAAAAAAAAAAAAAAAANAAAAAAAAAAAAAAGGGGGGGCTAATGTTTATCTGATATGAAAACTACTTCTAGAATAAAAAACAGCAAAAAAACCTTAGTATAAAAACCTGGAAAATCACTGCAGAAATACACAAGAAGAAGTCATCCTGTTAGATGATTTCTAAACCCAAACCAACCAGAGCTATTAAAGACTGGCACTGTTTAAGTCAAAGACAGGATAGAGCTCTGTGTTTTCCTTCTGTCTAACTCTTGACATCAAATGCCTGGAAAGCAAAACAGAAAACAACATACTCTCTATCCTGCTTTTGATATCCACAGGCTCACTAGCTGCCTATTGAAGAAATAATAATGACAATTTACTCATGCACAGTACTGCATTCTGTGAAATAATGCACAGAAAGATGCACAGTTATTATCGGTTTTGTTCTTCTGGGGACAGAGTGAAAAGATGTTACCCACTAGGAAGAAAAAAAGAGAGTCCTATTCATGGATATTTCACTTTGATTCCTAGTTTTGTGGTAACTTTCCCACTGTGAAAGATGCTGAATATACATTATCAGAGGCACTTCCTTCTCCCAAACAGCTCATTGCCTAAATAGGAAGAAAAGAAAGGGGAGGGGGGAGAAAGGATGGTGGGAAAAGCATGGCAGAAAGCCACAATCTAACTTTTCCAGGATAACAACACGTCAATTGCAGAGCTCAGTTAGGAGGCATCTCTGCTGACTCCCAGCACCCTGCCCAGCAGTCTACCTGGTCCCACCTACCAGCAGGAGATGTTTTTGTCTGATGGGAGAAGACAGGAAGAGAACTGCAAAGGCAGACAGTTCTCTTGACAATTCACTTGGAAAACAACACCAATTCCCCAAGGAGCTTTGAAAGATTTGCCTGAGGCCTGACGTTCATGCCAGTTTCAGTTCACAGCCACTGAAACACCTCACCTGGCAATAGATTAAAAAACACAGCAAAAGAAGGGGATGTTGCAGGGGAAGGGGAGGGTAAGAGGAGTGCAGCTGCGCAGTTTAAGACCCCGGCTGGTCCTCTGTTACCCAAGTCATGTCAACTGCAGTCCATTCAGCCAACTGGGATCCTTTCAAAAGTACACATTTCCTGGCTCAAATGGCACAAAACATTCCCTTACCAAGTGAAGGCTACAGATTTCCCTCTTTTTCATTCCTCAAATACCGAGCAGGAAGGCTGACAAATGACAGTCTGCTGGCAACACTGGCAGCAAGGCTGCGATGCGTTTTCACACAAGGCCATAGAAAATTTTTTGAAAGGTATGCCATGCTGAGTGCTACCCTTCTGCCAGACACCCCAGTCATCAGCTGTGTGCCAGATCAAGCTTTGCTGCTCTGCAGGTGACTACCCAGAGCTTCCTGCACCAGACTAGATGCTTCTTCTAAAGGGACACTTGATCTAACTGGCTTGAGACCTCAGCCTAGAAGATACCCTCTTCAAGAGCCATCCTTGAAGTCATCATCCCATTCTTCCAGCCACCACCATCCTATGTCCAGATTTAATGACCTTTACTATAAACACCATCACTCATTTTCTCTCATAATAGAGTCTGCCCTGTCCAAAAAGAGAAGGACTTTAGTAATCCTTGCACTTTTTTTCTGGTTTTAAACCTTCCTAGGTGATTTAGTCAGCACACTACTGAAAGACACTTAAAAAAAAAAACCCAACCCCTAACTAAAACAAAAGAAAATAATTAAATCAGGATAGAGCCATACCTCCCACGTGGACACAGTGGGCTTAGAGCACATTTGGCTTCATTTGGAAACATCAGCTAAAATTGACTGGCCCTCATTCAAACCAGTTCTTCACCCTACCTCAATGGTTTTACCAGTCACTAACTAAATCCACCCCTCCTAAAACTGATTTGTCTCTCTGGATGCCCTGCAATGTTCTCTTTTATATAGAGCAATTTCTTTTTGGCAACTATAATTAAAAATGAGCCAGATGAAGAACATCAAGAACAGAATTTAGATCAAAATTATAAAACATGTACTTGTAGATACAAAATTACATGGTCTGTTGATACAGACTGCTACTGATTTCTCATCTTGCACCTTGACAGGCACTTTCACCACAAAACACTTTCCACTGGGTATTGGCCACTGCCTAAAGGAGCAGCAGGCCCAGTTTGGTGGCATGGCCACAGCAAGTCCCTGCAACAGGGGCCGTGTTAATCAGGTTGAAGGGAACCACCACCAGTCACCAGAGCAAGCCCTGTGCCTGCCACATGGCATCACAACCACCCAGCGTCACTTCAGAGACATCATGCACCACGCAAGGTTCCTACCTCAGACCAAGCACGGCCCAAACTGACCTACCAGGGTCCCCACACAGGTGGACAGGGGCTTTGAAACAATGCAGGTGCTTTTGCAGCTGAGAGAAATGGCAGATAAAGGGCAGAGTCTCTCCATTCCTTCTGCAGAGTGACATCAAAATAAGCCTGGATGAAAACAGCCTGGGGCTGCTTCTCTTTGTTTGACTGCTTTTTAAATGAATTCATATTGACATCTAATCATCACCCTGGACGCGCAGAGCTTTCCGACTGAGCGGAGCAATTGACACCTTGTGACCAAGGCCCTCTGCATACGCAGACAAGTCTGCACCCATTCCAGTTTGCTCACCTTCACCACCAATTTGCAGAGAAACCACCTCAGTGCTGGGCACAACCCTTTGAAAAGAGGGGGTGAGATGTCCCCTACGAATTTAAGTATTTAGGCACTGAGTACACAGAAGTGCCATAAAATACATACTTTACTTAGTGGGGGGAGAAAAAATAATAATCAAACCCTAGTTAGTCCCTGCCCCTCCATGCACCAGCACTGTTGAAAGCAGCCTGCACTCTCGTGGGGGGCATTGTCAGAGGTCGTACACCACTGACAGAAGGAAAGATAAGCCCACACACACCGTACCAGCCTCATTGCATTCCATCTACTGTCAAAAGAGACCAGCTGCGAGAAAGGGGTGACAGCCATCGCCATGCAGCGAGAGGTCAGTGTCCCTCCCTGGGCAGCATCCAGCAGTCATAGACAGCAAATGTCCAGCAATGCTGCTTCAGGTCCTGGGTGCCTGTGACACCATCCTGAAATGCCCAGCAGCCTCCTGGACAGCAGCAAGGAACGGTAATAAATAAAAATCAACTTTTTCTTTTATTTCAAGAATGCTTAATGGATGGGGCAACTGTTTTGGAAGGCATAAAACTTCACTGTAAATGCGAAAGACAAAGTGGGAAGGGAAAAGGGGGAACAATTGCCTTTGCTGCTTTTTATTTCACCTTTTAGTATGCTTTTGGGTTTGCTGCTGCACAGAGAAGCCCAACACACACTGCCCCGTACAGCTGTCCCCATCAAGACAGTCCCACCTTTTGTCTAGCTGCATCACAAGATGCTAACAAACACTCCATGGGGAGGAGCTGCTAGCTTAATATTAATGAGGGGCAAGGGGAAGGAGAACTATTTCCATGTATACCTTCCCAGCAGAACAGGGAAATCAGACTGTGTAATGAATTTTATTTCAACATGGTTAAAACAAATAGATTTGACATCGGCAGCCTTTAAAAAATTCCAGAACATTAGCATTAAAGAAGAAAAGTTAATGAACTCTTAAATACACATTTATTTATATACATATATATAAAAAATAAGTTTCAGTCCAACTGTTAATACTTCCCCAGTGCTACCCCACACAACAAGAAGGGCTGGAATTGCATGGTTTCGAGCTTTTTGCTTCTCCTACTGAAGGAAGACACTGGCTGCCATCAGGAGTTGGACTTCAATGTTCCTTGTGGGTCCCTTCCAACTCAGGATATTCTATTCTTCGATTATCTTTCCTTTAGCCACTACAAACATCATCAGCACCAGCTCCAGGTTAGTCACATCTCCTTGCCACTCTGGACCAGGAAGCCAGAATTTTCCAGGCAGACGCTGCTGAAACTAAAATACATCTTGTAGAGCACAAGGTATGCTGCAGGAATACTACAGCAAGAAGCATTCTTGAAAAGAATAGGGACCATGTCTTATACTGTAACCCCACACATAAGAATAAATTCAGATATATTTTACCAACTTGCTTGCAAGCAACATTTAGCCTAAAGTTGCATGTATTTTAATTAAATGAGGACTCGCACCAGGAGACTATCTCCAGCATTTTTATCTTCTGATAACCTGCCAAGTACGTCTGTAATTCTAAAGGGGAAAAAAAAAATCCAAACCACCTTGTCCTTGAGAAACTGGCTGGTGGCCAGCAAGTGATCTGTAAACAGCTTTGTGTCCACACAAACTATTTTCAAATACTCAGGCAGTATTTTCAGACCTCAAACTATTTCTGCTTTGTCAGCAGGAGTTTGACTCAGAAATTCAAGCCTGTACTAACAACCCTTTCTATACCAGTCAGTAACAACAACCCCTCAATCTCAGAGGTTACGGAGCCATTTATTTATTTAGCAAAAGAAGGACTAAAATAAATACCACTTCCTCTCTGTTGGTACCTGGGTAGTATGTAAGTTGCATTCCCAAAGCCTGTGGCCAACATCTTTATTATGTGAAAGGGCCAGACGACAGAAAAGCCACTATGCAACACATTCAGCTCACAAGTTAATCCACGGAAAAGAACAGCATTAAGGAAATGGAGGCTGCGTGTTCTCCAATAATGACTTTTTACCGAGTACTCAAGAACACACCAAGTGCCTCACAAAAACTAGTCAAAACACGTTCACCACTCCTAAATAACACTACAGGCTTTCACAGACCAGGTTGTGGCAAACAAAAAGGGAAAGAAATTCCTTGGGAGAACTTGCAAAGCAAGGCCACAGTACTGCTGCCATTGCAGCTGGTACCTACCTGCCTTGCTGTGCACTCAGGAAACAAATAAAATGCAGATTAAGCACAAGTTATTTTGGTGTAAAAGGCTTTGTTAGGTTTCTTTCTACAGGAAGAGTCAGCAGATCAATATCTGGCTCTGAGCCTGGTGTCCCCAGCAGAATTTTGGGGGTTTTGGTTATCGGTCAGTCTACATGACAGCAGGCCTGCTGGCAAACAGGCAGGGTACACCTGTCTCAGAGGGAGAAAAGGATCTTTGGACAGCAGTTAACAAGGCTCATTGGAAGAGCCTTGAACTAGATTTGAAAGAGGAAAGGGATAAAACCAGGCTCACTGGGGAGAAGCACGCCAATGTTTGAGGGACAGTGTGCTACCAAGGTCCTTCAGTCTGCTGTCTTAGTGAAGGCTGGAGATGGAGATTCATACAACAGCAAAGATGGAATGGGTTATCAGTGTGTTGGAAACCACAGAAGTACCTGAGAATGGTCACAGAAAAATTAAGGCTTCTTCCCATAGAAAGATGGTGGAATCAACCAACCAACTGAAGTGCATCTACACCAATGCACACAGCATAGGCAACAAACAGGAGGAGTGAGAAGTCATCATACAGCAGGAAAACTATTATATAGCTGCCATCACAGAAACATGGTGCAATAATTCATACAATTAGAGAGCTGCAATGGATTGCTATAAACTGTTCAGAAGGGACAGGCAAGGAAGGAGAGGTGGTGGGTAGCCCTGTGTGTTAGGGAGTGTTTTGACTGCCTAGAGTTTAATGATGGTGATGACAGGGTGGAGTGTTTATGGATAAGAATCAGAGGGAAGGCCTAGGCAGATATCCTGGTGGGAGTCTGTTATAGACCACCCAACCAGGATGAGGAGGCAGATGAAATATTCTACAAGCAGATGGGAGTCGTCTCATGATCACTGGCCCTTATTCTCATGGGGAACTTTAACTTACCAGACGTCTGCTGGAAATAGAACACAGCAGAGAGGAAACAGTCCGGGTGGGTCTTGGAGAGTGTGGAAGATTGTAACTTCCTGATGCAGCTGGTCAAATGTGGGCAACTAGGGAAGCTGCCCCGTGAGAACTGCTGTTTGGGAACAGAGAAGGACTGGTGGGTGCTGTGATGATTGGAGGCCTCTTGAGCAAAGCAATCACAAAATGTTAGAGTTTTCAGTTCTTAAACAAGTAAGGTGGAGGGCAGCAGGACTGCCACCTTGGCCTGTCTGGGAAACTGGTTGACAAAGTCCATTGGAAGGTAGCCCTGAGGGACAAAGGGGTCCAGAAAGGTTGGACATTCTACAAGAAGGAAATCATAAAGGCACAGGAGCAGCCTGTCCCCATGTGATGGAAGACAAGCTGGCAGGGAAAAAGGTCAGCCTGACTGAATAAAGAGCTTTGGGTGGAACTTGGGGAAAAAAGGAGAGTTTATGACCTTTGGAAGAAGGGGCAGGAAACACAGGAATGTGCCCAGGTGGCCAAGAGAGCCAACAGCACCCTGGCCTGTATCAGCAATACTGTGGCCAGCAGGACCAGGGCAGGGATGGTCCCCCTGTACTCAGCACTGGTGAGGCCTCACCTTGAATCCTGTGTTCAGTTCTGGGCCCTTCAATTGAGGAGGAACAATGAGGTGCTGGAGCACGTCCAGAGAAGGGAAATGGAGCTGGTGAAGGGTCTGGAACACAAGTCCCATTAGGAGTGGCTGAGGAAGCTGGGGGTGTTTGGCCTGGGAAAAAAGGCTCAGAGGAAACCTTACTGCTCTCTACAAACACCTGAAAGGAGGCTGTAGCAAGGTGGGGGTCAGTCCCTTCTCCTAAGCAAACAAGCGACAGAACCAAAGGAAATGCACTCAAGTTGTGTTAAGGGAGGTTTATGTTGGATATTAGGATTAATTTCTTCGCAGAAAGAGTAGTTAGGCATTGGAACAAGATGCCCAGGGAAGTGGTGGAGTCACCACCTGTGGAGGTATTCAAAAGACATAGAGATGTGGCACTTGGGGACCTGATTTAGCGGTGGACTTGGCAGTGCTGGGTTAACAATTGGACTTGATCCTAAAGGTTTTTTTCAACCTAAACAATTCTATGAGTCTATGATTTTAGTCCCCAGCACACACACCACCTTCTGTAGCTGTAGGCAGGATATACACTGAAGACTTTTTTAGTATTTCTAGTAACAACTGCACTTTGGGAAAAATAAAAATCTCTTTTCTCATGACACCATGACACGCACAAAACTATTATTCAGCTCATGATCCAACATCAGCCACTTCCGCAAACCACAAGTCACTACTCTGGACCACAACTGCCATTAGATGTAATATAAAAATTGCTAGTCAGAAAGGCCAAGCTTTGGGTTGTAAATCATTCAGTAAACTGGAACAAATAGGACAACTTACCATTGCCCCAGACTGCAAAAGAGGAGCAACAATCAAAATTCAGCTGAGAAGCATGACTCATACATTTTGTAGCCAGTTACAGACAGGCAGCTTAGCTCAGCATCACTATCCATGAAACCTCTGTAATACTGCACCACTTCTTAGGTGGCAAAGGGAAAGGAAGAACACTCACACGGGCAACAAAGTTGTCCTTCTGGCCCTGCAAACATCTTGGCAGCCATGCTCACATAAATGGGAGAGGCAGCAGGGACACATCTCACTGAGGGCCAGGGCACAACATAAAGGAAGCAGACAGTGGACCTGCCCTGCTGATGAATACAGCAGGCTGATCATCTCCGGGCTCATCTCCCCATCTTCCCTAAATACAGAAATAGGAACCTATAAACAGTTTAGATTGAAAGTCCTAGCCCCCTGCAAACAAAAAAAAATTCTCCAGCAATCATTCAGCCCTGACTCAGGAGCATCCTACATACCCGAAGTTTCTATCCCCAGTTGGGTGGTTTCTAAAGAGGCAGTCATGAAAGATCCCGTGTATCTGCCAATACACTGGTGTCTCCAAGAGAAGATGCAGCTGACTGTGAAGGATGCACCCAGACACATCTGGATCGGAGCACAGCTGGAGCCAGCACACTGCCTCCTGCCTCTTTGCAAAATAACCGGTCATCTCAGCTACCGCAGCTCAGAGACAGACCCAAGTCCCAGATGGGGAACAGCCCAGAAACCTCCAGTAACTTTTTGGTTAGGAAGTCACAAGTGAAAATACTGCTTAATCCCACTCAGAATTTAAACTTTAAAAAATTTTAATCCTTAAAACACAGACAAACATAACTCCAAAGCTGTAGCCAAACTTAATCTTTTACCATTCGTTCCACCACTTCCAACCTTATTAAAAGGACTGAAGAGGGGGACTGGAAATAAATAATTTTTTTAAGAGTAGAAGCCTTCCACTTGTTGTAAGGTATCTGCTCAGTCACTTTCCTAGGACATACGGAAACCTATCTACAAAGTTTAAGCAACACTGTCTGAAAAGCTACCCACCATTTAAACAAATCACCACTTGAATCTGGAAAACAGTTGCGTTAATCACAATCAGGTACTCTGACCAAACACTACAGCCATGACCTGATTACATTATGTGGTATGGTGGTGCAGAACAGCAGTTCCTAGAATTAAGCAATCTTCCAATTAAGTGTCATGCACTGAAAACAAAATTAAATCAGTTGTGATGCTGCCCCTACTACTTCTACTCCCTTCTCCCATGAGGGAAAGAAAACAAAGTCCTTTCCACCAGTCTGAATGTTGTATCACCAGCAGGACTGGATTTCCAAGATGCTGACGAGGGGTCTACACACCCCAGATGTGCCTGTCCCAAATTAAAGCACTATGAGGACAGCTGAAACAAAGTAGCTATTTTTAAAATTGTAATAAAACCAGATTTACAAAAGTTCCAATGCTTTTAAAGTTCGCCTTGTGAATTTACAGCCACTTGTCTAATTACTGAAAGAGAATTACAGTCTATTATGATCATGTGTCTGCACTGAAAATATGAAGATGGAATGCTGGAATAGATTGCTCAATTATACAGCGCACGGCTATTGCAACTGCTGTCAAAGTAGAATTCAGAACAAGCCCAAGCGCTTGTTTTGCAAAACACAAGCACGAGCTATGGTTAACACTTAAAGCAATTTCACTGAACCATGGATCACCAGGCAAAGCACATGCAAGACAAAATTTAGCCCGAAGTGCTGTCAGTTATGGACACACACGTGGACAGATGCATATTTATGCCAAGTGTGGGGCAGCCCCATCAAACGCAGACAAGCCAAAGGTTGACTATGGTACCATGCTCTAAACCTGAGCATCAGTGACCACTTCACCACCCATATCACCTACTCTGCGTGAGAAGACCCCGATAAGTCAGAATCCCACCCCACCCACCAGCCTAGTCGGTGAGGTTGTTTCACCACACAGGGAAACTATCAACATCCAGAAACTACAGGGAACAAAGGAAAGGAGTGTTGGAGACAGCCAGCAATGCGCAGCCCTGGCAGACCTGTCTCCGGCAAAGTTGTTAAACTCAGGTTGGAATGCTGCTCCACTATCACTGAAAGTGAAAAACACACAAAGAGTCACACATGTACCTGCCAAAACACATTTTCCATCATCACTCACCTCTGCCTTTGTCTGTGGCAGTGAGGGCAGGCTCCTACAACTGTTCTGACCCTCCCAAGGGCACCACAGAGGCACCCACTGCAGCTACATGCAATCTGAAGGAGGGCAGTCAGGTCCCTACAGGTACACAGGTCTGCCCCAAAGGTCTCATTCTACCTAGAGCAGGGCCTGAGAGTCTGTTTTATTAAAAAAAAAAAAAAAACAAGTAAAAAACTCAGGGATCTTGTGCTCTTTCTCCTCATCTAGCTACAGCACATCCCAAACTGAGATGCCTGGAAAGAAAATAAACAAAACAAAGCTCAAAGCTGCCAATAAATTTCCATCTGAAACACCAAGAAAACCCCCAAAGCTTAATTTGATATTATGCTGGGCTTCAGTTCAAATAAACATGAGATCTCAAAGCTGGAAGCATTTAAGATGCCCATATGGCAAAAAGAAGGGAAGGAGCTTGTATCTTCCACCAGCAGAAAGGTAGAAGGGCTTCCTTTTCCAATTTTTGCCACAAATCCTAAGTGCAACCATGAAAGAGGCAAAGCTAAGATATCAGAGACGGAATCATCCAAGATCCAAAGAATTAAAACTGAGGAGCTATAACATCCAAATATCTGCAAGAAGCACAGAGCAAGGGTTCCTCAGTGTGAAACCAAACGGTTGGGGCAAAGAAAGTAAACAGATACAAGTTACTGGCAAACATCAGCGCTCCATTTAAGAAAAAAATAGCAAGTACTTGGTCTTTAATGGATTTTGATGACTCTGCTTTTTTTTTTCATTTTTACTACCAATTCAGTAGCTTACAAACTATCTTCTATACACACTTAAGAACTGATAATGCACAGCTTCCATTTAGGCTGCTCATTACTTCGAGAATTTCAGAAGACGCTATTCCAGAGCAAAAGGAAAAAAATAGAAGAAACCCAACATTTCTCCACTATGTGAATAAGTCTGTATCTAAGAGAAGTTTAAGCTACCTAATTATACTGCTTGCCACTTGCATTTATAGCTAACATTGAAATCAGTGGGTGAAATTCAACAAGAGGTGGCAAGCAAGAAAAGCCAAGTCTAGTTGATTGCTGCATTAAAGTCTTCAAGAACCTCAGCTCAGTACAAGCAATTGAACAACCTTCAACAAGCAACCTTCATCCTCAGCTTCAGTACAAGCAATTGAAAATTAACAGAAGAACCAACTAGTGGGAATTTGAAGTAGATCACTCCAGCTTTCCAATCTTCATTTTCATGTTCATTGGAGGCAGAAATTTATTTGTTTTACTTTTATGATTCCTGTGAATGTCACGCTCTCAGCAAAAAGTACACACTTACTAACAACAAGTTTTAGCTCTGTCTCAGGATAGAAATCATTCAATGCATAGGCAAGCCTGTGCCAATACCTTCCAAGCAAACAAACTAGAAGATACATGATATGCTTAAACGAAGTCTGATTCCTTCAAGGAAATTCACTTAAAAAGAAGGCCTTCAGGCTACGTTTCTCCAGGCAGCCCTATGGAAGAGACCTGAGAGAAAGAGTGGGTCAAAAACAGCAGAGCGGACAGACGAGGCCCAGGGAGGAGCCAAGATGGAGGTCTGCAGGTCTGGCTTGGCACAGCTACCCTGGGGAGCCATGCCACGCTACAGCTTTGGCAGAGCTCTGGGAGATAGGAGGCAACAACTGTAAACAAACAAAAGACTGTGTTTTTACTGCTGGATGGGTCAATGGCAAGGGAGCTGAATATATGGCATGCAGGTGCAAGTACAGCCTTATCTTTCATCTCTTCCTCCACATCAGATCTTCAGCACTCCCATCCATGATGACTCCCTTCATGTCAGAAAACAGAATCTCAAGAGAGAATACCTAATAAATTATTGTTAGGATTTCATTTCCCCCAGCTAGAATATCCTCGTGAACGATGAGCAAAGCCTTCCTTTCTTCAATCAAGATTACCTGATACTGGATCCCATGTGACACTCACAGGTAGCCGAGCAATCTAAAAACCATCGGAGGGAGGGGAGGGTGGCAACACCCAAAAGAGCTTCTTTCCTAACACCTCTGCTCACTTCGAACATCCAAACTCAGACAAAGAAATCTTTCTCATGGCTATACCATGACAAAGGAGGTGGCACCCCCTCCATAAAGCTAGAACAGTCAAGAAAAAGCAAGGAGGGAGGAAGAAAAAGGGGACAGCTTCCATTACCATTAATCCTCACAAAAGGTCCCTGCCTAGTCACTACTAGGAAGTCAACACATGACAGCACATTATAGCAGACAAGTCCAGGAAACAAGTGTGCACACAAGAGATTATAAGGATGAGCAAATGCCAGCATTTAGTAATCCCATCTACCATCACAACCTGCCTGTGTGCTTTTTGCGCAGGGGAGTCTCCCTTTAGAGTGCCAAATTTCATTCCTAATGGGGAAAAAAAAACATTGCCTCCAGAGTGCTGGTGACTTATTGCCAATATAAGATTAAGATAATTTGGTTCCTCAAAGCTAGATTTAAAGAAGGCTTATCCATTTAATGATGCCATTAATGAGAGTAAACGGTGATTCTCTCCACCACAGCTAGACACAGACACGTCCAGGACTGGACTCTACTTGTCCTTCTCACCACTTTGGCTGTGATGGAAGGTCTTCATGAAAATACAGGTACCTCAAATTCAGTGGGGCAAAAAATAGGGCCTGATGTTCAAAGATGGGGAAAAAACAAATTTCTGTTTTGTCTGCTGCAATATCCAAAACTTGCTTCTCAAGCCTCCAAAACTGAGATAGTTAAGGCCTATGAAAAAGTACTAGTAACAAAAATTTTAAAACTGAAGTAACAAATATCCATTAAATATTTTTGCAAAACTCTCTAGCAGACCATAAGCTCTCTGCCAAACTACTTCTGAAACTAACAGCTGTACCAGAGGACCTCTGCACATATAAAATTACTTGTGGAGAAACTTCTATATGTATTTAGGTCTTAGCACTGCTACCATTTTTCATCCAGTTCATGCATGCAGTGACAGTCTGACCCAAAGAGCATCTGCCTTTCTACCCTTATGACCACTCCTCTAAATCTTCTCAGTTTGCAGACGTTTCTTTCTACTCTTTTCAAGCCTTATCCTGCAAAGCCTGCTACCTTAAAAAGTAATTTTCTTGTACCACCTTTCACTTCCTCACACAGAAGCATCCAGTAGATAAAGAAGCATCCAGCACATAAAGAGCTGTACACATTTGCATCTTGCCTTTGCACTGAAAGAGAAAAACATGCCACCTCTTTTTCCAGTTAAACCCAACAGGTAACTCTAACACTGCTTATAAGAGAACATAGAAGCATCAGAAAGGTCCTTGCATGAACAATGGGCTTGGGGCTGGAAGACAACATGGAGATGTGGACTTTGCCAGGATCCAATATAGAGAGTCAGTTCCTAGGATAAACTCCAGACCCTGATCCCCCCATTCCTAGTTTTCCAGCTTTGCCACGAAAACTAGCAGAAACGTTAAAACTCAGGTTGAGAAGGGAATTACTGTCTTGAGCTATTTGAGGCACACAGAAAGAGACACATGAACACACAAATCTGGATTGTTTGTCACCACAAGACAGTGGGAGATGCGAGAATGTATGTCAAGAAGAGAGGTCTGGAAGGAGATGACACCTTTCCACTTCAGCTGTAGATTTCCTGTGCAATTTTGAACACGCAACTCAATTTTCTGTTTTGTTTTGGTTGTCTTCTTTTAATCCATAAAAATACTAACTTTGTAGTTGCATTGCCAGATGTAATTCATTAATGTTTAGTAAAAATAGTGCTTTGATGTTCCTGAGTGAAAGCTGCTACAGATAGATCACATATTAAAGAACAGCTAAATATTACTAGGACTAATGCCTTACACAAGTACTTGCAGTTTCTCTGTACTGAGCGGCCATTTGAGACCGGGAAACAGCAGCGGACACATCCAATAGAAGCATTAGGCACATTCAGTGCCATTGCCAGATCCGAAGGAGAGCAGACCACACCACAGAAGCAAAGAGACAAAATCATGGGTACTGAGGGAAAACCCAGGAAGTTGAGTCAGACTTCCTTTTCCGCTAGCAAGAGGCAGACACCAGACTGCCAGCATCCTGCAGTTCAGTTTGTGCAGCTCAAATATGGGTGATTGATGCCTTGTGGGACATCCCAGGGCAAGCATAAAAGAACATAAGTCCTGTTAGAGGTCTATGTCCTTTTGGAGCGGATGCTGGGAGCTAGGCAGGACAGGATGCTCCAGCACACCTCTCCTTGCCGGACAGAAGCAGAGGGGAGAGGGTGGAGGAGAAGAGAGTATGACATGGGTCCTATCCCACTGCCCCTGAGGTACAATGGCATCACCAGCAATATGCTTGGTACAGCAGCTCCAAAGCAGTGTTCCAGTTGGGTGCACCTTGGTTTTGAAGGCAACTGGGCTGCAGTGGCCCCTGAAAGTGGGATCAATCCCTTTGAGGAAGTGCCTCAACATGGCTGGAACAAAGGACCCACGAGCAGCTTAAATGGCAGGCATGGCTTCCCAGCCTTCATAAAAAGGCATGCTGCAAACAACGCTGCAATTTGGCAGACAGGATGAAAAGGAAGAGCAGTGCCTATTCAAAAACGCTACTGATTACTACTACTTCATGTGAGATGCGATCCTGACACCTTTTAATTTTTCACTTTTGATGCCATACATTAAAAAAACAAAACAAACAAGAAAAAAAAAACAAAACAAAAAAAAACAAAAAAAAACCAAACAAAAACAAAAAAAAAAAAAAAAAAAAAAAAAAAAAAAAAAAAAAAAAAAAAAAAAAACAAAAACAAAACCAAAAAAAACCCAAAACCAACACAACTCCTATTCCTGAAAAGGTGGTATGGTTTTTCAAAGAGTATATGTATTCTGACTTTGAGCTTCTGAGTATTAATGTTTTCCACGTTATATATGGAAAGGAAGACAGGGGTTATGGGAAGGATTGTTCTTAATTCTTGCACTTCTCTTCAGCACAGCAAAAGGGAATGAGCAGGTTAAGACAGTCTTCAAAAAAAGTAGCTTTTTTAGTAAAGGAATATCCGCTGAACAAATATTAACAGCATCATGTGGATGTCTTAAAGAGGCTGTAAATCCAAGATTTGCTGATGTAGAGGAAATTCAGATCTTTATCTATAAGCCTGAAAGCAAAGCAAAATGAAATAAATTTCTGGATTCCCTCTCTGCAGAGACATTTTGTCCTTCAGGACAAAACTCCACTGCTTCAGCACTGTCACTTCTACACCTTGCCTGGCTCAGAGCTGGAGCTGCTGGTGTACTTTTAGATCTAAGGTGTTCTTGTTTCTAAAATTAAAAGTCACTAGATCCTCTGAAGGCTCTGTATTTCAGGGGTGGCGAGAAAAGACTGCCTTTAATGCAGGCCAATTCCTCCCACACTTTGCAACTGACGGCTCACTCTATGCCAAATTATTTTAAAATTCTGCAAATCCAAGAAAGAAGTTTCCAGAAACAAGGAGCAGCGTGGGGTTGTGCAGCACCCTCCACCTGCAGGGACCCTCTTCTGTACCCTAAAACCCACCTAGCATTTGCTGCAGGTTTACATCCTACTCTTAAATGACAATTTTTGCAGAGTAAGCTGGGACCCCTGAGGAACTGCACCAAAGCAAAAGATCCTCAGCTCCCCAGGTCATGATTCATTCAACACTGTGATGGAGGACCACCAAGTTTTTAGGTGTAGCCCACCACTCCCATGACACTTCAGTAGGCATACAGCTTCAGCCTCCTTCCTCACTCAGCTGCAAGAGTTACAGCTATTTAAAGAAACTGCACCATGCATCCAGCAGGAAGGACTTGTCACCCTCCTCCCCCAGGAGCAGCAGACATCATTAATCAGGTCCTAAGATCACTCTCTGCCTGGTGCTTTAGTGTGTCTCTGATTCATTAGAATATTACTAAAGTACGTTAGCAGGGCAGTTTATAAGATTACATATAATGAGCACTGGTTAGAGGAAAGTGCATCATGAATTTAACAGAACAGTAAGAAAAAAGAGCAACAGTCCAATTATCTTGTCCCTATGCCAAGTTCCACATAAAGCCCTCTGTGAGGCCCACACTATAGCACAGTAGGGAACAGCACAGTGGGCTAAAATTGTGTTATTCTTCTCTTCGTTGAGAAAGGAGGACTAACAATTTGGACTGGAAGGCATTTAACTATCTATCTGATTAGTCATTCAACAGAATGACAGAGGTCACCAAAGCACCACTCGGCACAAATGCATATCAGACCGCACATCACATGCAAATGTGAAGTCCAAGTGCAATTCCTCCCTGAGCCCCTTCTCTGTCTCTTTCCAGTGCTGGGTTTGATACCAACAATCTGCTTTATCCCATTTCTCTTAAGCTATCGGGTTTCCTGCATTTTAAAAGAAGACCAAGCTTACAGCAAGAAGTTGTGGAGAATGTGCAAGTTACGTGTGCAGTATTTATAAATAAATATTTTGTACCCCCAATATTACCTGTTTTATATTACTATGCCCAAATACCAACAGTGAAAGCAAAGCAAGGGGGAAAATCATGGCAAAAATAAGCTACTGCAGGGAAAAAAAGAGCCTTTTTTATTGAGCAGAACAACCAATTACCTTCAGGTTTACACAGTTCACTCCTTCCTAGGCGAGCCAAGGATCAAAGAGGATCCTAAACCTCAGAAAAATGCTAGAAAAAGGAGCAGAGGTTGAGCAAGAGCCTGCCCTGGGTCTGCGGGTAGAACAGACAGACTCCCACATCTGCAGCTACAGCTGCAGCAAGCTATAAATTAAATTAATCCATCTAGGCAGAAGCACAGATGGGAGAAACTTCATAGCGGGTATCTATAGCGTGAGTAAATACACCCCTGCATGCAGATGTTCTGCAGGTTATTTTTCAAGGTACAAGACGTCCACAGGAACAAATGAACAGGGCTGGATTTGCCAGGCAGTTTTTCTGCACCACTGAAAATAGACATGATGTCACCAGCTCCCAATGGGAAACAGTTGAAGAAACCACACAGGGACAGTGTGAGGCAGACATGGGGTGAGCAGGAAGCCTGCAGCTCACACAACTTCCCCACCAGCCACGTCCTGAGGATCCAACCCAGCATGAAGCACAGGAAGCCAAAGAAGCCCTTCCCTATGGAGTTGCACTCCAGGCTGATTAGAAGAGTTCGGGGCATCCCCAGAGCTCAGAGAGGCACAAACTGATGTGTGGCCAATGGGAACTCAACATTAATTCTTCAATTAGGAGCACAAGGGAACCAGAGAGCTAACTCTGCAAAGAAAGTGAAAAGATAAGGCTGCAGCCTTTCCACCAGCTACCGATGTAGTCTGGGTACTGGGGGAAGCTCCCACTGAACACTAATTAAAGTTGGAACAACAGCCTGTTGGGACTGAATGGATTTACACAGGCTCAGCTTGAGAGTGCAGCTCAGCGACAGTTTATTTCTTATTTACACTGCAGTACCACTCAGTGGCCTCAAATCATGACCAAATCAGCACTGTGTTAAACACTGTCCAGCCACCCACACAGGCAAACCCAAAGCACTTACAGGCTGGTGCCCTCGCTCAGGAAAGCATGTGCACTCAAGCTATCCCAGACAGCAAATACTTCAAGAGTTTAATGCTGTCCCAGCTAGGGCAGAAATGCCCATCTGGAAAACGCCTGGCCTGAACAAACACTGTTGCCAATTCAGCTCTTTCCTCTGGCTGCCTTATGTCCAACACTCAGGTCCTGCAAGTTCCCAGCCACTTGGTAACCTGGAAGGAAAAACCTTGGGATGCTTAGGATTAGTAAAATGTTCTCTAAAGTGATCAAAATGCAGTTGTGGCATTCAAAAATAAACCATGCAGATAAGAAAAAGTATTAAAACCCATTAAAAAAATCACATACACCCCCAAAAATACATCAAACCCAAAAAACGTCACTTCTTGAAGCTTGCTCCTCCTGTTGCAGGGCTCAAAGGAGGTACTCCATGACCAAATTTTGTCAATGTTTATCAAACATACTATGTCTCCCTATAAATTTTGTTAGCGATTTTGTTAGAATTGCCAGAGTTCTAACCTATAGGGTTTGTGATACTATTTACAGTCCTTGTTTTAAGAAAATATTGTGAAGTTCTGATGGAGGCAGTTTCTCAGGGCCCTCTTCCACCAAAGGACTGCTTTATCAATACCAAAGTATTTCCACATCTCAAGAGCTATCAAGTTTTCCCTAATGCAAATTTCTCCTCTACTTTAGAATGTTTGCCATAATCCGCTATAAAAGAAAGGATAGAATTTAATCAGATGGGGAGAACTACTTCCTATCACCCTCCCGATTTCCAAGGCCAGAACAAAACCACAGAGCACAAACACTCAAAGCAATCTCTACAGAGAACAAGCCATATGCAAACTGTCAGCTAAAACAGGGAGGAAAAAAATAAAAAATAAAAAAAGAGGGTCTCCAATCTGAGGCTCATAACAGAAACTGTTTTACAACTTGAATTATAACTTACACTAGAACCCAAAGTTATAGTATTTTCTTAGCATTTGTATATATGTCTAAATCAAATCAATAATTAAGCATTAGGCTTACAGGATTTACTTTGTTATAGTGTTCTACTTGGCAGAGTATTTTACAGCAGCAAGTTTACATAGCAGTTCATCCATAACTATGATTTACTTCACTTTCATTAGCTTAAAGACTAAAATCAGAAGACATTTAATTCTTCTAATTTAATATTTATAAATTAAGGAAGTAGGTTCATGAGTACCGGGTTGCCAAAAGCCACTTCCATGGTACAAAAAGTTCAACAAGAAAAACTTTCTGCTGCCAAGGACATCACTTTCAGCATGCTTCACAATTAACTACCACTGTGCTGTGTGACAGCAACTGTGATGAACCCTGTCCGGAGGACAAAAATATCTACCCTTCCCCTTTTCAGGGGGTATTCAGTGAGGTGCCAAGGAACTGAGAAGTAATTTGGAAAGGCTAAGACAGACTCCTGGTCCCATGACTTTAGCTGCTGTTACCAAAGCTATGGACTTCAAAGATGGATGGATGGATGGATGGATGGATGCCTGTCCGTCCATCCAGCTGACTTGGAACATAGTGAGGAGGAAGAAAATCACATTAACAAGAAGAACAAGCAGATTAGATCACAGGCTGCTAATAAAGATGAGAAGCTCAAGAGAGGAGTGGAGTTTCTCCAGCTCTTGTCCTTTTCTTGGAGAACAGAAATTAGCACCTGACCTTTCTGCTGTGCTCAGGCAATGACAATGCCTTGTGCTAGCTCTCAACCAGGGAAAGAAAACAGATAAGTAAATAAAATAAAATGTTATCTCAGCTGTAGACAATTTTATTACTACTCTACTTCCCACAATTTTGCTAAAAATACTGTCATTTAAAGAAATCCATTTATTCTGTCCTCAGCTATGAAAACAAATTCTGGTTTTTTGAGGACAACATAACTGTAACTTAAGCCTTTTCAAAGCATGCCTCCACGAAAGCAGGCTCTCTCACACCAGCCAGATGAATGCAGGTCTATTCAGGATGTTCTTTCAGCTAAGGCCAGGGAAACAGAAAGGTTGGTGGTGTTCATGGGTAGAGTAAGTCACCCTTTCTTGATGCTGGAAGAAATGAAAAGGTCTACTTTGCCAGAAGTTACTTATCTGAAAGTACAGGATCACTTGCATTCATGGGTGATTTGATCACTTTCAGTAATTATCATATTTGGAAAAAGAAGTATTGATCCCCAAAGAGGAAAGCAAGAGTGGTGAAAATGTTCTTTCAAAGAGATTTACCACCTTGCCCAACAAAACAAAGTGGGTGTTTAAGAGAAGGTTGTTTTGTTTTCAGCTTCAGCCAAACTGTAAAAAGTAGTTCCTGTCCTTGTTTGGAGGTAAAGGAGGCAAAGCGGGGAAGCTGCTATGTGCAAGAGGGAACAGGCAAAAAATGGGCAAAAGCCAAGGGTAAGAAAGCATCTGAGAACGTAAGTAGAAAGTAGGGTGTCGAAGCAGCAGGGATGGGAAGCCCATGCATGTGCAATAACTCCTCCTGAGTCCCTCACTGTCAAATTCAGCCCATCCATCCTGAGCAGACCGTACTGCTGCGAGTCACAGCTTTGACCCGCATTTCACCCCATTGCCAGGGCACCAGCAGTTCATGCCTCACTCAGACCAGACCTGAGCAGACATCTGTGGGTGTAACTTGGGTATTCAGCTAAAAACCCATCTAAGGGTGAGCTACTGCTATCAGGAGCAGGCCCCTGACAGCTCCCCTCCCCTCACCTCCAGTTCCCAGCCTCAGGCACAGCAGCAGCAGCCACTCCCAGAGAGCCAGACTGGCAGAAAACTCCAATCGCTTCTTTGTCAAGGACAGGGGGAAGAAAAGGAGAATGAACATCCACAGCTCAGAGACACAACCACTGCTGCTGCGCTAGGAGGCTGAGCACCTGCAGCCAGCAAACAAGCAGACAGGGTCAAGGACTCCTGACAAGGAGGAGCAGAGGCGGTGAAGGTTGCAGCATTCCTACCAAACCCAGTGTTTCTCTTGAGAATAAGACACAAACTCCTGACGATTTCCATTTATCAGCTGGAAATCAGGGGGCATGCTGCTACAAACTACAGGGTCCTCTTTATTGATGATGGTTGCCTGCAGAAACAGATTGCCTAAGGATGCAGTACCATGAGACCAGAGGCTACACAAACTAGCCATCAGGAACAGCCTGACAGACCAAAGGTCTCCAGTCTTGGAGCACAGGACTGGATGATCTCCTGAGATTCTTTTACATGAATGGATTGTCTATTTATACATGCATATATGTACACATACACGCACATATATACAAACAAACAGGTACACATAAATTATTGATTTCGGGGCAAGAAAAGATGGTATAAATACAGTTTCCAGCTCACTGATCTTGGCTGGGAGGAAAACAGAAGAAGTCCAAACTCCCTTCGAATTACCTACACTATAAAGAAGTCCCAGCAACACAAGACAGTGCCATGCATCCTATATCCAAGGACTGCAGTCAACACCTTTGGTCTCTAACATAAGGTTCGAGTCCTGGGTTCAGTAAGAAAAGAACAGGCTTCCCCCTCAAACCAGAGGAAATCTTCCTAAGGTTAATCTGCTGGTTGTTAAGTAACTTAGGCCAGACACCAAAAGGAGACCGATCACATGCAGGAGATTAGCACACTGCAGACGTGAACACAATGGCCCAGGCAAAGGCGCCCAGGGGGACGTGTGCGCAAACCTCTGCTTACACCCTGTCATGCCCGAAGTGCTCTCAATGGGGCACTCAATGGGGCAAAGTGGAGGTGAAGGGGACAATGAATCCTGTTTTGCTTCCTGTCTCGCTTGGAAAACATGTCCATGTGGTCCTCCCTTTTCCCCCTCCCCCCCTTCCCAGTGGCTCGGGCAGGGCCAGAGTGGCGTAGGGGATCTCAGCTACAAACTTTCCTGAGGAAATGCCACCGATATGGTATCATCAGATCCTTTGAGAATAGAGAATAGATAAGACCAAGCTCTGGGAGATAATTACCCATTTGAGTTAAGAACACATTTTCCTTTACAATAGCCAGACTTTTATTCTTAAACCGGTTGGCAATTTTTTTTCCCTCAGAAAGGTTAACCTGCTATTACAAAAACAGTTATGGAAAGTGCCTACTGAAAGCCCAGGATGACAAAGATGAATACAGATTATTGTCCCAACTAACATCCAATGCTGTGAATCAAGCTCAGCTCTTCGATGCCAAAGCTCCTCTGTTCCTTCCTCCTGTCTCTTCTCCACCATCTACCAAGTCCCATCTCATCTCCAAAGCCTCCTTGTCCCTGAAGGGAGGCAGGGCAGCTATCAATAGCACAGAAGGCCGGCAGGCTGGAGCGAAGCAGGGCTCAGATGTGGCTGTGGCCAACCCAGGTTGTTAGACAGGCCAGCCTGGCCGAGTGTCCCTGACTGCTGCAGCTCTCCATCATTTCAAAGCAAGTTTTTTCAGACTGTTCTGACACCAGCTGGCTCCCACCACAATGCTGGCAGAAGCGCATTGCAATTTTGCTCAGCCATAAGAATTTTAAACCATGCTTAAGCATGCTTGCTAACCACACTTAAAAGATCTACCAAAGTGCAGCCAAAAAGGACTGAAGCCCTCCAGCCGACCAAAGGGCACCCCGATAAGTAAGTAAATAAACAAGCATGCAGCCAGAGACAATGAGAGCCTATCTGAAATATTTCAAAACCAAATAGCAGCATAAGACGTTTCAATGGGATTTGTAAGTCAGCACACAGGAGTACCGTGTTTACAGGGATGAAAATTCAAGCGCTGATCCACTTCTCAAGGCTAGTGCAGGGACTTCTCACAGGAAGATTAGTGGGGAAAAGAAGGAAAAAAATTATTAGTAACAAGACCTGACATTTGCTCAAGTCAGGAGAGGAAGTCTGGTATTTTCCAGAGCAGTGACTGGGAGACCAAGGGGAAACGTGTTGATACCACAGAACCATCAGCAACCTTGCCAGCAGCAATGCCAGAGCATCACAGGACACAAGGGCCTAGGGACTACCAGGATGGTACCCAGACACAAACTTTGTGTGCCTGCTTTGAGCTAACCACCTTCCTGGGCTTCTGTCATCCTTTGGGGCACCCCAAAACCTCCACCAGCTTCATCCCTAAGGGCTGGATCAAAGAAGATTCTCCACGGCAGGAGGGGACAAGTCATGTTCCTCAGCAAGAGCACAGCAGGAAGGGTGGGAAACCAAAAGAACAACCTGCTGCCCTCACTCACTCCCCAAAACCTCACTGCCTCTGAAATGGTATCACACTAGCAATGGCATTTTTTCAGCATCAGCAGCACAAAAGATTAAATGGTAATACTCAATGTTACTTCAATGGTAATTAAAAAAAAAAAAAAGGGAAAAGAAGTAGTCAGTGATTTTCAGAAGACATTCCAAAAAGACAAGTTTCTCTGAGCCCTCCCAAAAACTGAAGGCATGTGAATAGTCACACTTGTCACGTCTAAGAGTTTGAGCTGCAGGCCCCACACTCCCTGGGAATTAATTTAGAAACTACACGAGAGATTCAAAGACTTCTTGTCCAAGCCACATACACACAAAATAAAAACCATTCCTTCAGTCTGTGTCCTCAACACCCCTCCAAACCCAGGTATTTTATCTGGCACAAATGTGCTCTAACAACACAAGGGCAGCAATGAAAAGAGCACATTTAATGTAATTTACCTATAACGAAAACTAAGGTTCCCCTAATGCTGGCTTGGGGCAGTAGAGGAGAAGCCAGAGGTTATTGCTATCCCTCAGGGTTCAGCCACAAACAGAGTCCCCTCTCCAGGGCTCCTCTGAACACAGGTAAAATGCCAACAGCCTCACAGTGCTGCATCATGACGGCAATAGATGGAGGGTGGGGGCAAGAAAGGATCACCAGGAGCTACTTCAAACCTCCCACAGAGAGTCAGGAACCAAACAGTGACACTTTCAGTAACAACGACAGGTCACCAAGGGACAATAACATGTAATGTTGCACTTGTAACAACTAGCAATGTCAATGCTAATGAATAGAGAATTTTCTCTTCTGATGCCACCCTTATAAAATATCCAGGGTTGATGGCCTTTTTCCCCCCCCGCCAAACGTTACCTTCCTATAAGAACCAAGAGTGCTGAAAGCCTAAGTTGCAAGAAGTTCTGACTAAACTTTAGTATTAAAAGCTGTGAAAAGAGCCTGTTACCTTTATACCTCGTGGCGGGCCTGACCTGTTGTGAGGATCTGCAGTGGTGCAAGCTCAGGACCTCCCGGAAGCCCAGCCACCCAGAGAAAATGGATGTGCTGAGCAAAACAACAACAATACTCTGAGGGAGCAGAGCCCTAAGTCACGCTTGTACCTGAAATAGTGCTACATCTCAAAGCCCTGGAAAAGTTGTAGGCCAGAGCTGGGAGTAGCTGGATCTTGTGTCTGAATAAAAAAACAGTAGCTAGGAGCTTTACATAATATCTGGTTAAGTACGCAGCACAGGAAAGGCTAATCACTGATGTCTACTCATTTCTCCCTTAAAACAAAGCAAAGTCATGTCCTAAACTCCTAAATGAAGAATTTAAAACCACAAACCAAAACCCAAAAGCCCATGCATAACCTAAATAAAATATTTTCACAGCTTTTTGAAGCTGCTATAAGCTCCGTGGATCACCATCCTGAGACCAGTGATGGCAAGAATTCGCCCTCCCTTCACATTTGTATTGCTCCTGGCCTCCAAGAGTACAAAAGCTTCAGGTAACTCTGAGCCACCCACCCCCACATTTCCTTCTTGATGCCCTCACAAAGCAAAGAGAAAAAAAAAAAAAACAGTACTAAACAACTGAGGAGTTGTATTTTCATGCCCTCTTCCTTTCATCAGATAAATGTAGGTCAAAAATGTGCAATGGTCCAGCTCTCTCCATAAAGATAAATGATGGAGCTCAGGGAATTAATATCTACTGCACTTCTGAAATGGCCACGCAACTTTAAATCCCTTAACACACTTCTGTAAGTTTAATATTTTAAAGTGAGTTCAGGGTTGAATAGGTCTAGCCATCTCGTTTCAAACATTTGGCAACTGAGACTTAAAACTGAGCCTGAAAAACAGAAGTAGTAGAAAAAGGTAAAAACACAGGGGCAACAGCCGAGCCTCAGATCCCGAGAGTGGCTTTTCTCCGCCTTCCCTACAGCCAGTACAAGGTGGTCAGAAAAACGGCCAATAAAATGAGAAGCCAGCTGAGAGGATTTATAACATGAAACCACCAGGCATAATACTGAAAAATTTCCTGTCTACTGAGAGGGAGAAAAAAAAAAATTAAAAAACAATCCAAAACTGCCCAACCCCCGCTAGAAAGGTCATTAAAGACAGATGGTTCATTCGGAGGGTTGGTAGGAGTGTGCTCCTCAAACCCAAGCACCAGCACCGATCACCTGCACATCTGCTGGCAGAGGTAGATCCCCCCCACAGGCAAAAAAGAGGGGCTGAGACCAGGACGGATGTGCAGCACCCTGCCGGGACAGAACACCCAGCTCCCACCGTCCTCAGCCACGGCTCCTACCACAGCGAGCACGTCTGGACCTGGGGAGATGGACGAGAAGAAGAACAACGGTGCAGCCACAAATGACTTTTGCATTTAGGTTTCCTGGACGGGTATCAGCAGTCTGTCATAGAAGTAAAGAAAAGCCCTAACCGAACCACCAGCTACATTCATTAAAACCCTAAAGACGCCTGGAGAACTGCCCTTTCTGCAGCATTAAGTCATTGGCAAGTTCGTCTTAACCCGGGATGGAGATTTCCCTCTCCACTCCCTCCCTTCCTCCGCTCACCCTTAATTTAACTACAGGAGAGAAAACTGGATCATGTTTAACGAAACAAAACCATCCGAGGGCCCGGAGCGGGGTGTGAGGGGGGAGATGTCGGGGCGGGGGGG